>CM035591.1:3688749-4026249 GCA_020423425.1 Chrysopa pallens
AATTATTAATTATTAATTATTAATTATTAATTATTAATTATTAATTATTAATTATTAATTATTAATTATTAATTATTAATTATTAATTATTAATTATTAATTATTAATTATTAATTATTAATTATTAATTATTAATAATTATTAATTATAATTAATTATTAATAATTATTAATTATTAATTATTAATTATTAATTATTAATTATTAATTATTAATTATTATTATTAATTATTAATTATTAATATATAAACATTCCTTAACTGTCGAAAGCCAGCAAGTATTTTTAAGATATATAGTAATAAATATATTTTTGGTTAATTTCCTTTCTTTATTCTTTATTTATTTAAGTTTATAATACCCAAGAAAATATACCTTCGAACCCTGTTGAATTTTATAATTAACTTTAATTTCAATATCAAATATAAGGTTCAACCTTACGGAATTGTTTGCGTGTTTAATATGCTGAATCAAGTTAGTATTTGTGAATTTATTTATTACCATCTATCTGAAAAATACTTGCTGGATTTTGACAGTTAAGGAATGTTTTTAGACCATTAACAGATATAATTTTCAAGAGCACATTACATTAACAGATATAAACAGTCAATCTAATATAAAGCGTGTGAACATAAATTTCTCAGTTTCCAAATAAATGAGTCTTTTTCTGAGGTAGTCTGTATATGTGTTTTCTAGTATACTGGAAGTCACTTTCTGAATTACAAACATCTGATATTACATGTAAACATTTTGAATAATGAATGTTCTCTAAGTGATGACATTTCTCTGTGGACGCTTATTGTCTAAACTTATAAACTTTTACCATTCATGGCAATTACACAATGGTCTTATATTTGCATATCTTTTTCTTTAATCGACTATAAATTTGTTTTTTCCACACAATTTTAATAGCGTATTCTTACAAATTCCGTACTCGTCAGTAAAAGCTAGTAAATACAGCTCTGCATCTGTTAACACATATTCACCAAGATTACAGACATTTTGGACGACGCGTTGATGTTGTTTAACAGTCGTTTGAGTAACTCGATGTTAGTCACACATCAAGTTATTTGTTTTTCTTTTAAGCGTTTTTAAATAAACGCTTTTCTAAAAATTTTTTTTGCTTTTAATTTTTACTTTAAAGTTATTGCTGGACTAAAAACCTACAATTGTATGTTATACAGCGTTCCATAACTTTAATTATAGTAGAGGATATTTGCTTAAAAATTGAATTTCATGCCTTAAAAGTCCAGTATATTGTATTTGAAGTGTCGTCGTTTTAATTGAGTGAGGATTCTATTAACTGTAAACAGTCCGCCATCTATGGGTGCCGCCTTGTTGAATTTAGAACGACGTCACACAGTTAACCTTATCCACTGTCATCCAAACTGAACGTTTATACAAAAATTTTGCTTCTAATAGGAGAGAGTGAAGTAAACATGAACTTTGGGTGAATGCGAACAGTAAAAGATTGGAATTTCTAATATTATTTCAAAAATCTTTGATTACCAATTTTTTTTTTTTTTTTTTTTTTTTGTATCTTATTGATGTCAGTTTTTATTTTTTTCGGAAAATTTACTATACACGTTGTTTAGCCAATTTTCATAAACATGCTATCGATTATTTATAAGGTTAATATACTATTCCTTCAAAACATTAATTCAGAACTTTCGTATGCATCATATATTAGTAACTGAAGATATCTAAATTATAAATTATTAACTGAATATTATTTATTTTATTTTTAGTATGTTGATGGTTGGGAATTAAATGGTGAATTCTTCCCCAGTATCGGTGATCATCCAAAATCATTAAACGATCGATTTGCTGAATTTTGTGGTCAACGTAAGATAAAACAAGTATTTGTCAGTTCACAAAATGCTGCACTGTTTCAATATCGAATGCCCAGTAGGGGACGTGGATTTAGTCTTAATGTACGGTTTTTAAAGAATCCAGCACGTAAGTTCATATCTAATATAAATTGTTATTTTATAAATGATGATTCTATTCGTATTAAAATTCAATTTAGCGATAAATTTAGAATTATGTTCGGAACTTTGGGAAAAATATTGTATATATATATATATATATATATATATATATATATATATATATATATATATATATATAAATATATATATATATATATATATATATATATATATATATATATATATATATATCTACTAAAATTAAAGTGGTTTCCTATTTTAGTATAATATTTATTTATGTGTTAAAATTTTATTTAGATTGGGTTGAACTGTATATAGTCTTCTAATATAATATTTGTTTTTTCAGCATGTAACATCTTAATGCAGGGTAATGATGAATTGTATACATTACGAAACTATAATAAACGTGTAAATTGTAGTTTAACCGCGATATATCCAGCCGCTGTACGCACGGTTGCTTTAAGTGTTGGATTGGCAAGTATTGGTGGTAATGGTGGCGAAAGAAATATGGAAATTGAAACAGGCACATTACATAAGGTAACTTTCAAATAATTAAACACATTTTTAATTTTATTTATAAGATTTGCCAATCAAATTTATTTATGTACATTTCGACAAATACAAATATTTTATATAAAATAATCTTGTTATTAAATAGACTTTAATTTAATCTACATAAATGAGAAAGTTATCTGGGTAGATGTATTAAATGATTGGTATTTAATTTTTTAAATCCAAAGCTTAGTGTTTCAAAATTGAACAAAATTATAATTATTTTGTTATTTACTGCGAATTGATAGAATCTCGTGATAAATAGATTGAAAGTAAAGAAATCCAACTGTGTACATAAAATTAACTAATAGTTCTAATATAATGAACATATAATAAAAAAATATTGATTTTCTTCTCCAAATTGTTTCATTGGTTTTCATGAATTAAAAATTTTACCATGAATATTGAGCTCTGCTGGCATTCCCGTGACGGCTAACTGTTTATTTTTTAATTTATTTTTCGCATTCGCAGCGACATTTTCACGAATTATATAAGGCAAATATATTTTTCTAATCTCCTTTTAAAACCCAATATTTTTATAGTCTAGAATTTTTAAAAACTCATATTTTGACTTAAAAAATTAGTTTTAATTTTAATATACTCGGTAATAAGTGCGCAATAAGGACCAATCTAACGATATATTATTTATAAAAATTGATTCAGACGATGAGTAGTTACGAAGAGTTATCAGGTTAAAAAGATAAAGTAACTTTAATAAAAAAAAAAAAAATTAACCTAATAAGAAAGGACCTATTCATCTGAATTGATAGAATTCAGAATTATCAATATACTGCCTGAATGTTTTTTTTTTTTTGCATATGTAAATTATAACTAACTAAAATTGGTCACAGGGATTCAGGACAATAAATTACAAACTAAATGTTGATTTTAGTTGAACGATTCGTCCTTTTATTAGGACTTCTTCAGCAATTTAATCCTACTAGTTTACAGTTTAAAATAAATTATTGTTGAAACTTATAAAGTATTGCTGTGCATATAAAAAACTAACAAAAATTAACAACTAATTTTCAGAGGATTATCATGCTGATCAACTAAAATCAACACTTAGTTTGTAATTTATTGTCCTATTATAATTTTCTGGAGGGCAGTAATGTAAATAATTATTGTTCTCAAATTCATTAAAATTGGATGTTAGTAATAACATAAATTATTAAAAAATGAAGTAAATTTAAAAATTAAATCTTAATAAATTATTATAATATGTTTCTTAATAAAAAATAATATACAATTTACTGTTTGATACCAATACTTGATATTATAATTGGAAAAAAACACATTAAATATTTAAACTATATAATAATAAGTATAACAACATCTAAATAACTAAATATATAATTTTCATTACAAAAAAACAACCACAAAATATTAAGATGCAACAAAACGATTAGATAAAAAAACAGTTATTACAATCTATGAAAATAAATTATTGACAACCATTAAATACTGCATATAAGAAAAAAATATTAACAACTTGGTTCAAATAAATGTATTTTCTACACAAAAACACACACAGAACACTATACACTTCAACTTTTGCCACAAATTTTTATTAATTTTTAAATATTATGTAGCCACATATTACTTATATGGATGTATACTTAGTAACACAATAAAAATACCTAACAATAATTCGAGTTTATAAACTATCCTCAGCTCATAAACTCAGACATGAAATTAAAATTACGAGTAAACAACAAAAAAAAACAACAACAACCCACAAATACATTCGATATAAATACATAAACCAATTAATTAGATATAGATAAAAAATTTTAGATATAAATTTATATTCTCATAATTTTCTTTCAAATTTATATGTTATTTTCTAATATCAACTTAAATTTTGCTTATTTTAAAAAATAAAAATTTAATTAAATTCAGTTATACTTTAAAATGAAAGGAGCTATAAATGTAATATACATATAGTTTTCTCGTGATCGATAAATATGTTTCTTTAAAAACAAATATACAATTAACTGTTTGACCGGTACACTTGATATTATAATTGGAAAAACATTATAAATATTTAAACTAAAAAATGATTATTAGGAAACAATTTTCGTTTCTTCATCGATTTCCTTTTCTAAATTTTTCTTTTTTTTAAATATCAACTTTCATATGTATCGATTTTTACAAAATCAAATTGAATTACACAATATTGATACTATTCAAGCTTAAAACAACAAAATCTTTTGAAAATCGGATGTTCAGTTTATTAGGTATCAATTTTTAAGTGAAAGTAATGATTAGCGCATTGATAACTTAAATGGCTATATCTACGAAACGACTTAAACAATTGTATTAAGTACTTGGTTAAAAAATGTATTTTCTACATTTAAATTAACAGAATAGTTTCTTTAGAACTTTACTTTTTTTCTTCAATTTTCTGCTACCAATTTTGCTTTTTCTTAAATATTAATTTTCCAGATAATAAATGTAGCCTATGCTCGTTGTGTATATTACTTATTTCATCAAAACTGGATGTATGGCTTACGTGTATACTAATTTTAATAAAATTCGTTCTAGCACTTTACCTTCCTAACATTCGGTAGTTTATAAACTATCCTCGTTCGTCTAAATGATTTGTAAGTCTAACAGACATGAAATTAAAATTGGTTACGAAGTTCCAAAACATCAAAAACAGGGAGAAACTTAATACATTCGATATAAAATACATAACTAGATATTAATATAGATATTAGTATCTTTTATATATATATCGTTTTTATTTTCTCCACAAGTATTTTGATAATAACATATTATTAAGATTCTTTGTTATTATTTGGTAAGTTTTCTGTTGTTTGACTTCTTGTATAAACTTAAACTTCTTGTTTCAACTTAAAATTCTCCATGTGAAGAAGTTCTTTAAAAGATCCACAATTTGCTTTAAATTCAAACAAACTACTCTGCTCTCGAGTTAAAGTCGTGTGCAATTTCCGCAGAATATTTCTTTTTTTATTGATATTAATATTCAAAGAATTATCATTTATATATTTGTCATGACATTGAGAATATAATAATAAAAGTACTTTTATTGAATATCCTTTGTCCTAAGCACTTTAGTAAATTACAATCGAAAGTACTCTAAAAATTGATTATTGTTATAAATAACTTTGAGCCATTAATCAGCAAATGTTTTATAATTATAGATAGAATTATGTATAAATTTATACAAAAGTTGTTTATGATTATACATGAACGCCTCTTTTTCTGAAATTGCTATAAAATAACTGAAATGAATTTACAACCATTTTTAAGACTATTATATTAGGTTTACCTTTATTTATCTATGATAAAACGAAAATCTATCTTTGAGCATGAATTTCTCGCATTTCAAAACATCGGTTTAATTCGAGACTCTCACAATTATCATGAACTGATGACAATAGAATAATTTCGTTGGTTTTTTCCAGCATCCTGGCCAGTGTTACCAGGATAACAAAAAAAGAAAAGATTAGTTAAATAATTTGCGTACGTATCCATTTTGTCGGTAAAACTATCCATTTTGTCGCTTACTGATCTTCTTTTCTTACTGATGGATGAAGTATTTTACGAGCATATAACATCGTTGATGTCGTTCAATAAACTATCTACGTAACAATGTAACATTGGTTGAAATTTGCTTCGGAAAAATATAGTTCGAGGTGCAAATATCATTGGTAGAAACAATCAAAATAAAAAAACAAAATAATAGTATTTACGTAAATACTCTGGATGAAATCAATTAATTTTCATTGAATAAAGCTCAATTGATTTTGAATTTGTTAATATAGTGGAAGATTCGTTTAAATTTGAATATAATCATAATAAATTTCTATTTTTAATTATTAATTTACAACATATTGTAATTATAGGTTTTAGATTTGTTTGTTTGGAATAAAAGAGTAATTGTTTTTTTATATATAAATTGTTTATTTTTAATGCTGTGTATTCGAAATCATTGGTTTTGAAAAAATATTTTATGAAAGCACGGAACATTTTCTTTATTTTTTGTTGTTTATAATTATTTAAGCTAATTTTTTTTTTTTTTTTATCTTAATATATTAAAGTTTTTAGTATTATTTATTTTCAACACGTTTTGACAACAATTTAATACATTTTTTTAATATCAATTTTTATCTCAGATACATAATAATGTCATTCATTGTTTTTCTAATATTTCTCTCTATTATTTCTTTTATTATTATTTTTTCTATAGATATTATATGATAAAATCGTGTTCTTTGTAATAATTTGTTAAAGAATATGATACTTTTTTGTACAAAAAGTTTAGAAATAGGTTTGAAATACTTTTGTAATAACATTCTTTGATTTACCATTTGATTCTGAAAAGTGTTTACAGCTCCAATTTAAGAGTTTATTGCAAATTTTTAACACAGGTATAAATAAGGTTTTTTAATAATGAATGTAGTTTTTGTTGTGTTGCGAGTCAGATTTTCTTAACGACTATTGTTTTATAAGAGTTATCGATTGAAATATCGTTTATCATAGATTAACGGATTTATCTTATGTGTATTTTTACAAAAAGATCGTTTTTAACTTTCGTAGATATATTACCATGTAATCAAGAAAGTATTTTTAAGTTTATGTACGAATATGCATCTGAAAAGCTGTATTATCCAGATTTGACGGATGATTGAAATTTTTTACTAATCGAAAAGTATTTTTCTATTCAATCTGTAGCAGTCTACATTTTTTATGACTTGCTATTTGAATTTTTACGTATACTCAAATAAACTGAAAACGCAGCGATCTGAATCTACTACGATTATTTAAATTGATTATATGGTGCAAATTATAAATTTTTTCAGTTTAATATGAATATTTTAAATAGATATACAAAATTTATTCTAATAAACAACACAACATTATACTCGGGTATTAAATATTTTTAAATTGGTATAAAAATTTAAGTGTCGCATGAAATTTTAGTATATAATTCTATTAGATTATTCAAAACTTACAAACGCAATTTAATCAAAACCAAATGACGAGACATTTAAATAAAACTTAGACGTCACTTTAGTACGAACTCCATAAAAAAATCACTGCACTATTCAGCAGAACTGTTTAAAATATTCATGTCTGGTTGTAATGATCATAATATTTCATATAAAATGAAATGTGTCCTTTGATTTTGTTCATCCATTATTGGTTCATGTTAACAGCGTTAATAGCCGTAAGTCGGTGGGTCAATTCGTTTTATAAATGTAGTTATAGTCTTATTGGTTCAACTATATTTAGTTGTTTATTACACACTATTCGCCGCAGGATGCAAAAACTTTCTTGTTACAAAACGTGGCATATTCGCATGATTATCAAAAATAGTAAAACTAAAACCCTACTCTGGAAAATTGAGTTTTGAAAAGTTTAATCATATCTACAAAAAAAAAAAAATTATATTTACTATTTATTCATTTATATTTAATAAGTAACCAACTTATATACATATTTTAATTTAATACATAGACAGACGCAGTCTTGTTCAGAGTATAGTCGTGGTCGTATGCCATTTTATTAAAATGAATGTTTTCTCAACAATAAATTTAATAATATTAGGATTCATTACAATATTAGCAAGCGATCTTAACAGCAAAGTTTATATATTAAATTAAAATATATATGTATGGTGTTAACTTATTATTACACTACTAAAAATCAAACGCTCCGTTTTATCCTTGCGTAGTGTGGATATTTATTTCAAAGCAATTCATAGTTATCATTTAATAATTACGACTTCAATTCAAATTAACTTGCAAGATTGTACAAGTGTAAGAACTACATTTTTAAGAAAATTTTTGATTTTATATTATATTGATTAATGAAGACTTGATTAAGTTCTATAACTATTGTAGATGACAGTCATACGAGTTTAGAATTTTCTATTCGTAAAGCTCTCTTTACCTTTCCCATTAGTGCTAAGTATATTTTCAAAAATTCTTCATTTGCTGATTTTTCACTACAAGTTTAGAAGTTATGCGGGAATAGGTTAATATAAAGTCATTTTATAACAAATATATTAGTTTAAAATTCTTTGGGTTGTAGCGATTTTTTATCTTTACTCAATTTTAAAAGTTAAAATAATATTAATCAAATTAACTTCATTATAAAAAAAAAGTCGCTACATATCAACCTACCGCTAGAGTTCAAATAATTCCGATACTGCAAAAATATGCGCACGCATTTTGTTTTTTTGACACTATAAAAAAATACGTATGTTACTTAGTTGTGAAGAGACAATTTAAACGACTTCTTGACTGGACAGCCGAAGTGAACACAACTTAAAACAATACACATACTTCTTGAATTGGTTTTAATGTTTAACACAACATTGTATCAAATATTGAATAATAAAAATAACCTAACATTGAAGATGCCACGTGGAAAAAGGGCTAAGATCGGAATGGTTTGACTTGAATATAAAATTACTACAATGATTAGTAAGTTATAATATATGAATATTTCTTATTCAATAATTCAGGTATGTAGGCTAAATTTATATTTTTACCCCTTTCTTTCAATTAATTTATTCCTTCTATTTCAAATGTTATTTCGTGTAAAGGCTAAATTTATATTTGTACATTTTCCTGTCAATTAATTTATTTTTGTTATTGTTTTATATTCTATTCCGTACAAACGGTGTATTCATAAAGAAGAATTTATTAAATTTTTTTGTTAGTTTTATTTCAAATTCTATTTCGTATAAACCGGGTGTTGGCCAAAAAAGGACCACGTTGTAGTTATATTTATTTGTGATATTATTTCATCCTTTTTTGGTTGAAATAATTAAGTTATTAGTAGTTATTTCATTTCATATTCTATTGTGTATAAAAATACTAAAGCGTGTTATCGATAGGTCGTTGTTGTTATTCAAAAAAAAAAAAATATATTTATTCGTTATACCATTTATAGTTGTTGAATCTATGTCATTCGATTGTTAATTATTTACACAAGTTTTCTGTTGTATTAAAGTTAGTTATACGTTGATCAGTGTTTTAGTTTTTTTTAACCTCAACCTTTGACGTAGCTCTTTACCCCTTAAAATTTGGGTTTCAGTAAAACAGCTGGGTCTTCTTAAATAAGGATGTATTTACGGCTGAAGCTAAACTGGGGGTGCAAACGCGTTGTTATAATCGTTGGCTTGGGCCTAACTTAACACCATAGCACGCAATAGCAGTTATTGCCATTATTACATTACAATTACTTAATTTTATAATACATTTTAAATTACTACATCCTTTTTTTTACATTATTTTATTTTATAATCCTTTTCAATTATTTAATCATTCAAAAACTCATTTCAATAATTACACTTCTCTATTTAATATATTTATTTATTTTAATATAATTTTCTTTTCGCTAAAGCAGTCATTTATTAATTTTTAAATCTATGTTCTATTTTGAATATATGTAATTGAGATACTAATTTCAACAAAATACCATATAAATATATTTCATTTATTCTAATAATAAAAAATATTTCTTAAAAATTTCATCATAATACTTATAATTTATTATATTTTAATTAATTATAAGCCCATATTCAAGATCTAGAACGAATCATCAAATTCTCTTGATCATAGATCATCAGCGTAGCAAATTTTAATGTAAATCCGTCATCATACATGCATAAAATATCATAAAATATTTTTTCAGCTTATTTTCAGAATACATAGAATAAGAATATCAATAATCAATTCATCAGAGTTTTATTGCACTTGAACAATACGCACAATTTTTTTTATATAGTTGAATATAAGAAAGTTTATATTAGTGGGTGAATTAATGTCATTTCATATTCTATTGTGTATAAAAATACTAAAGCGTGTTATCGATAGGTCGTTGTTGTTATTAAAAAAAAATATATATATTTATTCGTGATACCATTTATAGTTGTTGAATCTATGTCATTCGATTGTTAATTATTTACACAAGTTTTCTGTTGTATTAAAGTTAGTTATACGTTGATCAGTGTTTTAGTTTTTTTTACCTCAACCTTTGACGTAGCTCTTTACCCCTTAAAATTTGGGTTTCAGTAAAACAGCTGGGTCTTCTTAAATAAGGAGATTGTGATACGGCGAAGCTAACTGGGGGCCAACGCGTTGTATAATCGTTGGCTTGGGCCTAACTTAATACCATCGCACGCAAGCGCCATTATTACATTTACAATTATTCTTTTCTTAATTTTATAATTACATCTTTCAATTACTACATCCTTTTACATTCATTTTTCTACATTATAATCCTTTATAATTCATTTCAATTATTTAACTTCATCTCTTTCTCTATTTTAATATATTTATTTATTTACATATTTTAATCTATTCTTTTCTTTTCGCTACAGGGGTTAAGTGAATGCTATTAATATATATGTTTTTGAAATATACGAATTGAGCTCTTTCAGTTTATACCCAATAATACGCAATTTCAAAGACAAAAATTTCTAACCTTTACTAATAAAAAATATCCCCTATCTTAGGATATTACAACGTATCAGTTACTTTTATAAATTGATCCTAAAATTCTCACTGGACCCTATATATAATAGTCATTGGAAATGTCGAGAAAAAATTGGTTTTTTTTTTTTTTTTGGAAATCAGTATAGTTATTACATTTTGTAAGTTGTTTAGTAATTTTTATCAATGTAACTATATAGATAATAATTTATAACACTTTTATCAGTGTTAGTTCTAAAAATATTTTCATGTATATAACTACTGTAAATTAAATTATCTAAGCAATTCTCCTAATTCTCCTTTCAGACCTTTTCTTCAAATGATCCTTATTTTGGAATACTCTGTAAATCGTGCGATATACAAAAATAGAATTTATCTTTTGTGAATGTCATATTTGGTTTGACAAATACATCATTGAAGTCCTGGAGTACAGTATATATATATATATATATATATATATATATATATATATATATATATATATATATATATATATATATATATATATATATATATATATATAATTTATTTATATATATATATATATATATATATATATATATATATATATATATATATATATATATATATATATATATATATATATATATATGAATTATATACATTGTATGACATTGTATGACGAGTTGGTAATGGACTGTTCTGGCATAAATAGATAATAGTAACTTACCGTCACTGTGGACAAACAACACAAATTATTTTTAATTTTCTACTTAACCATTGTTTGTAGTATAAGAAATAGACTTTTTTCTCAATAAGATATGTGACATAAATACTTATTTAGTAACAAACGGAAATGTCAATGAAGCTTTTGTTGGTAGACAATTTTTATGAAATCATACCTTATTCAGATTTTGCTACATAAAATACAATTTAAATAACTTCAATAAATCCTTCAGTACAATGAGTAAGAGATAGTCACAAGTTTCATAATTATATTTAATTGGTGTCATAAAATTGTAAGTTTACAACTTAAGACCTACCAAGCAGCTGTTCCAAATGAAAACATATATAAATTTATTATTCCATAATTTTTCCAAGTTAAAATTTAATTAAAATTATCAAAAGATACTCCAATATAAGATTAAATAATTGAAGAAAGTTGTATAGCCTTAAATAGTTATTTTCCTTTTGGTGAAATCTATTTAAAAGTTGGATAATAGTCGGATAATATCATTCGTTTTCAATCAAACACAAAAATTTCAAATACTATTACTATGGTATCTGTATTATGTATATTTGAAAAATCTAATACTTTTTAAGAAAAGTATTTAGGTACTATTTCATTAACTATCAGGCCTACACGTCTTGTCATGTGCACTTTTAACATTCACGTACATAGGTTTTAAAGCTTTATAGCATTATTACAAAATATACAATTTTTATTTAAATTATCTATATTTAAATAAATACCATTAAAATTTTACTGGCAGCTTTAAGTAGCTACTGAAAATCGAAAAATCTTGAACTAAGATATTATTTAAACCATGTTCCATATGCGTTTGACAGACGGGGTTTAAATGTGAATAAGTGTGCGACCGACGACAACATTTTATTCGTTATATAAAAAAATATTAAAGCCAATTCACATATACATATACAATCTATTTCCACAGAAACGTAACTCAGTTGGATTCCAACGGAAATAGATTAACTTTTATTAAAATCTCATTTATTTTTATTTTGTAAACTATTAGTTATTTATTTTAATTTTATAATAGTTTTTTATTTTAAATGTTTTTAAACTGTAAATGCAAAAACTGTTCATTTTTTTTAATGAAAACAGTTTTTTCTTGAACCACTTTAACGATTATACGCTTTCATATTTAGTTTACTCTCACATATCTGTGACTTAAAATTAAAATTTATAAAGATATCTTAGCAGATGCTCACATAAAATAAAAATGATATATTCCAAATTCAACCTGCTTAACTTCGTCAAGAAGAAAGAATAAAAACTTTCATAAAAAATTCTCCCTCCCATTTCATTTCTTTAAAGACGGAATTTCCAAAAATTTACATTAAAAAATCAGTATTATTCTTAAAAACTACATCTTCTTTACTTATTTGAAGGAAACATAAAACTTTTTAACAAAAATGTATTTTCAATTTATAATGAAACTAATAACTGTTTTATTTTTTGATTACAGTGCAATAAAAGAGGTTTAAAAGATTTTGTTCAAATTGGCGGCTCCGATGGATTGGAAAATGAAAATTTACAAATTGTTGATAATATATGTGGCTTAAATTCAAAACCAGGTACAAAATAAAATTTATGTTCAATATAACTGAAAAGTGAATCGAAATAACTTCCTCATATAGTTCTGATTTTTTCAAAATAATTCACAAAATGAATATCTGCGAAAGGTTACCTAGCTATCAACCGTTGAGGAAAGATTTAAAATTAAATAAACTCGATGTAAATACAATGCTGTAGTTTTTCAATTTAACTGGCAAACCTTTAATATGTCAACTTTTAACCGGATTAGTATTTTTAAAATTATTGCAAAACCGGCAGACAATATTTTTTCCGCAGTTTGACTAGGTAAATTTTTTTCAGCTATTAAGAAATCTGAATCTAAATATTCAAACTGATAAATAGAGTTTGTTCTTTCAGGAACATCAAGTCACTTTTTGGTTCGTAAACGCAAGACATATAAAAGTGATTTGAATTAATGAATACCGCTATCAACACTAAAATTACTCTCAAGTGACACAAACTTTTTTTGTGTGGATGTGATAAACTTTTATAATTTTGCCATAAATCTATGATGGATGAATTTTAATCCAAATTACTTTGTAAAACTTAAATACATTGAAATTTATTAATATTTATTTTTTTGAACATTGCATTTTTTTTAAATTTCGAATTACAAAGTTTAAATCAAATTTGTAAGCTAAAATTTAATTAATATAGCAACCCGGTAAGCTCTTTTAAATGTTTGTCACTATTTCATTTTGCGGTTTAAGCAATTTGTGTGGATGGTCCTAGTACAATAAAAACTCTTAAACTTATACTTATATATTGTGTTTTTCATTTTTGTAAGAATATTTCAGGTGTTGAAAAATTTGATTCTTTTTTGTACTGTCTCTTATGTGCAATCAATTTAAATGTGGGTTTTGGTTTATTATAGAGTGCGGTCGGCAGGCCATAGAACTTCCAGTTTATTTAATATATATATTTCAACTATTTATACAAACTACTTCTACAAACTGTTTTACCTCAAAAGGAGACAACGATAAAAAATTTTACTTTTGTATTTTTTATTATAAAAGAACTTTCTATCATCAAAAAAATTTGAAACGTTTCATGGTATGTGTGCCCAACATCTTTTTCAGGATATGCTTGCTAGATGTAGCCTATTTTTTGAGAATTTATATGTGTCGACAAGATACCAAAATTTCTTCTTTTTGAAATTTTCAAAAAATTTATCAAAATTATCACACATTCGTCACATAAACATGTTTCACGTTAATATGACGAGCTCTGAAAGTTGAAGAACATCACTTATTTCAGATATATGACTAGGCAATTAGATGAAAATCGCGGAAAATATTTGGTTCCCAAATGTAATTGCACGGCTACGAGGCTAATTTTCTCATTATTATCTATGATGTGTGAATTTAGTTCCTATTTACTTAATAAAGTTTAAATAAGTTTCGGGTCTAAATTTTATTAAAATTAAAGATTTATTTATTAAGTCTTATATAACTCTTGATCGACAAAATTGTTTATTTATTATGATTAAAAATACATCGTTCAATCTTTCTGTATTTTTATTAACTTCCCGCTAGAAAATGGAAAATTTTCTTAAATCGGGAAGTTATTGGTTTCACCCCGTTTTGCAAAAATTAAGTTCTCATCAGATCTCGACGTTTTAAGGTCCTAGGAAGCTTTCCTGAACATTCCTAAGAAGTCGTCACTCTATCTGTATGTATGTTTGTTTTTTTTAAGAGGGGGGAATCCTTTTTACGGATGCCAGGCATTGCCTGGATATGTGTAGACTCGACGCAGCGTCATCTAAAACTCAACGCTAACGCTCACTAAGCCCTAAACCCCTTTTCTTCTGTCCTCTTATCACTCACGGAAACCGCCGTCAGACATTACTTCGTGGGGAGAAGATATAACTATTGCTTTCCCTTCTGGTGGCTAAGGTGCGTCTATATGCGTGAATGTGTGTGTGTAAGTATGTGAATCGCTTATAACTTTGAAACGTCTTGACCGAATCGAGCTCACCAAACGGTTTTCTGAAGAGTTTTACCAAACTTAGATTTTCTGTGAGTTTGGACCGATTCGGACCGGTAAATTTCGAGAAATTTTTAAAAAACTACGAATAAAATTTTTGTCAAAAATGTTTTTTTGGAAATAATTTTTAAACGCCTTGACCGATCGATTCCAAAATCTAATCAGCTCTTGACCTTGTAACAACACGTCGATTGCCGCCAACCAGGTCATTTGATTTGTCTGTGAGAAATCGTTGACGAAAGAAATCGCAAAAATCGATATTTTTTGAAATAACTATGAAACGGCTGTATTGATCAACTCCAAAAACTAATCAGAACTTAACCTTGATAAACCACGTCGATCACCAGCAATCCGGTAAAAATCGGTTGATTCGTTCGAGAGATTCGTAAACGAAAAATTTCATATAAAAATGTTTTTTAACATAACTTCGACATTTCTTTTCGGATCGTTTTTGATGAAATACAATAAAAATTAAAGCCATAAAATCCGCGTCGATCGCCGCCAAGAACGTAAAAATCGGTTGATTGGTTCGAGAGATCTCGTTAACGAAATATACGGTAACAAGTGTTTTTTTAACATCAAAGGTCAAAAACCAAATTTTTAGCTCAAAAAAATTGTAATATGTTAAATTTTAAGTTATTAGGTATGAAATTAGCGGGAAGTTACAGGGATGAACTTTAGGGTCAACCGTTTTCCAAATTTTTCTCAAACAAATGTATCAAATTAAATTAAACTTGAAATTATAAGTTCCTGAGATATCTTGAATGATGAATAATTTGATAAATAATTGTGCAGATTTACAAAAAAAAAATAACAATATTTTTCTCGACATTTCCAATGACTAGTATATATAGGGGCCATGGAGAACGTTAGGTTTAATTAGCCTTAACATCTTATATTAGCCCTTCAAAAGCCATTATAAAACTGTTGTAACATATATATTTTTTAATTTTATTTGAATACTTTTTAAAAACAAATCATGTTAAAATTTTTGAAAATATATAAACAATTATCATTTCATTTTGATGAACATAAAAACAAATAATGTTCCGGAAAAAAGTAGATGAGATGTTTATTTAAGAACGTAAATAGAAGATGATTTTTTGTAGAGTTATTCCATTTCTTAAAATTTGGTATACTTATATATATATTAAGTACCAAGACAAAGAAAATTTCCTTCTTTGCAAATTTCATCCATCATTGTTTCCACGATTTTGATATATATATATATATATATATATATATATATATATATATATATATATATATATATATATATATATATATACATACATATATATATATATATATATATATATATATACATATATATATATATATATATATATATATATATATATATATATGTATGCAAATGTAAATTTTTTTAATTCTTATGGAATCTGATCTTATTTAGTATGAAAGCTAGAAGATATTTTATTTTGCAGCGTTTTAAATGATATGCACCATGATACAGAAGATACAAAAGGAGCCATGGAGAACGTTAGGTTTAATTAGCCTTAACATCTTATATTAGCCTTTCAAAAGCCATTATAAAACTGTTGTAACATATATATTTTTTAATTTTATTTGAATACTTTTTAAAAACAAATCATGTTAAAATTTTTGAAAATATATAAACAATTATCATTTCATTTTGATGAACATAAAAACAAATAATGTTCCGGAAAAAAGTAGATGAGATGTTTATTTAAGAACGTAAATAGAAGATGATTTTTTGTAGAGTTATTCCATTTCTTAAAATTTGGTATACTTATATATATATTAAGTACCAAGACAAAGAAAATTTCCTTCTTTGCAAATTTTATCCATTATTGTTTCCACGATTTTGATATATATATATATATATATATATATATATATATATATATATATATATATATATATATATATATATATGTATATATATATATATATATATATATATATGCAAATGTAAATTTTTTTAATTCTTATGGAATCTGATCTTATTTAGTATGAAAGCTAGAAGATATTTTATTTTGCAGCGTTTCAAATGATATGCACCATGATACAGAAGATACAAGAAGAGGGTTACAGAGCAATATAAAAAATATATCTGAACTAGTTTAGTAATTTGCATAGTCTTAGTACCTAGTACAAGTTTATCAAATTTTAAGAAAATGTGAAACGGTGACCAAGAAACTTTCAAAACTGTGTTCATTTGATACGGAATGACCCTGTAGTCTATAGTTCAAAAACTAACGGCGTTATGAAGTAAATAACTGTTAACTCTATTGTCTACGACAAAATAAGATATTTAAGAAATTGTATTTTTTTCACAGTTTAAAATTTTACATAACCGATGTTCAGTTTATTTTATATAAGTACCTATAATACATTCTGACACTTAAATTGGCTTAAAAAATTGGCTGTTTGTAAGAAAAATTCAATTTTTAGTATAGTTTTCTAAACAATTTACTCAATTTTAACTATAATTCTGTTAACTGTTGAAGTCACGTCTATAACCATAACTGATTTTGATAGTCATTTAATTTACTGAATATAAGTTCAATGAACGTATTGACATCGAACAAATTTAAACAATATTTTGTAACTTTAATATTACAACTTTTACTTTCTCAATTTTACACCCCTCGTGAAAGCAGGAAAGGTATCAATCAAAATAAATGGGTAAATATTTTTGTGTTTAATGAATTAATGATTCTATGATCACATTAATTTCAGACAATACTTCTAGTCAAATCTAAACATGCTTAAAAAATGGATATAAAATGAATAGTTCTCTTTTGAATTTTTATTCTATCTATTATAGTTTGTGTTGGGTATTGGATCCATTTGACCAATTTTGCTCATCACAAAATTACCAAAATGCGTCATCAAAGCTTCAGTCCTCTAATTCGTTTTTTTTTTCGTTATCTTTATGATGGAATTGGACTAATAAGGTGATTCCTTGAATACTTACCTATACCCAAATTTTGTTTTGCGGTCAATATTTTTTAATTCCATTTAAACAAAATTACAATTTACTTGTCAAAATGTAAACCACTCTCAATACTGTAGCTTGAAAACAAAATTATAATTGATTCAAAACCAAAAAAGTTTTAAGCTCTCGTATTGGTGACATCATAAGGACGTATTATTAACCAGGAATTTTTAATTATTATATTTTGCTAATTTTTCAAGATTTTTAAAAAATAAAAAAATTTATGTAACTTCTGAATGATAACAAAAAATGAAGTTAAAAACAAAGTGAAATATATTAAAGAAGATAATTATTGCAGTAAAAAAATGAAAAATTTTAAGCATTTTTAACCAAAAATATAACTTGATCCTACAGAATAATGCATATATATTATACAATGAACAATTTCCACATATTTCTAGTATATGCTGTGTATGTGTAATAATCGTTCTATCATTTATGTCATTTGCAAATGATTATTTACCGCAGTTTAAAATGTAAATCATAAACAACAATAACAGACAATTAATATCAATTCAAATATAATAATAACTACACAATATTACTACATTGAAAATTTAGATACCGATTTATTATTTACAAGTACGCGTGATTCTCGTTTTGATATATAAAGTTTACCAATTATGATATAACTATAAAATTATTAAATCAAAAATTTAAGAAGTGTATTATTGCTTTTGTAATTCAAATACTGATTATTTCTTCTTTTAAATATCGAAAATCAAGAGGTTTTACTATAGTTTAATAAAAATAAATAAGAGAAAGTACCTTTTTCATTTACACAATCACGATTGCAACGTGACCCAAAACTAAATCATACAACTTCTAAACGAAGATATAGAATCATACATTTTTTTAATAATCAATATTTTGAGCGAAATTTGATTCCAATCGCGACGCTATTGTATTTTTTATTTATTCCTTTTTTATTTTATATTACA
Organism: Chrysopa pallens; assembly: GCA_020423425.1. Taxonomy (NCBI): domain Eukaryota; kingdom Metazoa; phylum Arthropoda; class Insecta; order Neuroptera; family Chrysopidae; genus Chrysopa; species Chrysopa pallens. Next base: position 3,707,921 of record CM035591.1, read on the forward strand.
TAGGTAAATCGTTTCACTTATTGTTGTATTCATAGTTCGGGCTTATACTTCAAAATTTGATCTTAGCTAAGACATGTAGCTGGAATACATATTCATAATCTTAACTTGAGACAAGCTTGAGCATTAGATATTTTTGATATATTCATATTCAAATAAGACGGTCTTATAAAATACCTTAACCTTACTTTTCATCCAAGTAAGAGAGTTATTTTTTAAGTCATCATTTCAGTTGACTTAGGACAGTCTTAAATGTATTCGCAGTGAAAAAAGTGGTTAAAAAATGAATTTTTTGGGGTTATATAATATTGATATCGACTTTGATTTAGATGACGATGATTTAATCATACGTATTCCAAAACGTTATATTCGAGATGTGCAAGATCCTTTTGATTTTTATTCAAACATCGAATTCAAGAAATCATGTCAATCAAATGTACAAATGTGCCTTAATGTAGCAGCATCACTCTTTTTATTTTCTACTACTTGTGCATAATTTTTTAAAATTTGTAGAAAATATTTTTTTCTACAGGGGTAAAATTAGTACTTTTTCCTTTTTTTGACATATTTTCTTCTGATCATGCGGTAATAATTTTCTAGCGTAACTTTAATTTGAGACTTACAATTTTCTAAGGCACATTTGTACATTCGTTTACACTTTTGAATAAATAACTTCATTCTCAAAATTTAAGTATGTTTCAACCAATGAGATTGTAGTAATCATAAGAATTTTTACGGAAATTGACGAACACGCGTTGACTCGTTACGTCTTATTAAAGCTTATCTTACTGAAAATAAGATCCTGCTTAAAACTTTAGACTTTCTCAAGTTTATCTTAAAGAATGACTATGAAAACATTATAACTTACAACCGGTAAGCCAGTCTTCATGAAGACAGCCTTAAGTACGAACTTAAGGCTGGACTATGAATACGGCCATTAGAGTAGTCTCTTATATGCAAGGGGTTGTCCGTCTATCATATACCCCGTAGATCGTGTGAGGTGGCGATTAATACCCGAACTGAATACTGGATAAAGATATAAACACCCACACATATACAATACATAATGTAGCTGGATCTATCTACAATAAAAGAATGCTTTGACACTTTAACGAAAATACATAAACAATACCTTTTGTAACACTTAACAAACAACAAACGAGATTGTCATTCTCGCTTAGAGTATCGAACAATTGGAGCTATAATTTAAATTATAATCAACTCAGTGGCTATATTATTAGCTCCAACTACAAAAGGACCACGGTACTACTAACTTATTTAATTTTTTTGTTTTAAATTTAAATCTGATCTTATCATTTATTGTTTTTATATCTCATATTATTTTTATCTTCAAATACACAAACGAATTGAAAAACTTTATTTTTACTAAAAGGATGGATTATGATTTTAGCAGTTTATGTATGTATACATGTGGGTATGTACGGATGTTCCACCATAGCAGCTAAATTATTAAACTGATTGAAACTACCAAAATATTTTAATGTATATATATTAAAATGATTGTATGTTAATCTGTTCCCCGTATAGCTTCTAAATAATTTATCAACTGAAGAAGTGAGTGAATTTTTGAAATTGAAACTTGTTAGGACGATAAACAATGGGAGAGATATAAAGAGTATTACGAATAACAAATTTAAAAGCCGTGTGACCATCAACTATAGCAGTTTTAGAAATGTATTGTCTTCATTTAGCATCATTTCCATCGAAACCATTAGCAATATATTTTAAATTAATATAGTAGCATTCTCACCAGTACTATTTTTCGAGTGTTAATATAAAACCATACGTTTTTAAAATGTATCGTTACTTGTATCTTTATTTCACATTTGAAGCACTAATTGCTTGGAAATAAAATCATTAAATGCGGCAAAACCAAAATGAAGGATTATAATTTAATCAGTGTATGTATGTATTGTACGTGTTTAAGTATTCGCTGTTACAATCCGATTGAAATACCAACGAGAATATTATCAATATAACAAACACAACACGAGTCATACAAAAAAGTGTGGAGCTCGTTTTTTTGTTGTTGTGTTCTGTAGGGGTATCAAATGAAAGAACTCAGTTAATACAGTTGAGAAATACATACATTAATAGCATACACAAAATATTTGAATAAAAATTTATTTAGTAAGACCCACCTATGGTAATGTGCTCTTAAAAGTACGAAACAAGAAAATATTCATTTTCGAAATTTGATAGTGTGAAGTTCAGAGAAAATCCGTGGGTAATTGCTTCTTTGCCGAAAGCGTTATTTACACAATACTTTTCATATTGTTACTTGTGGCATGCGACCACGAATATTCTCTGAAGATCATATTATCAAATTTAGGATAACAATATTTTCTTAGTTCGTATTGTTCAGAGCACACTTCCGTAGGAGGTATAAAGTACTTTTAAACTGATTTATTTTTTTAATAAAACTGAAATCCTGCCACAATAATCCAAACAATATTAGACTAGAGTAGAAGCCTTAAAAAATGATAAAAAGTGGAAGAAAATTACAGTAGAATGAAACCCATTAGAAAAGGAGGGGAATATGATAAAAATGAAAGGAAATATAAATTACGGACGATCCGAATTCGAGAAGTGGGAGACGGTGGGTTTTTAAGGGGAAAAATGGTTTCTCTAGATTTCCGGCAAAACTACAAGTCCTATGGAAAATAGTTAAATGGCAAAGTTGTAGGTAATGAAAAGATCTACAACTTTTGTGTTTACAATTTTTTCACATAACCTCAAAATTTAGGTGAAAAATTCAAATAACCAAGTTTTTGGTTTTTTATTTGTATCTTCTTCAAATAAATTTTCTTTTCTACGAAATTTGTTGAAAACTTACCTTATTATGTCCCAAATACACTGTAATTTATTTGATTTAAAATATTAATTTTTTTGACCTATTTTAACTTAATATCAAAAAACCACCCTAATTTTCAATCGAAAATTCTGGCGTCAAAATATCAGCTTTTTCCAAAAAGTCTGTAGGCTTTTTGTTCGTTGAAATCTCTACTTTCTGATGGTGTAAAAAAATACACATACCAATAGTAAATGTTCTCAGAAAATGCAAAAATTGAAAAAAAACTCAAATTCGAAAATTTTTTTTTAATCACTATGTACAAATTCAAAAATTTTAATCACTATGTACAATTTTGAGCTACTTATTAAAATTTACACTTTAATTACTCAAAAAACGTAAGATTTCATGTTACATTTATAAAAGAAAAAATTGCCAATTGAAATATACTACTATAATTAACAAACAAATAAGTTAATAAAGTCAATATTTAATAAGACATCTACAATATTTTGAAAAAGTTTTGGAATCTTCTTTAAATAATATTTGTAGATGCCTATTTATTGTTGTTTTAAGATAATTTATATACCTGAGTGACCTACAGTAAATTGTAGTCCATTTTAAGGTATTTCATAGAGAAGTGTTGGTACCCATACAGGAAAATACGACGGGGCCAGATATGGGCCACGCTTGGCGCAATGCTGTCCATCACTGGCCCATGTTTGTAAACCCGCTTTGGCCCAGCTTTGGTAAAAGTCTGGGATGATAACAGGGTGCCAGGCCTGGTTGTTACCATTGGCCCAGGCATCATTTCCAAGGGTGGCCCATGCGTGGTGGCCAGATCTGAGCCATGCTTGCTAACCAAGACTGTCCCAAGCTTGTAAGCCCATCTTGGCCCAGGCTAGGTAATTAAAACTGGGCCATGTTTGGTTGTCACTATTGGTCCACAATGTAAAAATAATAATAATAATAGTAATAATAATCAATATATTGTATAAAGAGTCATACGGGTATAAAAATGTTTATTTTTTATAATCCATATAATTAATGAACATCATATTTATTTTACTCAAAATTTCAAACTATTTATATTATTTAAAGTCCAACAACGAAGTTTTTCACTGAGTGTCTTTTTAGTTGTAGATTCTTCTTTATCTTGCTGTAGTAAATTAGATATGTCGTCATCTAAAACTTGCTCATCTTCAAAAGTATGCTCAATATAAACATTGTTGATCCCTTTATCACTGATTCCATCCAAATCTTGTTCAATAACACTATTAAATGCACTATTTACTTCTACACGTAATTGTTCTGAAGCGCTAGTGTTTTCACTTGCACACGTGTTAATAGTTAGGTTAGGTTTACATGATTCACTAGGCTCACTTTTATCAAGTGAAACTTTTTCATTTTTTGTGTAACGCACGCCACTTTTTTACTCGGGAATAGGAACTAGACACTTTTGGTTAATAAAACAAAATAAAATTAAAGAAATTGTCATTTGCCGCCATCAAAGTATAGCATATGACACATCCTAATACAAAACTGTAGTTGTCATCTGTCGCACATGTTAGGGTTACCATCCAACGGCTGAGGTTAGGTTACACAAACTTGGCCCAAGTAAGGGTGACTCTAGGCTTGGCCAAGGCTTGGTTATCCAGTATTGGCCCATGTTAGGGCTACCATCAAATGACCGAGGTTAGGTTTCGCAAACCTGGCCCATGTTAGGGTGACTCTAGGCTTGGCCAAGGCTAGGTTATCCAATCTTGGCCCATGTTAGGGTTACCATCCGAAGGCCGAGGTTAGGTTACGCAAACTTGGTCCACGTTAGGGTGACTCTAGGCTTGGCCAAGGTTAGATTATCCAGTCTTGGCCCATGTTAGGGCTACCATCAAATGACCGAGGTTAGATTACGCAAACTTGGCCCATGTTAGGGTGACTCTAGGCTTGGCCAAGGCTAGGTTATCCATCTTGGCCCATGTTAGGGTTACCGTCCAACGGCCGAGGTTTGGTTACGCAAACTTGGCATAAGTTTGGGTTACTCTAGGCTTGGCCAACGCTAGATTATCTAGTCTTGGCCCATTTTAGGGCTAACATCCAATGGCCGAGGTAAGGTTACGCAAACTTGGCCCAAGTTAGGGTGACTCTAGGCTTGGCCAAGGCTTGGTTATCCAATCCTGGCCCATGCTAGAGTTACCATCCAACGGCCGAGGCTAGGTTACGCAAACTTGGCCCAAGTTAGGGCTACTGTAGGCTTGGCCAGGGCTAGGTTATCCAGTCTTGGCCCATGTTAGGGCTACCATCCAATGTCCGAGGTTAGGTTACGAAAACTTGGCACAAGTTAGGGTGAGTCTAGGCTTGGCCAAGGCCAGGTTTTCCAATATTGGTCCAAGCCTGGGTAATCATTGGAATGACCAACATTAATTACCCAGTTATGGCCCGGACATGGGACTATAAAGGTTTGCAAAGATGGGCTTCCCAATAATGTCCCAGGCATGGCCCCGTCGTTCAACTCTGGGGCTTCCTGTATGGGTAGACCTAGGAGGGTCTGGGCCTTACTACATACCTGCTATTTCATAGCAGCTGGGAATACCGTTAGTTATTCGAGATACTGAGCAGTGAACAACATCGTTATTAAAAATACACGCGCAGGCTAGGTTACTCTAAGAGAATTGTGAGAAATTTTCTTTATTCAAAGAATTTTTTAGAATCTACATAGCAAGGTAAATACTATCTATATATTAATCAACTTTAAAATAAAAATAGTAAAATATTTTCTCTCATAAATAGTATGTTTAACGTAACATAACAAAAACATTAAATCTATAATAACTAAAAAAAACACACAACATTTCAAAAAACTTTCAAAGATTCAGGAACATTTCCTTCATTTAAATCTGGAATTTCGTAGTAATTCATATCGTATACATTTGAACGTATATGTTCTCAATATCAGCAGTCATTTGAACAATTCTAGTTCGTTCGTTTTCTTTACTTTTTAATCTTGCGGTACTATTTTTGTACAAAATTATCATGTGTCTTTTAATTAAATGACAATCGATATCGTTCTGAAAATGCTCTTTCAATTTATTTTTAATAGTTGTGTAGTCTGGGAGATCTCCAAAAAATCCTTCTTTAATTTCATTAACAGAAAATTGACATTCTATTTTGTTGTCAACGATATAATTAATAAAACTCATAGTGTTTTCACATGCTTTTTCTGTCCTATTATTATAAAAATTAGCCATACAAACAGTGTGATAATGAGCTTTTACTGCGACTAAATCGGGCTCATTTTTTAAACGAGCTGAAATGTTTTTATCGAAATTAATTAATGTGTTTTATTTTTAAATATGTTTTAATATATTATCTCTTGTATCGTTACTTGTATCGTTACTTTAAACAGATGAAATTTTTTCTTTAGAAATCTTACCGAAAACCCCACCACAGAGAAAGGAATGAAATTGAAAGTAAATTTCTTATATCTTGAGCTACAGAATGTACCTATTGCAGTCTCATCATTAGAATAACTTTGACAAGTTCGATGAGTAAAAGCTGATGTTAAAGTTTCAAATTTTAAGTATTTATTGTCGATTCTTTTCTTGCTAGACGCCTCTAAACCATTCAAAGCTGCTGTTTTATTTCATACACTCATCTGACTTATTGCAGACTATACAAACAAATTTATCCATACTGATAATCTCATGAAAAGACAAAATCAAATTAATAATGCCTTCAAAGTTTTATCATGAGTATAACTACATTTGTTTGTATAAAATAAACAAAATGACTATTTTTATTATTGTAAAATATTTTAGTATTTTCATTTTAAAGTTGCTTAATATATAGATAGTATTTACCTTGCTATGTAGATTCCAAACGATTCTTTGAATAAAGAAAATTTCTCATAATTCTCTTAGAGTAACTCTGCCTGCACGTGTATTTTTAAAAACGATGTTGTTCACTGCTCTGTATCTCAAATACTGGCTAACGGTTTTCCCAGCTGCTACGAAATAGCAGGTATGTAGTAGGGCCCAGACCCTCCTAGGTCTGCCAACACTTCTCTATGAAACACCTTAAAATGGACTAAAATTTACCGTAGGTCACTCAGGTATATAAATTATCTTAAAACAGCAATAAATAGGCATCTACAAATATTATTTAAAGAAGATTCTACAACTTTTTCAAAATATTGTAGATGTCTTATTAAATATTAACTTTGTTAACTTATTTGTTAGTTAATTATAGTAATATATTTCAATTAGCAATTTTTTCTTTTATAAATGTAACATAAAATCTTACGTTTTTTGAGTAATTAAAGTGTAAATTTTAATAAATAGCTCAAAATTGTACATAGTGATTAAAAAAAAATTTTCGAATTTGAGTTTTTTCAATTTTTGCATTTTCTGAGAACATTTACTATTGGTATGTATATTTTTTTATACACCACCAGAAAGTAGAGATTTCAACGAACAAAAAGCCTACAGACTTTTTGGAAAAAGCTGATATTTTGACGCCAGAATTTTCGATTGAAAATTAGGGTGGTTTTTTGATATTAAGTTAAAATAGGGCAAAAAAATAAATATTTTAAATCAAATAAATTACAGTTTATTTGGGACATAATAAGGTAAGTTTTCAGCAAATTTCGTAGAAAAAAATTTTTTTTTGAAAAGATAAAAATAAAAAACCAAAAACTTGGTTATTTGAATTTTTCACCTAAATTTTGAGGTTATGTGAAAAAATTGTTAATACAAAAGTTGTAGATCTTTTTTTTACCTACAACTTTGCCATTTAACTATTTTCCATAGGACTTGTAGTTTTGCTGGAAATTAAGAGAAACCATTTTTTTCCCTTAAAAACCCACCCCTCCCACTTCCCGAACTCGGATCGACCGTAATTTATTTTTCCTTTCATTTTTATCATATTCCCCTCCTTTTTTATTGGGTTTCATTCTACGGTAATTTTTTTTGGTTTCAAAAATTATCGACACTAGTCTATATAATGAACGTATCAATATAATTTATGCCTTGGTATTAATTATTTTAAATTTGAAGTCAATAAAACCAAATCAACGACGAAAGAGCTACTTATGGTAATTAACTCTCAGAATAACCATGTTTTGTGAATTTTTTTACCCATCAATAATGACACCAATAATTATTACGATTTCACTTTCACATTTAAATATAACATTTTATTTGGATTGATTTGGTGGTAATACAAATTTATAGGTAGCTATTGCAATATACTCCTATAAACTATATTAAACCATTATTTTCGTTCAGCATAAACGTGTAGATTTTGTGCTTTAGAAACCCGTGAGCAAGCCACGTAGAGCTGGCCATGAGAAAAACATGGCGTGCCCAACTGTAAGCCTGCTACCTTTAAGGTTTGACCCTGTGATTTGTTTATAGTCATAGAAAATGCAATTTTCAATGGAAACTGCAGGCGTTTAAAATTAAATGGTAAATTATTGGGTATGATTGGTATATCCAGTTAAGATTATGGCCTTCTCAATATGCCTTTCTAGTAATTCTTAATATATTTTCTAATAACGATAAATATTATAATTACAAACTTGAAAAAAAAGATATAAAACCTAAGTAATGAAAATAAAAATTAATACCTACTAACGCATATATTATATTCACAAATTTGAAAAAAAAAAAAAGAAATACAACCTAACCAAATTAAAAATCAGTACAATAGGTAACGACAAATATTACTTTTCCAAATTAAAAAAAAATTGAAATACGACTTAAGTAACAAAACAGTATGTATTAACGACAAATATTATTTTTACAAGTAAAAAACAGAAAAGAAATACGACCTAAGTTTTGAGAATAATAAATAATAACTACCTATTAACGACAAATATTATTTTTACAAATTAAATACATTATATTTTATATAACTTCAACGATATTTGCGGCGCACGCCAAATCATGTGACCGATTGAAAAATGTTTTCCTACTTACTTGACACTTATTTATATTTATTATATTTTGGACAATTTACACAATATCTTTATACATTATAGCCTATGTGTTATTATGATGTATAAGCTAAATTATAGTAAAGTTTCATTAAAATCCATTCAGTAGCTTTTGCGTGAAAGAGGCACAAACATTCGGCTTTATAATATTAGTAGAACTATTGAATGACTACTTATACATTATACAATTAAAACAATATACTACTTTTTGGATATATACCATTCTTAGAAGTTCTAATAATCAAATTTTTAGTTTGTAATTAAATTTAGTACTAATTAAAATAAAATAAACATATTAATGTACTATATATATAAAAATTCTCTACATTTTCATTAATAATTATAAATCTATAATAATTATAATAATATCTAAGCATATTATATGTAGATTTTTTAAAAAAAGGTCTTCTGATGCTTATTAATTGTATGGAAACAAAGTATATTTTCAAAAAAGATAATTAAACGATTATTGTCTGCTTGTGTTTTTCTATATCAACAATTTTCTGTTTTTAAACTTTCTAGTAAATATTTTGAAACTACAGGTTTGAGGCTAAAAGAGAAAAGATGAGCAAAATTGCTAGCAAAGAGTGTATCATAAATTTTTAAATGTTTAATAAACTGTCTATAAGAAATTGTCATTAACAAAGAAAACTTAATTGAAAATTGTTTGTAGTTCGTTGTTCATTTTAAAATAATTTATCAAATCTAAGGTACAGTCTATGCTATAACCACTGCTCAAGGGAATTAATTTATTAGCCTAATATTTAATATTTTCTAAACATGTCTATATACGGAGGTAGACTATAAATATAATTACGTATAATAAACATATTCATTAAAAAATCCGAGCATTATAGTTTTTCGAGCATTTATATTCTCTTGCGAATAAATTCATATCATTATATCTATATTGTATGTTATCAATATGAGAATTTTAATATCTAAGTGATTATTGATTTTTTCCCTTTTTCTAGGGACGAAAAACACAGTAGTTTTATAATTTTAAATTATAAAAAATAATTAGCTATTTTATACATTAAGATTAATAGTTTTCAAGTAGTTTGTACTTTCTCGCCATGAATCCATGAGGAAATTATTTGTTATTATGACTAAAAGATGGTTTTCCATAAGTTTTGTGTTGTTATTGATAACAGAGTGAGAGAAATGATGTAATATACATTAATTTAAAATTTATCTACCATCTTTGGTTTTTGGTTGACAATATCACGTTGTCCAGTGATTATAAATTCCAAATATTAACGAAAACTTTTGATTGTGTATTTATTTTTTTTTTTAGTGGAATCTGTGCGATTTTATTATAAAATATGTTACTTTATTATAAAGCAATAAATATAAATTATATAATATTAATATTATAATTAAAACAAGTCGTCAATAATGTCTGAAATATAATAATTATGTTCATATCTACACGATACACAATAATCTCAATAATGAAAGCATTTATAGAATAATACATGAAATTTTATTGTTCAATAATTTTACTAGTCGCCTGCCAACATTTTCTATTAGTAATATATACACCTACTTATTTACTATTAGTAATAATAATTACTAATCGTAAAATAATTTTTAAACAAAAACTAATGGCATGAAATAAGTATTGTATTTCATTTGTATAATATTTGAATTGTATTTCACATAATGTATAAGGTAGAAACAATAAATGATACAAAACCCGATTATGATAATTAGAGTGCCAATTTTAAATCGAAACTTTTTTTTTTTTTTGTTTACTAAACTATTAATTCCAATAAATTGCTTCTTCTTCAAGGTAGTAATAACTTTAAATATATTTTATTTTTAACATTTAGTTATCGTCATGATAGTGTATTATAATTCCTAGAAATATACCAAAACAACTTTTGAAATATACAAAAAAAATAGTGACTTCGAACGATACCTAATTTTACACTCATTAGTATTCAAATTATCAGCCTTTAAGTTTAAATTTTCTATAAAATGTTAAAGTAGTGAGTACATAGTTGTGGAATAATAAAGTGTATGTACCTTTTGAATTATCTCTCTTAATAATTTTATTAAATTATAGTGTACTATAAAAGATAATAAAAGTTGACTTATAAACTATTCAAAACAAATATAATTTCGCATCATTTAACCCCAAAAAAAAATTGTCATTTTTCTATCCTGACATATAAGGTATCCGGTGTATCTCGACTGTCAAATTTATTTGTTTGTTTGTTTTTTATTTTTTTAATTTTATACTTTAATTTAAAAGGAGATTACATCACTGATTTCAATGTATAAAAATTCAGTAAAATACTTCATAAAACGTATTGAAAGTTGCATAGTACCATTTTAAATTTTCAAAGTGTAAAGGCCTTGAGCAATACCGTAATTTCTTTTTTAAAAAACTGGTAGCCAGAAAAACTGTTTTCCAGTTCATATACTAAATAAATGTATTTTTACGAAGGTTGGTACAATGGAATAATAAATTTTATAATATTTCTTGTGACTTATTTCGATTATGTAAAGACAAATAAATGTTTTCGATATTAGCCTCGATTATTATATTTGGAAATAAAATAATTTCAATATCTGTTATCAATTAATGAATAAAAACGATTTGGGTCAGATATTAAAGAATTTTTAGCAATATTACAAAAACTAAAATATAAAAAAATTAAGTTTTAAAATGTAGAATCTAATTTTAGTTAAATTAATTTCTTTAATCCGGTTTTCAAAATAGCTTTTTAGAACATACGTAATAAAATTTTAAGTTTTTAGTATTTTGTTTTTCGTTGTTTTTTAAGTTAATTGGTTCGAAATTGAAATAAATCTATTAAAATTTTCTCTACTTTCACCATTTTTAAGCTTTACAACGTTAAGACTAAATTTAATACATTCCACATTTGTTACTTGATAAAATATAGAATGCAATATCTGTATTCGGTTTTTAAAAGTCTGATTGCAATAGTGAATATGGGAAGAAGTTTTTCCTGCAAGAAAATCCTTAAAAATAGGCTATTATCCTTTCTGTTATTGTTACATAAAGATAATTCTGTAGCAGATGCTAAAATTATTACCAACAAGTGACAAAATGAAATGACTTTTGTCCGAAAAGTTCAAAGTACTAATTTTTGTCATGTACAGACAATATGGTTTTTGCAATTGTTGTTGAACGATATTCCAACTACAATAACAAAAACACAAATATCCGCCAACCACAAGTTTGGCGAGCTCCGAATGTAAGGCCCACTTTTCGGAAATTTTGTTAAGGGTTGTTATACTTTTGTGAAGGATTATTAAGCCAAAAATATATTTTACATGGTAAATATAGCTGAAATGAAATGTTTCTGAGTACTGGGGCTATTAATATTGTACTTTAAAAATTATTGTATTCACCAAAATAATGTAACTCAAAACATACAACTTTAAATATCAGTAAAAAAGTCTTGCCTTATACCATACTGATTTCAAGACTATATTAAATATGTTTTATGCCTAGGTTCTTTTTTTGTAATTTTTGAAAGTAACTAGGCTTATTTATAATTTCAATTAAATGTCTAAAAAATTTGTTATAATCATAAATTAAAGACTTTTTATTAAAAATTTATTAACAAAATACTAATAAAATATAATATATACAATTATTGCATCACAAAAATTTTTGTAATGTCCTATTTGACAAAGTTGTTAAAATTTTCAAATTAAATAATATATTTAACCATTTCTAAAATAAAATAAACTTCAATCCGATGTGATATATATTGAAACCCAACTAGATGAATACATCATTTTAATGAAAAACCCTATGACTCCAACACCAACTCGTTTCTCTTTCCTTCAACATTTCATTAAATGAAATGGCTGAGACAAGTAAGAGTATTCTTGTGCAGTTCAAAAGCGAAAATCTTTGTGTCTAACAAGAATATATGCATACTTGAATTTTCATTTATTTGTAAATCTTTTTTTTCTGAATTTTAATAGTTTTTATGTTGTTTCAGATATTCAACATACGATATTTTGTGGGGTAACGACCATACGATTAGTGAGTAGTGGTTTATTTGATAATTCTGTCACAGTGGCAGTACGAAAAGCAACCGAAGATGATATTTTAGATTCTACCCATATTTGTGGACTCTAAATTTAAAACAGTCTATGTCATATAAATATAGTTTACAGTTACATGAAAAATTATTAATATTTTAATGGTAAGTTAATTTTTCAAAATTTTCTCTTTTTATTTTTTAGTTCAAAACATTGATGTCAGTTAAATTGCAAAATAAAGAATGATTTGTGGTTTATTTTTCAAAAATAATTTATAAACAAGTATGCATTAGAGATAATTCTTATTTAATCAACAAGAATTCTACTAAGTACGTTTTTCGACTAATGTGACTCGTTTACACATCTACAAAAAATTACGGACTCTAAACAGAAAACAGTGAAAACTTTTCAGAATTTTTGTAATAACACAAATCATACCTAAGCTATATATAGATGTACTAAGGCAGTTCAACCCTAAAAAGCATGCACAATAATCTGTGAAAAATATACTTATTACCATCACCATATATAAGCTTTCGTATAAAATTAAAACCGAAGAATACAAGATTTTTACAGAGGAGTGTGAATTTGAATTTTTTTATTGGAATTTACCTTATATCCTAGTACAGTCATTGGGTAGTTTTACTTGGCAACTTTTCCGGGAGTTTTGAAAATTGGCAATTTTATAGGTTTTGATAAATCTATATATCTTAAAATCAATAGTTTGCGGCATACGACCGCCGTAAATTGTAGTTAAACACACGTTTCGGCAGAAATACTCATTTCCACACCACCACAACGTTGAGAACGTTGAACGTTGTTTTTTTATTGTGGTAGCCCCAGTAGGCTAAGGGAGTTTTGCTGTCGCTTGTTTCATGAACCTAGTCCGTCCAGGCATGTTAGGCAGGTCATTTTCCATTTTCCATATAGCCATAATAATTCAGAAACTGATGGATTATATCAAACGAATGCTACAAAGGTTTTGAATCTTAATTGTTTTGAATCTTAAGTCCGTATCGTTTTTCTTCTTTAAATGATTTTAATTCAACTGCACCAAAACTAACATCGACTTTTACAGGCGGCATTTGCTTTAATCGTTCAATATTTTGGTCGGATGCAATAGCACTTTTAGGTTTTATACAATGGATACCACCCATAGCATGAAAAGTGTTGTGCCCATCTAATGTCTGCGTCTTGAAATCGACGTTGTCGATACCGAACTGTGAAAATTATTTATCATCGATATTGAATGGTGAGTGCATTATAGCTGAAACTTTTAACAGCATTGCTTCGGTGTACACAGAGTAAAATCCAAGAGATGATAAAGTATCTGTCAATCGTCTAGACCCATATGTTTGAAATAAAAATACTGCTACTCTGACCTGAACCGATGATATAAAAGATTTCGGCCTTGCTGCAGTAATAATAGAATATGCAAGACCTTTGCTGTTTTTCTTCGATTTTTCAAACGAGGCGCGTATATTTTTTTACAGGTGTGCTTTCAGTGTTTTTATTTGTGGAAGCTAATCACCTTCAATTTCGGTCATTAGTTCGTTCAGAGAAGATTGGCATTCTTCGCAATTTTCGCAGAATCAATCCGGCTTGTATATGGGCCTATTTTTTTTCTTTTTTCAGTCGGGAGCTCAAGATGTTCAACGATTGCTTGACCCCAATCATCGTTACGAGCTTGAGAAAGTTCTGAAAAACTGCTTTTCTTCGATTATTTATACATGAAATTACGGTCACATAAACGAGTCTGCTTTTGCTTAGATATAAACCCTGTTGTTATCTCAGCGGCACATAAAAAAACAATGATTCTTGAATGAGAACGTTAGACGTGTAGATCGCAGTTGTACTTGAGAAGTCGTACCATCGATTCCCCTAGGCAAAGCTGCAGCGATTAACTTCTCATTATTGTATTGTTTTCGACACACGTGAACCAATCGATTTTAATCCCACCAAAAGCTTGTATTTATTGTCTTTTCTTTTTACACTCGACTTACGAAATGTTTACAATCCTTTTTCCTTCACTGCTTGCAATATATCTCCACAAATAAATCAGTTTACTTCATTAGAAGCCATGGCTCTATGCAGATGACTGCTGTGAAATGATAAACATGTACTGATGACTCAGACTAAATATTTCTCTTGAGCGCCAGATGTTACTTAGAAGGGGGAGGGGGCTGACACAGAAGGGATGCATTCCTTTATACCAGTTTAATTTAAATATTACGCGTTAGCGTGAATTTATAATGGTTTACAGCGCTCGTACGCTGAAACTATTGATTTTAGGAAAAAAAAAGTAAAAACATAAATTGTAGAAATTTTCTCTACAATTATTTTTTATATGGTTTTTCTGTCAAATGCAGCGGAAAGGACTAATTGCCCAATATGGTGGCGCGAGCGGTAAAGATACGAGGTGGCAAAGTTGAAATTCGGAAACTACATGTCAAAATCTATAAAATTACTAATTTTCAAAACTCCCAGATTACTCTCCAGGTAACCTCTATTTTTTCAACCAAATAACTGTACTAATAATCGTTCGTACTATTTATTTTTATGATTATAATTTGTAATTTTCAAGGACATGTGAGTAGCTATTTAATTGTTTTTGTTTTTGTTTGTTGCAGATATTAAAAAGAACCTTCCATGTTTGGACAAAGTATTAATTCTTATTCTTATTTAAATTAATTATTCAAAATTATATTTTCAACTTTCGTTAATAATAATAATTAATACATTTTTAAAAATATACCTAATTTTAACATTTTAAAATACAAAATGTATATTTATTCGTCCATTATTTTATCAATATGTAAACTTGAATGGGTTATGTACCGTTTCAGAAAAAGTGGAAAAGATTTAAAAAATATTTAAAATAAACTTAAAATAATATATATACATATATATATATATATATATGTATATATATATATATATATATATATATATATATATATATATATATATATATATATATATATATATATATATATATATATATATATATATAAATCTATACAAATAAATTGATACAGTATTATTTTATAATAGAATTGGATATCATACAAGAAAATACAAAAAATAAATGAATAAATAAATTATGTAGAAACAATTTAAGAATTCAATAAAACTAAATCTTGAATTAAAAATTACCAGATTTCATTTATTGACATAAATATTAAACCTTTAACTTATCGAATAAATTTCGATTTTTTCCCCAATTTCCTAGATCAATTTAAGTTGTATTTTATAAATACGTATTTCGACTACCAAGTAGTCATCATCAGTATGAATTAACTAGTTGTAATGATTCTCTGAGGATATGTTACTCTTTGCTAATTTGGATACGGTTTGCACACTTGTTCAAATTTTCAAATTAATAATTCTTTATTTTCATCAAAAAATATATATAAAATACAAATCGGCTTATAACTATAGCACCTAGCCTAAGCTTTATCTATAATACATCATCTTATATACTAGTTACATCGAGATTACAATTTTTCATTACATCGTTTTAATAAAATGGAAAATTTAAAAAAAAAAACATTTGAAAATACTTAACCTATGTGGATGGATAGGCCATCCCTAAAACTAGCTTAACCTGTAAATTAAAGAAAAGAAAAAAGATACTATATACAATTAAGATTACACCGGAACTACGTGCAATCGATATCGTGTGGCATGGGAAATCTTTTCCTAAAAAGCAGCATCCTTGGGTCAAATTGACCCAGGTTGCTGATTTCTGGGAAGGGATTGTTGAGGGAACATTGGAAAAAGGATTTCACACTTGTTCGTTCGTGTATGCGGAATTTATACTTTCCAAGTATCTGTCAAATTGCTAGGTCAACCAATCAGCATCGAGCACTTGGAATCAGTTGAACTCTTAAAATCGGTATCCAATCCAACAAGTTATTTTTCTCATCCATAATTTTTGTCTTTTTTAAATATGAATGTACAAGATATAAAATTTTAATACATCTTCGGATTTCATTAGAATAAATTTTTCTTAATTAATAATGTTATAAACACTTTTGTTGTACGATAAATATTACATGGACTGAAAAGTCACGGGCCTAACACATAGATGGTGCTAGTTTTATTGCAGTCACCTTTTTTTCAGTTAATACTAACCTTCAAAAGACTGTTAAAATTTCATAATATTCTATTCATAAGTTTGTGAGTTATTGTGCTAAGAGTGACGCTACTTTTGTTATTTTCAAAACAATGGATCAAAAACAATTTCGTGTTTTAATTTTAGACTTCTTGATGGGAAAAAACACCGTTCAAGCGAAGCAATGGCTTGAAAAGTGTTATGGGGACTCCGCTCCATCAGAAACAACAATAAAACGTTGGTTTGCTGACTTCAAACGTGGTCGTAATGACACCGATGATGCAGAACGCAGTGAACGTCCAAATGAGGCGGTAACACCAGAAAACATAAAAAAAATCCACAAAATCGTTTTGAATGATCTAAAAGTGAAGTTGCGTGAGTTAGCTGACATCTTAAAGATATCAAAAGAACGTGTTGGTTTTATATTGCATGAGCATTTGACTATGAGAAAGCTCTGTTCAAAGTGGGTGCCGCGTTTGCTCACTGACCAAAAACGAGAACGTGTTGATGATTCTGAGCAGTGTTTGGCCATGTTTAAGAGTAACAAACCAGAATTTTTGCGTCGATATGTGACAATGGATGAAACATGGATCCATCACTTCGCTCCGGAATCAAAACGATCGTCATCTGAGTGGACAGCAACTGGTGAACCTGGAACAATCGGCTGGAAAGGTTATGGCCTCGGTATTTTGGGATGTGCATGGTGTAATATTCATCGACTATCTTGAGAAAGCAAATACCAATTACAGTGAATATTATATAGCGTTATTGGAGCGTTTGAAGGCCGAAATTTTTTCGATCAAATGCAGTATTTTCATCTCGCTTCCAGCATTGTGGTCAGTTTCCAAAAAATGAGTCGTGAAGTTTGAATCATCTTTTCTGTTTCTTAGCGATCTTAAATATATGTATATAAGAGAACGCGAAGATTTAAGTTCGCAAAAGAATAAAAAAGATTATGTTAAGTATATCCACTATATGGGAAGCGAAATGAAAATACTACATTAAGCAGAAACGGGCTTAGAAACGAATATTTGGAAAGGGGAACAAAATTTAAACGATGAATCGAAAATATACAATTCCCCGTTGTTCATTGAAATCTAGTTATATTTTTATTATTGTTTTATTTTGAAAAAAACTAATTAATTTTACTTGACATTCATTCATAATATGTTATAGTATATTAATGTTTGTCTAAGGTTTGTAACGCTTGGAAATATTGATCCAGAATATTTAATTTATACAAGATGTTTTTAACACATTTTTAAATTATTCACTTGACAATTTTACATATAGTAAAAATAACATCACCTGATTTCTATAACGTAAACGTAAATTTTTTTTTTTATAAATACTGTTAAACCAGATAATTTTTGAATACAAAAAAAATATAGTAGAATGAAACCAATTGGACACGGAAGATAATATGATAAAAATGAAAGGAACAATAAATTACGGGCGATCTGAGTTCAGGAAGTAGGGGGGAAGTTGATTGTTTAAGGACAAATTGCAAAAGGGTTTACCTAAATTGCCGGCAAAACTACAAGTCCTATGGAAAAACGTTAAATATTTTCACATAACCACGAAATTTATGTGAGAAATTGAAATAACCAAATTTTTGGTTTTTTATTTTTTTTCTCCGAAATTTGGTGAAACCTTACCTTTTTATGTTTCAAATACAAATTAATTAAAATAGTAGTAATTTTTTTGATTTAAAATATTTATTTTTTCATCTTATTTTGAATAAATATCGAAAAAGCACCCTAATTTTCAATCGAAAATTTTGAGGTTATGTGAAAAAAGTGTGAGTACAAAAGTTGTAGATCTTTTTATTACATACGACTTTGCCATTTAACTTTTTTCCATAGACTTGCAGTTTTGCCGGAAATGTGTTTAGCACAAAAAAGGGTTATACAAAACTATCTTAATTTGCACCTAAAAAATATATAAAAGAATTAATTTATTAAAAAAATATTTAAACCAAATACAATAATACCGTTTAAAAAGCTTTTTTACTAATAATTTTAGGTAATAAATAAAAAGATACTTAAAATTTTGTTTCAAATTTACGCAGATTGCAGAGAAATTAAAAAAGCAAAATTGTGAATTAAATATTGTACAATTACTGTATGATTGTTGAGAACAAAATGATATTTTCACACATAAGATACACAAATTATTTACTGGTCAAATTAAATGTTTTAGCGTACTATTCGTGTCATTGTGAACTCCTATGTTATCAATCAAATAAATTTAATTACAACAATATACTCTACTACTTAAATTATTTGTTTTTTCACCCATAATACCTGTATTCTAAACAATAAATTTAATTACTAGAGCAACAAAATAGCAACCATGGGACTAGGATAACATTTAGTATATACGGGTTTTATTGTAAATGGTTATGTTTTCAAAATGTTAGGCCGGAAAACCACAATGACAAGAAACTCTTGTATATCTATATTTTAAATTTTTATTCTTTCAATTATTGTTATCTCCCAAAACGGTTAGAGCACAAAAATCCTTAATAAGGCAATTGATGTGCATATAAATAGTACTAAATTTTTTGATAGGTTTCGAATAAATTTCGCATTGAAGTCAATGTAAACCTGCCTCCTCCCATTTCAAATGGTTTTTTCTCGTAAACGGTTTCAGCTTTTAAAGCGCATACAACTATGTACTTACTTTTTTGCTCATCTTAAACAAAAAAAGCCCCAAGTTTTTTGTTTTATTCTACGAATAAAAAAGCAGCTAGCTAGCAAGATTAGAGTGTATTAAGTGGGGAACCGCAACCGCATCCCTAGTACCGAGACGTTTTATTTCTTTGTACCCTCTTTTAGAGCACTCCATCACCTGAAGGCAAAGATATCTTCTATTACAAGGTAACAATTATATCGTTATGATATTGTTGGTGGAGCCGGTTACTTTGTTCTTATCCAAGCGATCACTGTGTGATAAATTAACTGCTCCTTTTTTAGTCTTATAAGTCATTTAGTATTTTCATAGGTTTCTCATTTTTTTTTTTTAAATATATAATTTTCTTTAAGAAATATTTTCATTGACAAATAAGTTAACCACTTGGATTTTGGAAATCAAATTGTTTTTGTTACTATTGGAATAACCATATACAACATCATTTTGTGCTTGATATACAAGTATATTGATATTCAAGCCAATCACTGATTTATGTGATACATTATCATTTTTTTACTTTCTAAAGATATATAAATCTGTTGGCATTTATGTTTATCAATGAATTTCATTAAATATTTTTATGTATTTATGTTTAAAGGTTTTATAAGATATTATTCAATATAGGTATTTTTAACATTTTTTTTTTTCATTTCTTTTTCCTTTTTTAAGATTTCCGCCTGTCCGTCCATCCACCTGTCATCAAGATAACTTAAAAACAAAAGATAGAGAAAATTATATTTTTATCAAACAAATAAGCTTTGGTTATAAAGGCAGTTATAAAATCGTATTATTATTATAAGCATGTATTTATAACAGTATACATTAATCAAAAATGTCGAAACTTGAATGTTTCTTAACATTTTGTACAAATTATACATAAAAACTCCTCGTAAATAAAATAAAAACTTTCGGAGACCAACGAATTTCTGCGGTCTGCTAAAGATAGGCGCTTGATTGGGAAAATACAAAATTATTTTTTCAAAAACACTAAGATACGTAAAAATTACTACACTAAAAAACAAACATTTAGGTTGTTTGTTTATCTCTAGGTTGAAAATTGGGGAAGATACGAATAATGAAGTCAATACTAAATTACGGAGAACACTTTTATTGTACATTTAACTTTTACTTACAACTATTTTAACTTAAAAAAAACTACTATATTAACTTTTAAAACATTTAACTTTACAAAACTTAAATATTAACGCTCTTGAAGCCCTCAAAATTTCCCACAAAGTAGTTTCCAAAGTCGATAAAATAACTAAGAAAGTCAGAACGATATCGTTGAAAAACCAATAGAATTTTTTCGAGTATGGTTTTCTTATCATGATTACTCTGTTAGTTTTGGAGCAAACGACTTGCTATTAAGCTCGTTTTGTCTACCATTTTCTACGAAAGTAATTTTCTACGAAATATTCTTAGCTTTTCAGTTATTACTGTTTGGATTAATGGTCCTGCTACGATTTTCCTCTAAGGAATATGCATCATTAACGTGGTATAAGAACCGTCCCAAGAAAATCAATTTAAATACTCACACATAACAGTGTCCGTTAAACGAAGAAATTTCGTTTTTTTCCTCACGGCCATAAGTTTTGAAAAATTGCCAATAAAGATTGATATTTGACACGTGGACCCTATTCTGGCCGATGTTGACGTAATAGGTTTTTAAGATAACAAATTAATTTTCTTAGGATCATCTTAAAATACTAAAAGTAATTAATTGAACGTATAACAATTATGGTAACTATGAGTTCGAAAACCCATAAATCAATATCTATAGAAACAAGTGAAGATAACAACTAACAAGGTAAATTATTTAGATACTCGACATATGATTGAATATCAGAGTTTGGACTATTTTTAATAAACATTCATTAATCACTATAAATATCTAGTGTATATTATCATATAGTTATATATTATACATATATGTTATCATGTATTGTATTAGAGCTAAAATCTTGGCGAATCCAAACATTTAACAAGAAAGTGTTTCAACAAAAATTATGTGTTGCAAAGAAATAAACATTTATCGGGCATCGTGCTTTCGTCCTATGTGAAATGTTCACAAACGTATAACAGGATTTTGGACACTTAATAAAACAATCAACTATTGTTTAATAGTGCGATGTTTCGTGTTTTGTTTTAAGACTTCTTCAAGAAGCTAAACAATCAATCGTACGACATATGTCATCAAATAAATTTTCATGGTGTTGGAAGACGATAACACAATATCATTGCATATTTTCAGAAATAAAATATAAAGGTGAATAAAATCATAAAATACGTCAATTGAAAAGTGTCATAAATAAAATAAAAAATACAATTTCTCTTTTTACCTGTTGTTTAAATACTATAAAGTAACATTCTAGTTGTACCCACCATTAAAAAAGTTTTTAACAAAACAAGAAATTTAATTTTTTATTTTATTTATGTTGACACTGTTTTAATTTTGACGTATTTTATGATATTCTTCACCGTTATCGCCTTTCAATACAATGGACATTCATTTAATGACTTGCGAATCAACCTTGTTAACTTGCTGGAGGAAGTCTCAAGAAAAAAGACAAAATATTGCACGATTAAACAATACTTTTATTGTTTTATTTACTGTGTCCAAATTCCTGTTATCTTTTTCTTAACATAAATTATTTTTGACAATTTCTTCTATCTTTTATAGTTAAAAAGTTGGATCAAAGATCTATTCTACCGATTTTGCTTATTCACGAAGTTTTGGTGTTTAAAATACGTCAGCACGCTATCTCTTTTTATTTTTTATGATGAACTGGGCGGACTGCCGGAAATGCACTAATTAGATGTTTCTATGAACAACTTTATAAAATTTGGTTTATAGCGTTTCAAACTTTTCAATAAAGCTGATATATTCAGACATATTGTATATATGTTGTATAAAAATTAAATAAATAAGCGGTATGCGTTTAATTACAAAAATGAAAAAGTGAACTACTTTTGCTTGTTTTCGATATATTTCTTTTGATCTCACAAGTAAAATATAACGAATCGGAAAATGAAACCTTCTACTTATTTACATATTCTTATCAAAAAAATGGTGATTTTTAGCACTATTTGGGAGAATTTAAAACTATAAATTCTAAAACTTTGTTTCAACGATAGAAAAACTATATCATTTGTGTCTCAATTTTTTTGTTTTAATGACTATATACAAAGCTAAGGTCGCTTTCAAGGGTAATTCTTGAGATTAACTAAGGGTAATTCTTGACATTTTCTAACTAAGACATTATCCACATGTAAATTACGATAACTAAAATTAAAAGGTTGCGATTCACTTCTACGACTTTTCTAATCGCAGAAATACAGTGTAATACTGAACATCATAAAAAATTTTTCATTTAAAAAAATTATCTGTAATAGAATAATTGCATAAGCAAAATCTCTTTTTAAATAAATTTGGAAATGTTCTTAATAAATCAGCAGAAATATTAATTAAATAATACTTCCCATGTTGTTTTTATGGGTTTTAGATTTCTCAGCTACACATATTTCGTAAAAATTTTCATGCTATACGTGAAAATTTGTCAATCGCGGGTATTTCCTTTAAGTTACCACCTTTTCGACAAAACTTACCTCTGCTTAATTTTTGCTGTTTATTCGATTTCTGTAGTTATTCTAATATTGAAATTTATATTAAAACTAGCAGACCCGGTCACTCGTTGCTGTGACAATTTGGAGCACCCGGTATTTGTTGTAGGAAAACCGGTATTTATGGCGAGTCACCAGGTATTTCGTGTAGGAAACCCGTGCCACGAAATTTTTATATTTACACCTCGTATTTAGTATGCGTACCTCTGAGTTTGCCTACGACCTTGGCTCCGCGTCAGCAAAAAGTACGAAACCCTTGACACGAAATTTTGACCCGGTATTTGGTGTAGCCACCCGGTACCTCGGCCCTTGGACCCACGGGGCGGTGTTTGGCCTTAACCCCGCATCATAGAAATTTTGTAGAAGATGACGGTTATTTTTATATAGATATTTAATTAATAATTAAAAATTAATCGCTTCGAAAATTAGCCTTTATTTGTCGTAAAAAGTAAATGACAAAAAAATGTTTTTTGTGGGATATCCATAAGAGATAGAGTTTTCTGTAGACCTTTTCAATATGTACAATTCTTTGAGTACATAATTTTGATAAATCTCGAAGGGTTCAGCCTGCGTTTGCAATAAAAGCAGAAAAAATGTAATTATTTACGACATCACATTAGAAACCTCAAAAATAACAGTATTAGTCCACTATTTAATGGATGTTATTATACATATAAACCTCCCTCTTCAATCACTCTATTTATTAAAGCAAACCGTATCAAAATCCGTTGCGTAGTTTTAAAGATTTAAGCATACATAGGGATATAGAGACAGAGAAAGCGACTTTGTTTTATACTATGCTTTACAACGTCAATATATATGTCAATACAACGTTTGCCGGACTACCTTCTACTTAGACTACCATCTGTTACAATATTATCGAACTGTATCTCTTTGTCATATAAAAAACAATTAATTCGCAATGAGACCCCGGACTGACGTAACGTAATGACAGGCTTAGACATTACTTAACGTAATGACAGGCTTAGACATTACTTAACGTAATGACAGGCTTTTCAATAAACAACAGCAACAGCAACAGCAGTCACAATCTGTATTTGGATGGGTGACTACCTATCAGTACTGTGTACTGTTGTTGTAAAATAATAATAATAATCCCCTATGGTTAATGGCTATATAGCTGAAAGTAGCTAAAGCCAGAAATTATAAAAAAAAATTAAAAAAATAATTAATTCACAATAAAATAAAATTGAAATTTGGATAAGTGACTATCTTAGAACTTAAGTTGGAGCAAAGCAATCATTTAAAAAAAAAACGTTCGAATCGGTTCAGTAGTTTCGGATATTTTTTTTTTTTACTGGCTTCCGCTACTTTCTAGCTATATAGCCATTAACCAAAGGGGATTGGTATTTTTAAACAACAAAAGTACACAGTACTGCTAGGTGGTCACCCATCCAAATACAGAATGTGACTGCTGTTGCTTAACTTTTTATTAATTGGTCTAAGCGTGTCATTACGTTACGTCAGTCCGGGGTCTAGTTTCGGAGTTCATCGCGAACAAACAATGTGACATGTAATTTATATATATTAAGATATTCATTATTCGAGCGTCAATTTTTAAACTACTAAGATTGAAGCATTTTTATTAAGCTACATATAAAAAAATCATCTAAATCAAAGTTATTTTCACCAGTTTTGAAATAAAAGTCTAATGGTCCTCTACTATTAATTGTTCCATTTGTTATCCTCAATTAAAGTCATGGCGTTTAATATTATTACACCAGTACATATATTACATGCAATAATAAACTCAGCTTATTCTGCCATCTTTACATTAAATTATTCAACTGAAATAACAGCACACTACTGACATTCAATATTTCATAGCTATACCTTTTGCCCACGGAACATAGATGGTATACATATGGTAGACATTAATATTCATAGGTATTGAAATTGCAATAGTGATGTTCTATAATAATGGTTTTTCCAAGTGCATTGAGCCTAAATACATGGGATATTTACATTCCCATGATATCTACGCACAACAGTGCCAATTTGTATCTCCACATTAGAGATTGGTTTAGAAGCTATAAGTTATGTTTATGGTGTTATTTTTATTAAATAACATTAAATGAGAAAGTATAAACAAATC
This sequence comes from Chrysopa pallens, assembly GCA_020423425.1. Lineage (NCBI taxonomy): Eukaryota > Metazoa > Arthropoda > Insecta > Neuroptera > Chrysopidae > Chrysopa > Chrysopa pallens. The sequence continues at coordinate 3,733,302 of CM035591.1, forward strand.
ATAAATGAATGTTTACTTTTTTAAATATTTTTTTAGCGAAATCTGTATTATTTTATCATAAAAATTGTTATTTTATTATATGGCAATAAATATAAATTTACTAATTTTAATATAAGAATTAAATTTAAAACAATTCGTTAAATAATGTCATAAATATAATAATTATGATCATTTCTACGCAAGAAGCAATAATCTCAATAATGAATGCATTAAAAGAAATTTTACAGTATAATAATTTTACTAAAATTACAATCATTTTACGATCTCTGATACAATAATTTTGTAATAGTCGCCTGCCATCATTAATTCGACTTTCTACAATAGCATTCATTATTCTATGTATAATATTTATTGTGCGCGCATATAACAATTTTTAAATGTTACAAAATAAAATTTTTTTTGTCTTTAGGACTTAATTGTTGTTACTTATTTTTAATTATATTTTCGTTAAAAAGTATAAGTTTTGAGGTTTTCTACATTTTAAAATCACCAAGGTTTTTTGGATGTGTTTATTTGATAAATCATAACACATACAAAGTGCCTTTGATAAGTGTTCCGGATGAATTTCCTTTCATTCCACAACGTTAAAAATAAAAATATAATACATGGAATGAAAAGTCCCGGGCCTAACACATAGATGGTGCTTGTTTTATTGCAGTCACCTTTTTTTCAGTTAATACTAACCTTCAAAAGACAGCTGTTAAAATTTCATGATATTCTATTCATTAGTTTGTGAGTTATTATGCTATGAGTAACGCTACTTTTGTTATTTTCAAAACAATGGATCAAAAACAATTTCGTATTTTAATTGATGGGAAAAAATACCGTTCAAGCAAAGCAATGGCTTGAAAAGTGTTATGGGGACTCCGTTCCATCAGAAACAACAATAAAACGTTGGTTTGCTGACTTCAAACGTGGTCGTAGAGACACCGATGATGCAGAACGCAGTGGACTGGAATGATTGCGTTGCTCTTGATGGAGATTACGTTGATGAATAAAGCTAATTTTGAACCAAAAAAACTGTGTTTTCTTTGTTAGGCCTGGGACTTTTCAGTCCATGTGTATGCATAGGTATTTCATACTTTTCAGTTTTATTTAAAATATCAGTTTATGTTTAAAGAAAAATATTACAGGTTATCTCAGAATCGTTTTGATGCTGTTATCCGATTTTAAATTGTCAATAAGCGACAGTATTATTATAGAATATTTAAAAAAATATTTTATTTGTACTAATGGTAATTCCAAAAATTAATTTCTTAAAATATTTACAATTACAAATGGTTTTATGAAATAAGTTATGTATAATTTCTGAAAATTAAAACATATTTTGGACATTACCTAAATATTCGTTACTGAATCTACTTCTGGAACTAACATTCTTTGAATAATCACTTTACACGATCCTTAATTTAAATTCAAAGTTGTCTCATCGAAATGCATTGCAGCAAGTTCTAATTACACCTAATCTTTTATTTGTTTCCATTCAATGAAAAACAAATTCAAGGCCTTGTAACGAATTTGTTTTAGATATTATTTATCACCTCAAAATTATATTAAAAATATCGTATTTTAGACCAGGGTCGATAATTTTTGAATCCAAAATTAATTCTAGTAGGATGAAACCCATTGAAAAAAATATATATAATAGAAATAAAAGGAGTAATGAGGTCGGGAAGTGAACGTAGTTGAATTCCAATTTGCCGGAAATCAAGATCCATAAATAGTCAAATTTGACTTAAAAACTTTTCTAAACAAATACAATTTCCCATTATTTAACCCAAAAACCAATTATCACTTTTCTATCATGACGTATGTGTTGGTTTATTGTATCGGAATTTTTTTTTTTAATTTTGTACTAAAATTTTTGTAATTGAAAACCAGACATCATTGACTCCAATATAAAAAAATTCTGTAAAATACATCTTAAAACAAAACATAATGAAAGGTGTGCAGTACCATTTGAAATTTTCAAACGGTAATGGCCTTTAATATCCCCATATCGTTTTATTTTTTTATTTATTTTTTTTTTAAATAATAAGCTATTGACTGGAAAAATTTTTTCAAACTCTGGGGCTTACAAGAATTTTCCTCGACATAAACTTATAAGTATAAACAAATATTTACCTCTATAGAAATCTCCTTGTAATGCTCATTATTAAAATTTTGCGCTTACAAAGAAATTTTTATAATATTAGGAAGTTACAAACAGTTTCCAATCGAATGAAAACTCACAAGATTTTGTCGCAATCAATTGTGAAATTGGGTAAAAACACGTTGACTTTTCGGTATGCCAAAATTAACAATGTAATTTCGCTTAAACTAATTAAATTCAAATACAATTAAAATTGTTATAAATGTTTATCGATTAAAACACGATCGGAATAGCAGAAAAACTAAAATTTAAAATTTTTGCCGATATTTTGAATATAAATGTTAAGTTTGACTAAATAATTGCTAATTACATCGGTAGATGGCCCGATAAAAAATTATTTTTTCGAATTTTCTTAAAAACTATGTTGTAACAAACGAATTTGTAATTAAATTTGGAAGTCACAAACGATTTGTAATTGATTGAGTATCCAGAAACTTTTGTAACATCTAATGTTAAAAAAATGTTGACTTTTCGTGATACCAAGAATACTAATCGAATTACTCTTTCACTAGTCACAATCGAAATGAAAGTTTTCTCAAACGAATCAGGATTGGGTTACCTATTCTTTTTTCAGTTAACTACGACAATAACAATACGATACATAGCATATATAGCATACCTACATTCAAACATTTATGTATATTTTGTTTGTAAAATAGTAATGTATATGGTTTTGAGGTTGAAGTACATAAATACAAAGTTGTAAAAATATCAACATACACAAATAACCTATCTACAAAATAGTATATAAGATTATGTGTACAATGGTGGAAGTATATGATGATGGTAGCTGACTGGCCTTGACCGGGTACGACCTTGCCATGAGCAGGTCACATAGAAGATACATGACAAATGTTAGCTGGTTTCTATATGTATGCTGCTGCGAGGTCAGACGATGTCCTCTATATGTATATGCATTCTAGATGTAGAAACAAGACAGGAACTTCAAAACCACGCGGTAAACCAGAAATATTGATTTTAAAGAAAAAAATTGTACGAAATGGCAACCTTGAAATCGACTCAGGTTTATGACAAATGGAATGATACATCATTATTGGAATCAATACAGTACGAAATTTCACGTTAAAATGTTTATACATGCCGTAGAGTAAAATTCAATATTCGGTTAAATATTGATTCGTGTGTAAATAGATTGAACCATCATTACTCGAAGTACACTAATTTTAGAAAAAAAAGTTATTACAAAAGTAAAGGGATAATATAGTTTAAATATCTGACTGAAATATCAAAGCATAACCAGCCGCTTGGTCTAGAATTTGTAAGCACTTAATTGGCTTTTTCTTACATTCTTCAGTAAAGTTTTGTGAATTATAACTTTGAAATCGAATTTCTAGGCTATTTCTCATTCTACTTGGAACCACTTTCCTGACATTGGATTGAAAAGGAAGCATAAATTTCCCAATTCATAACTAAATACAAACCTTTAAACTATTCAATATTCCCCTATAACTTTTTTTCTAAACTAATTTTAATTTTGTATTATAATACAAAAGTTATTCTAAATCAATTATATCTGTTATTTTTATAATTACTCTAACGCATGCGTATGAATATAATTTGCAAAATCAGAATCAGAATCAGCCTTAGTCAGACGCCTGTATTAAATAAAATATATTTCCACGAATCAATAATTATTTTTCATAGCCTACCAGTAAATTATTTAGCCAAACTTAATCGCTTACTCTAACAAATCAGGTTTGGAGGGTAGTGAAAAAATTATTTTTTAACGATAAAGTGAAATATAAACGTTTTTTTAATACACTAAATGTGTTTAGTGAACAAATCGAACGAAACAATGAAATGTGATGACTACTGATATGATAAGTGTTTGACTGTAAACGTAATATATACGAAAAGTTATTAACGTGAAAATAATAACACATGAAAGAAATTTTAGCCGCGAAAAGCTGAAAACAATACGAAACTGAAAAACAAAACAAATACGTATATGCCGCTAAATTTTTGATGTAAGTGAAATAAAGATAGAACGATACGAAAAATTACATATATGTATATAAAATAAAACGATTGAAACAAGGATAAGACTATATGAGAAATTTTTTTTGTAATTTTCACAATACGAGAATATATACATGCTGACCAAATTACAAAAGTGAGTAGAACTTAATACCAAATTTTGGATAAAATCCATCTTTCGTGAAAGAATTTCTACGTTGTACCATCTTTTTACTGTCATTCACTGTCCTAATATTTGAAAGAACGGATACATAGATACACCTCGTTATAGTGGGTAAAAATCCATTGCACTCTACGAATATATATACGAATTTATATTACAGTTCATTTGCAACAAACTATAATATACGTTATAGCGTAAATATTAATGAAATAAAATTAATATTTCTTTTATTTGTATCTTTCTTCTTTATAAACGTATTATTATTAATAAAAATGTTTAAAATCGTTAACCAAACGACAAATGGTCACGGAATGCGTTTTGGATTGGCTAATATTCTTCTGCCAATGGCATCATCGGCGGTAGATAATAGTAACATATTACATACGGAACGGGAAGTCTTAATGTGGAAACGAAAATTATTTCGAGAACGCGAGTTACTCAACCGTGAACGTAAATTATACACCCATACGAATAATTACTTAACGACAAATAATGTAACAAATTTCCAACCTCAAAATAATATGTATTTAGCGGCAGAAAGGCTACCAGAATTTAATCCTGACATCACTATAACGGAATTAATGGCAACACAATGGATTTTAAAATTAGATCGACTTCGAATATTGTATAAGTGGGACGAATACACTACTACACTATGCCATTCGTAAATTAAAACGAGCAGCTAAATTTTGTATTTCCTCGTTGGAAGATGCAATTTTATTCTGGGAAACTATCCAATAGTATTTGAAAAATGTCTTTCTATCAAATATCGATGAAGCAGAAAATCATCGGCAATTGTGAACAAAACGAATATAAGTAATGCGTATGATGCATATGAAATTAAAGTTATCGGTAGTAAAACAAACATAAGCAAAGAAACTATCGTAAAATACGTAATAAGTGGAATTAGTAATGAAAAATTAACGAAAATATTATCGATTAATAGTTTTACAAAAATTCATAAATTGTTAAACGCAATACATCGCAACGAAAACATCGCCTTTAACTAACGAAAAAGAAGAAAAACGATTCCTTCATCATAAACAGAATTATAAAAACAAAACAATAAAAAATCCAAAACTACGAAATTATTCAAACGATTTAATTGTAGTGAAACGGGACATTGTCAATTAATTGCCTTAAGCCACAAAAGATAACTCATGGCGGGAAATATCTAAAAATTGGAAATGCGGAAGAAATTTGTTTAAGTTAATATAAGAAATCCGAACCTAACAAAAATGTTGAACTAATACCAATTTTAAACGTGTTACTAAATATGTATATCATAAACAAATATTCATTAACGGATAAGAAATATCGGAAGCGATGTTGTAATCATGCGAGAAGATACATCATTTAGATTATCGACCATATAACATAACATTGATTTGGTAAACGAAAATGTGAAAGCCTAGGAAAACGAACATTGTTGATAACGATCGGCAAAATTAAGATAGAAGTTGAAGTTTGAATCATTCCAAATTTCGCACCAGATGCGAATTTACAATTGGAAGATCCACATTGTATCTAAAAAAAAAATATAAATCGATATAGATCAACAATATATAAGCATCGTCAAAAACAAGATTTGTTCAACATCGAAAAGAAGTGTGAGAAATTAAACAAAAATAAATGAAGATAAAAACGACTAAGCCGAAGTACTACAATACGAGCATTATTTGAGAAAAATATTGCAGCTTTTGTAAAAACCGATCTAATAGAAATGAAAATCGAAACGATTTAATGTAATATCTTGACAACAAATTAACAAATCATCGACAAATATCCCGACTAGAAATTATCCCAATACTTATATTGAAGCCCAATTGGGAGTTGCACGGGCTTACCAAAAAGGCTTATCTCAGTTGGGATCTAATTGGGTACTTAATGGGATAGCCCAATTTAAAATTAAATAGTTGGAGCTGAGTTTGTCCTTAACGGTAACTAGCTAGGAACTGATCGGGAAATCCCAATCCAGAAAAATAGTTTAATATAGGTTTTACTGCACTAGGATTCAATTAGGAACTTATTGGGACAGCCCAAAGTAAAAGTCAGTAATGGTAAGAGATTTTTTTTTTGTCTGGGCTATAATTGAGAATAGAGTGGGAAAACCCAATGCAAAAATTAATAACAACATTTTGGTTTTACCGTACTCTGACCCTTTTGAGAACATAATGGGATAGCCCAATGTGAAAGATTTTGTACTTTTCGCCTTTCTTTTATAATATTTATTTTGAATATTTTGAATATTTTGAATAGTGTTTTGTAGTTACAAAAAAAAAAAAAAAATATGCACATCTCTAAAAATGCTAAATTTTAAAAAAACAAAAATATTTTTATTTATTTGATGTGTATAAAACATAGTGATGATTGACAGATGAGCTGTAGTGATCGAGTGTTATTAAAAGAATTATATCTGAATGTAAATTAAACCTACAAGTATTGTATTATTTACGCAAGCATTAGTGATATAGTTTCAAGGTTACTATATTTACTGTCATACGTGGTTAGTGACGTCACCCAAAAGAAATAGACGGAGAGCTCGTCATCGCCAGTCTTACCACATTGAATATAGGCTAAAAAAATTTCTGTGCTAGTACCCTACAACAGGTAAGAAGGTTTGGATAATAAGAATCTCGAACCGTGGTGGCTTTGACAGGTAACAGGTAGGAAAGATGAGCATAATTGCTACCCCAAAACATTAAAGCATAATGCGCAATTTTTAGTATGTTCTACAGGATACTATTAGAATATCATACCATCCGTTGCCAGACATTGTAGGGTGGCAACCCCCTGCCAGACGCCTTAAATAAATAATAATTCTACTTACGTGATAATATAAAATCTGATTTTTATGTATGTTACTTGATCAACTATTCAAAGATGTTTTTCAAACGACCAGACAGTTTCAAAAGTTCTAACATTCTTCCAACCATAGTTGAAGTTCGGATATTCTAATAAATAGTATCCTGTAGAACATACTAAAAAATTGCGCATTATGCTTTAATGTTTATGGGCAGCAATTATGCTCACCTTTGCTAACTGTTACCTGCCAAAGCCACCACGGTTCGAGATTCATAATATCCATACCTTCTTACCTGTTGTAGGGTACTTGCACAGAAAATTTTTTAGCCTTTATATTATGTAGTAGGACTGGCGATCACAGGCTCTTAGCCTAAAAATAATGTTTAGTTCCAACATAAAAAGTTATAAACTAGTCTAAATCTGTAGATTGTACGTCGTAGTGCAGTGAACGAACTTGCATAAATTGATTTTTAAAAGTTAATTTTGATTTATTATTAGAACTTGGGAAGCGATAGCAATTAATTATTTGAATTGAGATTGTTGAATAAATCTTTATGTGTATTTTAATGTGAAAGTTTTTTAAATATTAATGTGAAGAAATAAAACGAAAAAATTAAGCTTATTACTTGGACATTAAATATATAATAAGTTCTGAATCAATTGATGTTTATTTTTAAACGTTTAGTTAAAAAATTAGTGATTGTTTAAGAAATAATTTTGTGTTAACTTCTTTTTCAATATCTTCTGATACTATGTAAGTAATTTCGAAAAATGAAATCTTTTTACTTCCATTTAAAGTGCTTGTAATTGTTATATTAATCTTTTGAATTTTGTTTTGTTTCAGAAACAAATCTAAATAACAGTTAATGCTTTTTTTGGAAAATAATTCCGATAATGATATCGATATTGTTCGAAGCTGACATGAAACAAACACGACCAAACGGTTTATTGTAAATACATGCCATGTCCATATGATGCGCCGAAATTTCGAAAATTACAAAATATGGTAATTTTTTTACAGGGCTTCGCGAAGAAGAAACTAAGAACTAGATTGAGTCTCCAAAAAAAAAGCTAGAAAAAATTTAAATTAATGGATCATCATTATCATTGTCGCTGTCTTCAGCTTCATCATTGTCGCCTTATCAAAGCAAGATTGCTTCTAATACTGGCCGTTTCTTCTATGAACATAAATCTTCATCGATTGATTCTAAAGGAAGTTCAATGAAAAATACAAAAATAAAAAAATTAAACCAAAATACAAAAAATCAAGATCGAATAGTTCTGATTCCGAAAAAAATTGTGTTGTTGATACCGCATTAAATTAATCAACGAAAAGTTTATTCGTGGAAAAAAGTTTCGAAAAATCTGTTGAAAATCAATTTTTTTTTTTTTTTGAATATTAAAAATTATTAATAAAAATACTTGTAAGTCAATTTGCACTTTGTTTTATTACTATTGGCTATTGTATGATAATACAAACTGATATGGAATATCCGTTTGGGACCGCATAGGTATTACCCAATAAAGAACAGATCGGGACTGCCCTAAGTGGCACACACAGGTTTAGCCCAACAGGGAACAGATAGGGATTTCCCGATTGGTGCCCAAGGTCGTTTCTGCGTTACATCCCAACGTAGAATCCCTATTGGGAAACCCTATTGGGCCCCAAATGGGTGCAGTCAAAAATTTCTAGTCGGGATAATGAATTAGATATTATAATCCTCCTCTTTTAAAGTATACAAGCAGTCATCATTTCCACTTCTTTTTAATTTTAGTTATCTGAAATATTCATCCAAACACCCATTCCACGCTCTCAGACTCTCTCTTAGACCAAGCAATGCTTTATCCAGCTGTAATATTCTATCAGTTTCATTTTCAAAATCTGGAGGTTCCTTTATTTACACTTCCGATTTAACTTTACTATTTAGAAAGGTTGTTTCAACATCCATTTATATTATGATTAAATTATTATAATAGTATGATAATCTTTCTTTCCATTTTTAAGAACTTTTAAATACTCATAGCTTTAGTGTAGGAAATAGAATTACTTTTGCGCCTACATTTACAAAGATGATATTATTACAAACAAAACCGTTTTCATTATATCTAGCAGGTTTTTTCTTTCTCTCGTTGAAGTCTTAATTCCATATCTTCATTATCGTTACCATTATTACTATTATAATTATTTGAAATTTGATTACCATTTAGATTTTTGTTATCATTTACATTGTAATATCCATTAAGACGAATTTTTGAAAAGCTTTCATTATTGTCTCCTAAGTCAAGACCAATGAATGATGTGCCCTCTTCAACTGTTTAACATGCCTACCAACAATTATTTTATTGTTATTAAGATTCTATACCCCAAACTTTACTAACATAGCAAGATTTGCTTTCTTATTCCATTTCGATTCCCTTTGTTGTTCAGGTCACGATAACCATACTACCATACAGTTTCAAATATTCTACACAAGGTTTTATACCAAATATTATTTTATTTTTGACAATTGTATTCGTTATAATTCTATTTTTAAAATAAGTTGCTGTTTTAACAATCTCTGCAGATAACGCCTGTATACCTTTGTTTCTGCTAACAAGCATCTAGGCATATCCATTATGTCACGATTATAATTCACTACGGTTACATTCAGCTTCTGAACACATGGTGGACAAGGTTCTATTTCAATTCCCTTTTCGCTCGCAAATTTGAATACTTCATTATTTATATATTGTTTATCATTATGATTATCGCAACGAAATTATTTTTCTTTTTACCAGTCATATTCTCAAGTAGATACATATACTTGATAAAAAGTTATAAACTTCACTCTTTGATTTTATAACATGAACTTGAGCTGCTTTACTAATCATAAATTAAAGTTAAAAAAATATCGTTCTCCGTTTAATCCAAGAGTTTTATGAGATCCATTCAGTTCTGTATGAACAATTTGTAATATGTCATTTGCCCTAGTTCTTTCTTTTATAAATGGTAAATTATGCATTATATTATCTAAAAATATACCACAATTAAAATAATCATACTCTAGCTATCTAGGTAAACCTTTAAATACTAGTTTATCACACATCGTTTTCAAATAATTAAAACTTACATGTACTAGTGTTATATAACATTTTTCTTTCTAAGTAATATTGTTTTTAGTCGTCACGTTTGCTTCTGGTTTTTTAATTTTGCTGGTACATTTACCGCTGGATTATAAATTTTGCAAGTATTTCCTTTTAATTCAAATTTTGTTTTTTCAAGTAGACTTACCATAACTCATTAGATTTACATTCATTTATTTTACAAAAAATACATTTGAAATAAATTCAAATCCTTATTAGAAGCTATTTTACTATTTGTATTTTCATATTTTTCCTTGAGCTATTCTTCTGTCCCAGTTTAGACACATAGAATAATACCCAGAAAATATTATTCACATTAGTCAATTGATTATATACTAATTGAGATACATTTATATATACATATATATATATATATATATATATATATATATATATATATATATATATATATAAATATAAATATAAATATATATATATATATATATATATATATATATATATATATATATATATATATATATATATATATATATATATATATATATATATATATATAATATATATAATATACATATACAATATATATATATATATATATATATATATATATATATATATATATATATATATATATATATATTTCTTTTTTTTAATCGAAACATAGTCTTGGATAAAAAATAATAAATGCTTTTAAATATTTGATAAAAACACCTTTAAGCGACTAAATTTTTGAACTATTTAAAAAGGTTTTGATCCAAGATAAAATATGTATGGTTTGGTCTCGAAATGTCAATGTTGTATTTTATAAAACTAAGGCAAATGTTTGATACAACAGTTAACATTGAAAACATCAAAAAGTTTCGGGGGATAAATTTCGTGGGGCAACTTTCAGTAAACAAAAAACTAATGACACAGAAATTTCAAGCAGATTTAAAGCAGAATTTATATTTAAAAAAATTTCGAAAATCTTAATCATTTTCCCGAAAATGTAATATTAATTTCTTATCGGCCAAAACCTGGCGGGCAATTTGTCAAATTAAAATATATAAATTGAAAAGCATAACATAATTTCGAGAAAGTTTCGAGCCTGTATCTGGTATTTTTCAGTAAAATGGAAATACAATAAATGAAAAATTTTGATGTAAAAATACTCATATTTTAAAGCTTATTTCGAGCTATTTTTAAGCAATTAGTATTACAATGTTTTCCTTAAGTAATTGTCGGAAAACGTGTATACTTTCGTAGAAGAAAAGTCTTATATTTTATAGTGAATTCAAACCTGATTGCCAGTATTTTCGAGCAATTTGTATCACAACGTTTTCCTTGGGAAAATTTCGGAAAACCTGTATGTAGTCTTCGAACCTACTTTCAATGAACGAATTTTGAAATCAAAATAGGTTCATATTTTTAGCTTTTTAGGAGATGATCAATCGTATTTTCACGCAAACCTTATAGTATACCAATTTTAGTATAACTTAGTAAATTCGGGAAAACCCTTTGCGTTTACATTAAAATTACATTAAATGGAAAAATTTTGTATACTCATATTTTAGAGCTAATTACTAACTGTTAGCCACTATTTTCAACCAATTTGAATTTCAGCACGTTTCTTAGGAAATAGGCCGAAAAGTTTTATAGCACTCTACCGATTTGGTTCAATTATCAGAAATTTCAATTTCCTTTCAATTACCAATATTTTCAAAATAAATAAAATGTGATAAATTGTTTTGTATAAGCTTTTTTCTTATCATAGAAATTGTCTTAGACAATCCAAGGAAAGGGGATATCTTGAAAATATATTTAATTGCAAAACCTTGAATGGAAAATATATGTAATATGTTGATGTACATCACAAATGATCACAGGACATTGTAATCGTTTGAACTCAAATGGCATATTAGTTGGAACGCGGATTAGTTGGATCATAGGGAACGCGGTATCAAACAAACTTCTCCTTTTGATTTAGCAGTTACGATCGTAGCTTCAATCAAATTTGGCATTAGCTTTTTCTCTGCCAATCTGGTTCCATTACACAGTTTTGGTGGATTAATATTTCGCAATAATATAATCAATGAAGCAGCTTTCAGATTCAAGCAACGCGGTGGCATACCAGCCGGTTCAAATGAATTAAAAAATTCAATTGGATAATTCATTGCCTCATTTAGATTCATAACACTTTAAATATTCGGAAAAACACATTCAATCAATTAATCTATCGATTGCGCAATTGTACAAAAATTGTTCGGTACAACGATCAATCCTTCGATTTGTATTTTGCCATCACCAATTTCTAACAATTGTTATGAAAACACATGTGCAGCTGGATCATTTTTTAGGTGAATACGCATATTATTGTTCAGTGTCAATTTTTGTACATGTCAGTGTCAATTTATCTACATACCAAATAACTGATGACTTCAAACAGTCATTTATTTCATCAGGAGGAGTTGATAGAGGAATGACAGCCAATGTTTGTCGAAAATCCCCTGAGAGTAATATCGAAGCATCACCAAAAAGATGTTGATTACCACGTAAATCTTGCATTGTTCGATTAAATGCTTCTAATCGTTTTTATTCGCCATTGTGCACTCATTCCATAAAATAATTGACGCTAATCGCATAACTTTTGCCATAGCAGAATTTCTCGAAATATTGCAAATTAGAGTTTCAATCACCTGTCATTCAATAGCAATTTTAATGCAGAGTGTGCGGTCCGACCTCCTTCTAATAATGTAGCAGCAATTCCCGAAGATGCAACTGCCAATGAAATTTTCTGTTCCGATCGAATAGTCGCTAAAATCTATGATATAAAGAACGTTTTGCCTGTACCACCAGGTGTATCCACCAAATATAATCCATCTGCATTATTGGAATATGTCATATACATGGATTTGCTAAATATTCAATTTGGTTATATACGATTGTACAAATAAACGCAAATCATTAGAATTGAATTCCTACTCACGTTGCAATTCAGGGTCAAACAAATCATGCATCTCACGATTTGGTGCGGTCATACCCTATTATACTAATGCTATATTTGCAATCGTTAGACACATATCTTCAATTTTTATCAAAGCTTCGTTGTACATTTCCAAGAGAATCAACAAATCAAGATTTCTTGCATGATGACACATACGAATTAAAATATGTTTTGCCATATAATGTTTCTTTCAAACACAGACGCCTCGCTAAAAAAACTGAGAAAAGTACACGCACGCATATACATAGTACATTTGAACAATTCAAAACATTCCGTGTGTATGATTGCACTCAACAATATGTTTAAAAATATAAACACAAAGCAATAATTATCGCTGACAAATTACTTTAACGAAGCACGTCCAAAATGAAATGACCGCATGAATGACATAACAACATGCTTAACTGCTGTCAACACTGAAAAAAGTTTCAATTTTACAGCACAATCCCGATCTTAAAAAAAGTTGAAGAACCGCTGGACCGATTTTGTGCAAACTTCACATAATCCATCTACTAAATAGGAAAAATTTAGTTTGGGTAGGAGAGCCCGTTCTTGAGTTATAAAATTACAACGAAAAGTGGCATTGATTTATATATATATATATATAAAATAAAAAATAATTGTCATTGAAGGTATACGGAATGATTATAGAGAGCTGTCATTTTTAAACAAAAGAGTTTACTCATGAACTGTATTGAATGTTTTTGACTTTATAAATTGAGAAAATTTGGATTTATTGTCATCTTTGAATTTTTTTTTTTTTTTTTTTTTTTAATTTCTGGCTTCAGCTACTTTTAGCTATATAGCCATTAACCAAAGCCGATTATTATTTTTATACAACAACAGTGCACAGTACTGCTAGGTGGTCACCCATCCAAATACAGATTATGACTGCTGATCTTTGAAATTGTAAAATAATTTTTTTACTTAAAACGATTTACATCATTTAAAAATTATTCTACTGTAATATCAAGTTTCATCAAGGATATATTGAATAGATTACTAATGTGTAGAATTATACTTCTGAATGTAAATATTGAAAAATGGATTTTTCTCATTTAAAGACTAATGCTTTTCGATAAAAAATTGTGATAAATAGATGGGGCAAAACATATTAGACCAAAAAAAAAAAAAAAAACATTTAAAATATGTAGATATGAGTTTTATTTATATCACGACAGGTCTCTAAATTTGCAATTCAGATCTACAATGATTTTTAACAACCATATGACATTTTTTTTTCAGAACAATTCCGAGAAATTTAATAATATAATATCCTTTCTAAATGGTTCACGTTCTTAATTTTGTAAATAAAATTTGTAGAAATTGAATATCGTTACAAAAATTTTTATTTTTATTTTTGTCGGAAAAATTTAAAAAATTTATAATTTTGTAAAATGCTTACAAAATATAAATAAATTTTTCATTCAAAATTTTGCATTTTAATGTTTTCTTAAGACAATCCTATAAACAATTTTCTTTGACTAACTTAGGAAACTGCTGCGATATTGAAAATCATTGTACAAATAATAAGTCATTATTTTTCAATTATTTTGAAAATAAGAGATAGTTTATTTGAAATTTCGTTCATTAAAAAAAAAAAATTCTGTAGTTTGCTATATAACTTTTAAGTCGATTTCTCATAGAAAATATTGTAATACAAATTGATCAAAAATATAGAAAACAGCTTCAAATTAGCTCTAAAATATGAGAACAATTTAAAATCGAAATTTCTTTCAATTCATGAACTTTCTATGCCATTCTTATGATTTTCCTCAACTTTCTCAGAAAATTGGAAAGCTGGGAATTGCTTGAATATATAATTGTTGATGTAAAAATTAGCTCTAAAATTTGAAATATGTCTATTTTGATTTCAAAATCCGTTCATTAAAAATAGTTTCGAAGAATGCATAACGTTTTCCGATTATTTTTCTAGGAAAACTTGAAGATAAAAGTTGCATGAAAATACTTATTAACAGTATAAAATAAGGATTAAAGGATTTGCTTGAAATAAGATTTATCACCGTTCATTATTAGTAGTTTCGATGACTGCATACAGGTTTCTTGACGTTTTCCCAACAAAAACGTTGTGATACAAATAGCACCAAAATACTGGCAATCCGCTTGAAATTCACAATAAAATATTAGCTTCTTTTGAATTCCTAATTTGTTCTTTAAAAGTATTATAGTTTCAAACACAGCACACACGTTTTCCGAAGATTTTCGAAGGAAATATATTTCGATGAATGTATACACGTTCTCTAACAATTTCCCTTGAAAACGTTGTTACAGAAATTGCTTGAAAATACTGGATAATTGCATGAAATAAGATCTTAAATATGAATATTTTTCAAATCAAAGGTATTTCCATTATATTGAAAAACTATTCCTTGATTTTCCGGAGAAGCCGTTGATCAAAAAACTGCTCGCAAATAGCTCATACTTGCTCAATATTATGGTAAGCTTTTCAATTGTTATATTTGGATTTGAAAAAGTTCCCCCGTCAGGTTTTGACCATTAAAAAATTATTATCATATTTTCGGGAAACCCGTTAAGATTTTCGAAATTTTTTTAACATATAAAATCTGCTCGAAATTCGCTCAAAATTCCCAGATAATTTTCAAATTTCCTGCAGTTGCACTGCCCCGTCAAGTATAATAAACCTGGTGCGGCAAAACGTTTCTTTCGATTTTCTGGAAAACCTGAAAAACATGGTCGTATTACTCGAAATTTGCTCGAAATTCCTGTGTCATTAGTGTTATGCCTAGTTTTCCTGCCAAGTTTTTGTGCCTTCAGCTATTAGAATTCTTAGAATCACCTATTTGGCCACTACTATATATGCTCCTTTGTGTCCGCCGGTCATCTATTGAAAAACGTAAAGAGAATCAGAATTAAAGTTTTAGTAGCGTATTTTATTACTGAAGTCGGAGACAAAATTCATAAATGAGCACAAAACAATCCTAGCAGTACACTGGATCCCATAAATCCATGTCCTATAAAGATTTAGTTAAAACAAAATAATGTTTAAGTTGTAGTGAAGTACTAACGTGCCTTTGCACAGTTATTTAAATTTAAATCATTCAAATTAGGCAATTATTAAGAGCACAATTTATTTGCAGAGAAAGAAATTAATACAACGCAAAATTTTAGGTTTGACATAAAACTCTGCAATTTAAGAATAATAAAAATAAATAGTCATTGCTACGCTTAAAATAATTTTATAATTCCAATGATCCAAATATTATTCTTAAGGCTCCAAAAAGAGGATGGCCCTTAGTATTACAATCATGCGGAGATTTAAATCAGAGATTAGTTCTTTCAAGAAGTAAGAGAGTACCTTACCTATCTTAGGAATTATATAATCTGTTTTTATCACATAGAACCTCATAAATTATTTCCTGATGGTGGCAATCAAATTTAGTTCAAAGTTTTTGCTACAGAGGGAAACCTCTATGAATGTATATCGGTTAAAAAATAATGATTTTTAAATATTTAAGCTATGAATTAAGCGACTTGATTTTTTCATATAATTAAAAAAATTAAGTCTTAATTCAGTGCAACCATCAGTAATAGTCGATCGTGTGATGCAAGCTCAATTTTTATTTTATTGCAATTCAATTCTTCGACGGTATCTGATTTTGTATATTTAATTCAAGTTAAGTGAACTCATGTAATTGTGTGTTTGCATAATAATTGATCGTCAGTTTAATTTAAAGCAATTGCACCACTATAATTCTAATTAACATAGTTCGAATGCCATAGGTTGAAATTTGAAACTGTCTAAGGCTATACTAAATCAAATAGCAGTGCATAAAAATCGGTGTAGTAAACTGTTCAACTAATTAATAATTTTCTCCAGCACTATTTTCATAGTAGTTTTCTATGTACTCGGAAACTATTTGAGTCAGTAAAGCCTTCGTTACTGTTGGTTTGATGTAATATTATTCTGTTTTACCATCTGAATCGGCTCAAAAAACCGGCTTTTGTGAAGTTTCTCTATTATATTTAATTGAAGACGGTTGAAATTAAAAAAAGAAAAATTTATGCTTTTTAAAAATGGGTATGTTTGGAAACAACATATTTTAACGATACACAGATTTTATTATCAATTTACTAAAATTGATTTTTCCGTGTACTAAAAATTCGATCAAAATACCAATCTGTTGCCAATCAATGTACGGTTACCAGCCTGAAAATCCAAATTTTGAAACACGAGAGACTTAAGAGCTGGCTATTTATTCAAATA
Source organism: Chrysopa pallens (assembly GCA_020423425.1). Classification (NCBI taxonomy): domain Eukaryota; kingdom Metazoa; phylum Arthropoda; class Insecta; order Neuroptera; family Chrysopidae; genus Chrysopa; species Chrysopa pallens. The sequence continues at coordinate 3,750,733 of CM035591.1, forward strand.
ATCATTGTTAATATAATTAATTATTCGTCACGTAGTCAGAATATGCCTGGATATGTCTGGAATACTATAACGAATAATCGTAATCCATAATAACACAAAGGATCATAAAGCTAAAAATACTCATGCCAAACCGATGATTTAATCTCAAAAGCAAACAGGCGATAAATACAACTCTTTTACCCACCAGGCTGATAGGATTAACGTCACGGTTCGTAAAGATTGGAAGATATGACCAGTCGGGGACTGGTCACTGGTCAGCTAACTCAACAGTCTATTGACACGGTTAATATGTAATTTTTTCTCCTTTTTACGTATATCTGTCTATAACGCTGAGTAATTCATGATACGCGTTGAGAAAATCATATTGAGTTTCGACATGGTATGGTAAGACATTACACCAAACCTTACAAGCAAGGCCGAATCCTAAGTTTGTATAAAATTGATTATGAAATAGAATAAACACTGTGAAGAATATATTTATGTTCAGAAACGATGGTAGGAATTGTCGTATGAAATATAAAACCTATATTTTAGTTAAACATTATAACGTTTCAGATCAGTTTTAGTACCGTAATAATTCGATCTATTCTTCATTTTAACCAATATATTATCATAGACGAGTTACGAATCTTGATTGATTTTTCCCTTGAGATTTCTAATGATATATCACGCCGAGTTTTCTAACGATATATATATTTTTCTGTATGTATAGAAAAATCATTAAATAATTACTATCGTTGTAAATTCTATTCATTTCCAGACATTTGTTTCAGGTGAAAGCTTGCTTTTTCAACGAAATTGATTGTGAAATAAATGCTGACAATGCTTGAAAGAAAACTGTAAGGGACAATCTTGAGTAATTATAATTTGAACGCACAGAAATATAAAATGTAGAAATCTCAATTTTATAATTTCTAGAAAGAAGGTTGTTGGCCTTTCCCGAGTTATTTAATAACAAAGTCAAAGAAAAAAACATTGGCCCTTGATTTATTTATAGAAATATCATTTTTAGTACTTAAGCACTTTTTTCTATTCAAATTGTTTTCAGAAATTGAACACATTTTTAATTTGCATACATCTACTTTATTATAAAATTTGTTAATAAAATGTTCATTAATAAATTTGATTGAGAATCATACAAAGTGGATTTATGCAAATTAAAAATGTGTTTAATTAATGTTACATTATTGTGCTTAGCCTTTTTTTTGAAGATTGGTTTTCTTCATTAATTCAAAAAACTTATTTATTTCACAATTCAATTTTTTATTAATAACAATATTATTGTTGTTATTTTTTATATGGGGTTTTTAAGAACTACTTTAACTACTACAATACATTTTAAAAATAATTATTAACTTATTAATTATTTATTAGCAACAATTTTAAAGTTTTAACAATTTAAATTATACAAAATGTACTATAAGACTAATTATTAACTATACAATACAAAATAAAAGTTTCGAAATCTTATTAAAGACAATTTATAAAAATTATTCGAGAATTAAATAACTATAAATTTAATCTAAAATTCATACATTTTATACGAAACAATGACTTTGATGCATTCTTCGAACACAAAGCATTTTATGTGTATAGATATAAAAAAGTGTCGGTTGGTCTGTCGCACACTTTTTTCATTCTGGTTCCATTCGTAATTCGCGCGATAACGAACAGTTCTAAAAATTATCGTATTTATTAAGTTGGAACAAATCAAATATAAAAAACTTCAGTTTAAATAATTTGATTTCATCACGAAAAAACATTGTAATATAATATTTTATATATTACGAATTAATAGTAGAGGTAAAATAACAAACACACCATCGAATTCATAATAATAATAAGTATAATTATTTATAGACTAGTGTCGATAATTTTTGAAACCAAAAAAAATTCCAGTAGAATGAAACTCATTAGAAAAGGAGGGGAATATGATAAAAATGAAAGGAAAAATAAATTACGGTCGATCCGAGTTTGGGAAGTGGGAGGGGTGGGTTTTTAAGGGTAAAAAATGGTTTCTCTTGATTTCCGGCAAAACTACAAGTCTTATGGAAAAAAATTAAATGGCAAAGTTGTAGGTAATAAAAAGATCTACAACTTTTGTATTTACAATTTTTTTCACATAACCTCAAAATTTAGGTGAAAAATTCAAATAACCAAGTTTTTGGTTTTTTATTTTTATCTTTTTCAAAAAAAAAATTTTTTTCTACGAAGTTTGGTGAAAACTTACCTTATTATGTCCAAAATACACTGTAATTTATTTGATTTAAAATATTCATTTTTTTGCCCTATTTTAACTTAATATAAAAAAGCAACCTAATTTTCAATCGAAAATTCTGGCGTCAAAGTATCAGCTTTTTCCAAAAAGTCTGGGGGCTTTTTGTTCGTTGAAATCTCTACTTTCTGATAGTGTAAAAAAATATACGTACCAATGGTAAATGTTCTCAGAAAATGCAAAAATTTAAAAAAAACTCAAATTCGAAAATTTGTTTTTTAATCACTATGTACAATTTTGAGCTATTTATTAAAATTTACACTTTAATTACTCAAAAAACGTAAGAATTCATGCTACATTGATAAACGAAAAAATTACAAATTGAAGCATACTACTATAATTAACAAACAAATAAGTTCATAAAGTTAATATTTAATAAGACATCTACAATATTTTGAAAAAGTTGTGGAATCTTCTTTAAATAATATTTGTAGACTTCTTTAAATATGATTTATTGCTGTTTTAAGATAATTTATATACCTGAGTGACCTACGGTAAATTTTAGTCCATTTTAAGGTATTTTATAGAGAAGTGTGGGCGGACCTAGGAGGGTCTGAGCCTTACTACATACCTGCTATTTCGTAGCAGCTGGGAAAACCGTTACCCAGTATTCGATACAGAGCAGTGAACAACATCGTTTTTAAAAAGACACGTGCAGGCTGAGTTACTCTAAGAGAATTGTAAGAAATTTTCTTCATTCAAAGAATCGTTTGGAATCTATATAGCAAGGTAAATACTATCTATATATTAATCAACTTTAAAATAAAAATAGTAAATTATTTTCTCTCATAAACAGTATGTTTAACGTAACATAACTTAAAAATTAAATATATAATAACTTTAAAAAACACACAACATTTAAAAAAACTTTCTTATTCTAGATTCAGTAACATCCTCAAAAAAAATTGCCTTCATTTCAATCTGGAATTTCGTAATAATTCATATCGTTTACTTTTGAACGTATATCTTCTAAAACAATTTCAGCACCCATTTTAACAATTCTAGTTCGTTCGTTTTCTTTACTTTTTAATCTTTTTTCATACCAGTATTTGCAGGGTTTCTTACTTGCGGTACTATTTTAGTACAAAATTATCATGTCTCTTTTAATTAAATAACAATCGATATCGTTCTGAAAATGCTCTTTCAATTTATTTTTAATAGTTGTGTAGTCTGGGAGATCTCCTGAAAATCCCTCTATAATTTCACTGACAGAAAATTGACATTCTGTTTCGTTGTCAACGATATAATTAATAAGATAATTAATAAAACTCGTAGTGTTTTCACATGCTGAGCGACCCCATTTTCATCCTGTCCTATTGTTATAAAAATTAGCTATACAAATAGTGTGACAATGAGCTTTTACTGCGACTAAATCAGGCACATTTCTCAAACGAGCTGAAATGTTTTTATCGAAATCGATTAATGTGTTTTGTTTTTGAATATGCTGTAATATATTATCTCTTGTATCGTTACTTTGAACAGATGAAATTTTTTCTTTTGAAATCTTACCGAAAAACCCAACGCAAAGAAAGCAATGAAATTGAAAATTTAATGTAAGAGCGTCCTTAATTATTTCTTTTCCTTCCTGTGATTTCCTATGTCTTGAGCTACAGAATGTAGCTATTGCAGTCTCATGATTATAATAACTTTGACAAGTTCGGTGAGTAAAAGCTGATGTTAAAGTTTCAAATTTTAAGTATTTTTTTGTCGATTCTTTTCTTGCTAGACGCCTCTAAACGATTCAAAGCTGCTTTTTTTTATTTCATACACTTGCTTGTCATCAGACTTATTGCAGATTATACAAACAGATTTATCTATATTGATAATCTCATAAAAAGACAAAATCAAATTAATAATGCCTTCTAAGTTTTATCATGAGTATTACTAAATTTGTTTGTATAAAATAAACGAAATGACTATTTTTTATTATTGTACTAAAATATCATTCAATTATAATTTTTGAGTTATATTATGTCTCAAATACACTGTAATTAATTTCATTTAAAATATTTATTTTTTTGTCCTATTTTAACTTAATATCAAAAAAAAACCCTAATTTTCAATCGAAAATTCTGGCGTCAAAATATCAGCTTTTTCCAAAAAGTCTGGGGGCTTTTTGTTCGTTGAAATCTCTACTTTCTGATAGTGTAAAAAAATAAACGTACCAATGGTAAATGTTCTCAGAAAATGCAAAAATTTAAACAAAAACTCAAATTCGAAAATTCACTATGCACAATTTTGAGCTATTTATTAAGATTTACATTATTTAAAGAAGATTCCACAACTTTTTCAAAATATTGTAGATGTCTTATTTAATATTAACTTTATGAACTTATTTGTTTGTTAATTATAGTAGTATGCTTCAATTTGTAATTTTTTCGTTTATCAATGTAGCATGAATTCTTACGTTTTTTGAGTAATTAAAGTGTAAATTTTAATAAATAGCTCAAAATTGTACATAGTGATTAAAAAACAAATTTTCGAATTTGAGTTTTTTTTAAATTTTTGCATTTTCTGAGAACATTTACCATTGGTACGTATATTTTTTTACACTATCAGAAAGTAGAGATTTCAACGAACAAAAAGCCCCCAGACTTTTTGGAAAAAGCTGATACTTTGACGCCAGAATTTTCGATTGAAAATTAGGTTGCTTTTTTATATTAAGTTAAAATAGGGCAAAAAAATGAATATTTTAAATCAAATAAATTACAGTGTATTTTGGACATAATAAGGTAAGTTTTCACCAAATTTCGTAGAAAAAAAATTTTTTTTGAAAAAGATAAAAATAAAAAACCAAAAACTTGGTTATTTGAATTTTTCACCTAAATTTTGAGGTTATGTGAAAAAAATTGTAAATACAAAAGTTGTAGATCTTTTTATTACCTACAACTTTGCCATTTAATTTTTTTCTGTAGAAATTGTAGTTTTGCCGGAAATTAAGAGAAAATATTTTTTACCCAAAAAATTCCACCCCTCTCACTTCCCGAACTCGGATCGATCGTAATTTATTTTTCCTTTCATTTTTATCATATTCCCCTCTATTTCTAATGGGTTTCATTCTACTGTAATTTTCTTCCACTTTTTATCACTTTTTAAGGCTTCTACTCTAGTCTATTAGTATAATATTCATTTTCATTAAATATGAAGAATAATACACCAAAGTGCTTAGTTTTAATAGCAATAATTTGCTTAAGTCCGTTGAAACTGGCGTCGTTCGATTTAGTTTTTAGAATTTTATTACAGTAAATTCAAGCTTTCACACTTGATTTAAGTGGAAAACAGACGTTTTAGCTTTGCATTTTATATTATAAACGATGTCATACTAGTGTCGAAAAAAGTCCGTTATTTTTAACAACCGTAACTTATGATTTTTACTTATTCATTTAAAAAAATTGTTAGAATTTGGTCATCATTTGTATTACAGTAGAAGTTGAAAGTAACATTAAGGAATCGGATGATAAATATTTATTTTTGTCTAATATACATACACACATCATTGCTATTCAATTGCTTTTTTCTTGGAAGCAAAATCTCAAATAAAAGTCGAGTAAACTAGAAGATTAGAAATTGCGAATTTAGCTGTTTTCGATATAAAGTCGCTTATAAGACCAGAGCATTTCTTCGTTACTTAAACTCCATTGAAATTGGAGTTTAGGGACTGAAGAAAATTAAATTCTTTTAACCTATTGCTAGATTAAAAGCTCACAAATATATGTTGTACAGCGTTTGATATTATTTAGTTATAATTAAAGTTATCTACTTCAAAATTGAGAATCAAAATTTGGACGTTGGTTATATTGGACTTAGAGGCACGTCACTTTATTTTTTGAGTTATTCTTACAATCGCTTTCATTTGATTACCATATTGTAGGAGTCCAATAAAAATAACTTGGTCGTCAACTCTATTGTTACGCTATGTTTAAATGATAGTTTTTTTTTTTTTTTTTTTTTTTTTTAATTCCTGGCTTAAGCTACTTTCAGCTATATAGCCATTAACCAAAGGGGATTATTAAAATCATGAATAGTTAATCAAAACTGAACGTGTATACTAAATTTCAGCTTTTTCTATTCAAGCAAAGAAGTCGTAGGTTTATTCAATCCATGTGAAAGGGTGAATGATCATAAGACTGCTGAAATTGGTTCGAGCCATATATTTTCTTTTGAGAAACATTGTTCTTAAAAATAATAATTGAGTTGGTTAATGATTATGATCAATGCAAATATTTTTTATCTGTCGTTGGCTCTCTCATTTCATACCCAAAACAGGACAAATTTCAATTAACAAATTTTGATACCCTTACTTTTGGATCATCCGTCATACTGATTTTCTCATAATGTGAAATTCTCATTATGTTCACACATATACTTACACTGCTAAAAATCAAAGCCTTTGGCTTTGTGTTGCCCGAATATTTATTATATAGCAATTTATGGTTTTATTTACTCATTACAACTTCAAATGTTGATTAATTATACGTGTGCGTTATAATATATAATTGCAAAATTTTCTGATTGATTATTATTAAGTTCGAAGACTACATCTTTCAGAAATTTTTTGATTTTGTAATAATCTGATTTTATTTTCGATGGTTTCGATTAAAACTTGAGGTTTATGAAAATATTTATAAAATATGTGTCAAATAAAAATTGTAAAATAAAAAATTTTTTCAGGCTCTAGCTTTTTTATTTAATAATAGCCGATAAAGACAAAGGACCTTTCGGTGTGAAAAAACTTTTTATATAATTTCATTGTTCGTTTGGTAAAATGACATCAGTTATGTTAACGGCTTAGAGAAGGAGATACTTGTTTGGTTGTTAGTTAAATGTTATTACATAAAAAACAGTCATTGAAAAAATTGACGAATGAAGAAAATAAATCTTGAAAAACGTGTATTTCACTTAAAATTGTCTAAATATGTATTAACTATTGAAATGTTGGGTACAAAAAATTAAATGAACAGGATTATAATTAATGAATTATAATTAAATGAATTATAATTATTTTAAATACCTTAATCAACTTTCAGAGCAAAGTGTTCAAAATTAAATTTAAATATGCTTAAGTTCATAAAAAATTCGTTCAAGATGAAATCATTGCAGGAAAAACAGTGAAGCTAGCAGTTTACAATACCGTTACTATAATCTATATCTATATAAGAGACTTTCTATGTATATAGTAACTGATGACGATATCTCTGGAACTATCAGGCCTATTGACTTGAAATTTTGTAGGCATATTCCTTTTACCGAGTGGAGATCAGCGTACTACCCACGTAATTCCACTCACAAGAAGGATTGCGGGGGCCTGATTAGAACAAATTCATGTTTTAAAAATATAGCTCCTTTAGGTATGAAACTTCAAAATATTATTTATGGTGTGATATAAATTTGAGAACGAAATATAAATTTGAATTCTGGGAAAAAAATTTCGCCCACTGAGAGTCACTTTGATTGAATTATTGAATTATTGTAAGTCTCCACTTTGTAACATCTCTAAGTAATATAACTCATGTGCTAAGAGAAGTGAAAGTCATTATGTGAGATGATTGCACTATGATCTACAAAGAAGGTATTGAAGTTTTAAACAGAACTTTAGAGGGCATTATAGATAGCAACCGACTTAAGGGTGGAGTTTTTGTTATTTTGACTGGTGATTGCAGACAAACATTGCTTCATGTAACACGAGGAATTCGCGCAGATGAAGTTAAAGTATCAAGCCTTCTTGAAGAGTTTTCAAAGAAAATCATCGATATAGGTTATGGCAAGATCCCAAAGACGGAAAATAAATGTTTCGTGTATTGATTGTAATATTATCCCGGGATTAATTACTTTGAATGATAAAATCAAATATTCGAGTATATTGAGAAGGCTGGAGAGAATTGCAATTCATGGTTGGTGAGCTTAAAAAAGAGCTGCTCTCACTCAAACAAACGAACAAGCTAATTAATAACTGTCTGCTGGAGAAACTAAAAACTGAAGAAGTAAAATATGAATCGGTGGATGCAGTAATGGAAGACGAAGACGCTGTCAACTACCCTGTTGAATTGATATCTACTCTAAATCCACCATGCATACCTCCTCATGTTCTTAATATCAAAATTGACACTCCACTAATGTTGCTGCGCAATTTAAATCCTCTAAAATTCTGCAATGAAACTACGCTTCAAGTCAAGATCCTACATAAAAATCTTGTTGAGGATACGATTTTCAATGGAAAGGAGAAACTGTATTCATTCCAAGAATTCCTCCATCGCCATCGGATTACCACTTTCAATTTTCACGTCTGAAATTACCTTTTAAAGTTTTATAATGATTAATAAGACACAAGGAAAAGTTTGAGGATGGTTGGTATGAAATGAGAAGATATTGTTTACCTCATGGTCAATTTTACGTAGCATACTCAAAAATATGTTCATCTGACAGCTTAGTCATTCTTCAGCCAATTGGAAAAATCAAGAACGTTGTGTAGGTATATAGAAATTTTTAGTATTTAATTTTATATTTTCAATAATATTTTTTTTTTTTTTTGGTAAGTAAACTGGATTAGAAAATTTTATAAATATTAATGAGAGCTCCAGCCCCAATTTCCTGGATCAAATTATTTTCTATTTTTATAAATACGTATTTCGACTACAAAGTAGTCATCATCAGTATGCATTAACTAGTTGTAATGATTCTCTGTAGAGATGTTACTCGTTGTTAATTTGGTGACGGATTGCACACTTGTTTGTTGGTGTATGCGCAATATATACTTTCCAAGTATCTATCAAATTGCTACGTCAACCAATCAACGATCGATCATGTGTTTAGTGTTCGGCCAATGATATTGAAGTGTTTGACCACGTAGTTTTGTCAATTAAAAAATCTCAAACTAAAAATTGAACGTACAAAACTAAAAATGAATTATGAAATTAAATAATATTAATTTCAAATACGGTTTCAATTCTAATAGGTCAACTTCAATTTTGAAATTTTTAATAAAACTTAATTTGGAATAGGTCCGTTATCTAAGTTCATCGTGTTTTTGTCATATTTTTGAATGTAGATGCTTTCATATACATCTAGTTCGGTTGGGTTGGATACCGATTTTAAGAGTTTTAAAACTCTGCATTCAAAAATAAGACACGATGAACTTAGATAAAGTACCTATTCCAAATTTTGATTTAATAAAAATTTCAAAATTTTTCCTGTTATGTATACTATTTTTTATTTTGTCATTGATGGAAACACAATAGTGAGAAAATTTTCTCATATGGTGTGGTTATTGAGGTCGGGCATAGAAGGTTTGTTTTTCGATCCAATGATCCTTTTATTTTAAATGTAAACTAGAGTTTACAAAGTTATTTATAATATAACAACTGAAATAACGAGAAAAAAATAATTAAAGCTAGTATTCCCGTTATATTTATTTTTTAGCTTAGTGACACTTAATTATATTTTTTTTATTCAGATTATCTTTTCACACAGCATGTGTTTACTTCTTTCTTTAGTTAATAATTCTGGAATAGTGTGGGTTCACCTGTTCATATCATACTCCGTCGATAACGCGGCAAAATTCAAAATCCAGACTCCGACACATTATAATGTGTCATGTTTTTACTATATATATATATATATTAAGTTATAATTCCGGTAATACACTTATCAATACAAAAGTATTTGGCAAGCATCTGGTCATCCAAATAACAACATCAGCTGATGTTCAACACTACAAATTTTATCAAAACTAGCAGAATTGCACTTTTTAACTATATATACTGGCGTTGTTTGTAATGAATTGTATTCTATTTTTATTACTTAATTATTACTGATACTCTGTTCAAATAATTATTGGTCGATATTCAATTGTAATAAATTTGTTTGGTTGTATTTAAATAATTGTGTATTTTTCTTTAAATAAAATAATTTTTTTCGAATAATTTTCTATCGGAATTATATTTGGCGCAGCCGGGGTAGGATAGTTCGTGAAAATTCACCTACTACTTTGTTCTGCTACGTGTTGATGGATATGGAATTGACATTGGATAAGAATAATAAAATTGATTACATATAATAGAATTATGAACTTTCCAAACATATTCACCATACAACGATAATCCGTCGTTTTTAAATTGATACGAAATTGAAACAAGTCTCAATGATCCAGTCAATTAATCGATAAACCGTCGATAATTTCCAGTTACCAAATATTTCAACCATAAATCAACCGTTACAATACAAACTGTTACAATCAACCGTTGAAGTGTACCAATCCACAAATATGTTGAAATATTTGGTAACTGGAAATTATCGACAGTTTATCAATTAATTGACTAGATTCATTCAGACTTGTTTCAATTTCGTATCAATTCAAAAACGACGGATTATCGTTTTATGGTAAATATGTTTGGAAAGTTCATAATTCTATTGTATGTATTTACTGAATTTGCATGGTTTTCTCGAGGTCTTGCATATACTTTTGATTTCCTCGTGTAACTTTCAGTTATTTAATATTTTACAATTTCATTCTACGCATTTCTGTTTAGCTAATTTTTTTTTTTTGATTTGTTTATTTCGTATTTAATTTTATGTTTTACATTATTATTCTTGAGTACTGTGCACTGTCTTCGTGTTTACTATCAGTTACTTGTTTAATTATATTCATGAATGCTTCGGTTCTTGATAAATATCTTCAATTTCTTACTGAAATTTATGTTTGATATTTTTATCATTCAATTTTACTAATTGCGTATAATCTTATTTTGTATTTGTATCACAGTTTAGTTTTCAATTTGAGTTGTATAATGGGATCCCAGTATATATCAGCTCTAGTATCGCAATTAAAAGTGTGAAAATGTTCCCAACGTTTTCACATTTTTGATTGCATTTCTAAATCGTTCGATAATTTTAATAAAATCTATTAGATTTATAATGATGTTATTAGGACTAGCCGTATACATGTCCATGTATACAGCCTTCTTGGTTGTTGTTTAAGCCAAGTATTAATCAAGTATTACACTTAAATTTTTACTTATAACAAGTCAAAAGAACCCATTGAAGGATTCTGTTCTGTACTTCCAAGCTTGGCATGGAATTATTATTAGATTATTAGAGTACATTCCTTTTCATTACTTTTAGTTACCGAAAATATATTTTAAATTGTTGAATTTTTCACTTGTATTGTTAGAAGTTTGGGCATATACCTTAATTATACTCGTACACATTTGCTCAGTGTTAAATTAATTTATGTTTTTTTATCATGAAACCACCTTTTTAATGCTCATTTCCACTAGAATATATGAAAGTATAATATAATTTGATTTCGATATTTCTTCAGAACCGGCTCACCAGACCTCTATTCCTAATACATCAAGTTTAAGGATTTCCATTTAAATTAGTAAATTTTCAAGTTTTCCGGCCTCATATATACCTTGAAAATTCCAAGTACCAATTTTAATATTATTTTTTTCAACTATGTTTAACCTTAAATCACTTTTTGGTATTGTTACTATATTTCTAATATTGCGAGATGTAGATTCATCTGCCGGTTGTATTGCCATTGTCGTCCTGGGCAAAGTACAATAGTGGGTGGCCGTTACCTTTCATTGAAATTCACCTTTGACTTGAACAACGTGCTTCAGCTTTGACTTGACCAACTGTTTTTCTTATGATTGCGTTCGAAAAGGATGGCATCTTTTCTCGACCTCTTTCTCTCCCTGTATTTCGAAATATCTCAGCTATTTTAGTATGTTCAAGTTTTTCTCTTTTTCTTGATCACTTTTATTGCTTTCCTAACTTCTTTATCATTTATCTCGTCTATCTTGCCTAACAGTCTATTTATATCGGATTCTCCTTTTATCAAGTGTAAAGCATCTTTTGAATTATATATTATATTGAAAGAACAATGAATTTACCTCCAAATGTTTGCATTTTTACATTTTTCTTTGAACTGAAGAAGAGTTTTTCCCAGCTCCTTTCGCTCATTTCTTAATTTTTTCGATAGATTTTGTATAATTACAATAATTGAGTTTTTCCTCATCCACTTATTTCTTAAAGTTTCCCGTTTTAATCGCCAAGTTGTCTACCAGAAATACCGGTCTAGCAATATGACTTCTCTCTCTTATAAAATAATTGAAACTTCTAACTTAGTATAATTTTCACATTAAAAATTTTATTTTTAATTACGAGTTAAGAAGTCAATATCAAATAATTATTAATTAGTTTCTCATGTTGAAAATACATAGGGAACGCAGATTATCGTGAATGAAGAAACTGCGGGTGGTAATATTTTTACGATCTTTATAATTTCAAAATTAAATAAAAGCCGTTATTAAGGTCTATTTGATGATTTTGAATTTTAAAATTTTAATTTTTATTTAATTTATTTATCTCCAGGACTGATAATGTGTTCTTTACAGCTAGTTAAAAATCTACCTGACTGAATAATATAAGCGACATTGCATTGCGAGAAGATAATTTATAAACATCACTTTTAGTAAGGATGTGGTTTTTTTCAAAAATGGTCATCATTTTGTAGTTAAATAACAAATTATACCTAATTTGTTAAATAATTTATAGTAATTAAATTATAAATAAAATTCGCAGTTTTCTAATCCAAAAATTTTGTTTCACTCACCTAATTCAATAAAAAAAAAAATGTGTGTGTAATACTTCTTTGGCGTCTGAAAAAAATTTTAAAAATCGATACCGCAATAAAGATCTTATATTCCTTCATGATCTGGTGCATTTTACTGTTGATGTTGAAGTTATGAATAATTGCATAGCATTTAAATTTTGCCAAACTTCGCATGCATGGTTTTTACTTTATATGATGATGGTATGCTTTTTATGATTTTGGAAAATAATTGTATTTCGCATTTCTGTTGATCGTTCTTGGAAAATACTGATATTTATTTATATAACAATTGTGATTGTAGATTTCTTCACATTTCTACAATGTTTTTAACACAGCATATTGTGTTTTGGGTTTTGACAGTAGTATAAAAAGATTTTGAAAATACGATAATTTTGGATGTATGAAAATACGCTAGTGTTATATAAATGTGGAGTTGGTAAAGGGTACACTTGGAATATGTCATATTTGTTTATCGAACTAACAGGAATATAAAAAGGAACTAATAGGAAGTTTTATAATTAAATTTTTCTTTTGAAGGAAGGCTTTAATATCGATTATTTTGTAATATAATTCTATATTTTCTAACGATAGTGGAATAGGAAGATAATATTTATAGGAAACTATTTTTAATACGTCATACAATGTTTGAGGATTAACTGTATTATAATCAATAATACCATGTCTGATTAAAGATAAGTGTTATATACATGATTATTTGAATTTCGTGCTTCTCGTTTATAATGAAAATAGTTGTGGTTTAAGAAAAATTATTAAATTGTTGGAGATTTGAATTTAGAATATATTCGTTATTTTTGAGGTTCGTTAGTGTATTATGAAGATTTTGAATTGTTGAAGAGATTATTCGAATTTGTTGTTGCATTAGAGTATGTGTTTGGTTTCTAATAAGTATTTAAGTCCATAGGAAATACCATTAATGAGTCCGCGTTTTTGTCTCGCATGTTTTTCAAGAATATTGAGTTTATTTTGAATTTTGATCAACGTTGTGTGGAGTAATTTTATTTGGTTAGTACAGTAAACTACACTATATTTTTCTTCATCCGTTATATGACATACAGATAAGGCCTTAGAATAATGGAAGTTTACTAATTTTAATTGATTATCTAATAATGTTAAATTGTAAAATATAATTAATGAAAATTTTTGATTACTAATTTTTGCTTGTCCGATATTTTTATAATAATAATGTTAATTATTTCAATTTTATTATTTGCTACAGCTAGGACCTGGATCAATAGGATCGTTAGCAGAAGGATCATCGTTTGGGAGATATTTATTTTCGTTGATTAGATCTGTATCTGAATTGGAATCTGAAACAAAGAGTTTCAGTTGATAGAAAGTAATATCGACGGTGATTGCTTATAGAGATTTCTATAGTTGCGGTGTTATTATTGTGTATTTGGATGATCTCGTACGATCCACGATATTTAGGATTCCGTTTCTGAATTCGTGCTTTGGCAAGATGTTTTACTAGGACCATTTGATTTTCTACGAATGGTAGAGTTCGATTATGCATTTTGTCGTAATATTCTTTAGTCGTTCGTTTAGTTTTTAATAATCTCTAGTAGTATCGCCGATTACTTTTAGTTTATTTTTTTAGTCTTGAACTAAGTATGAGTAAATTGGTTTTTCTATTTGCGATGGTAAATAGAGTAAATAGAGTAAATGTTAGGTTTTTCGCCAAATATAAGTGTATATGGTATTTCGTGGGTGGATTTGTGTTTGTTTGTGTTGTAAGAGTGTGTAAGTAAAGTTAGTAATTCGTCCCAGTTATCTTTACTATTGCCTACGTAACATCAAATGTAATCTCGAAGGGTTAAGTGAGTTAAGTTCAAGGCTGTCATTTGACTGAGGATGGTATAGCGCAGCTAGTTTATGTTAATATCCAGTAATTTGAAATTTTTCTTTAAATAGTTTAGATGTGAATTTAGTACCCATATCAGTCAGGATATATGTAGGAAATCCAAATATAGAACAGTATTTAAGGTGGTGAATAGCTACTATTTCGGCATTGTGACTGGATGCTTGGATGAATTTGGTTAGGTCGTCTTGTATGGTTAGAATAAAACCATTACCATTTGTAGTTTTAGGGTTTGGTCCCATAATGTATAAAGCAATTTGTTTATTGAATGAGCTTGCCATGGTAGTTATGATCATTGGCGATATATTTGGTTTAAAGAATGTTTTCGTGTTTTTTTTTTTTTTAATATAATTTTGGATATCTTGTTTAATTGTGAATAATTTTCTCGTATGGGGGCATACATTCGATTAAAGACCGGATGACCAGCTAAAGGATGATCGTGATTTTCTTTTAGAACCGTTTCTATATATTCTTTCGAGACTTTAATTTTTACATGCTGAAGTTTTCGAATAGTTTTTTCTTCGAATAAATATTGAATCATGGAATAAAATGTATCAAGTTTTATTATTTGGTTATTAAACGAAATGTTTGTTATTGTTAAGTTATCTATTTTTTGAACGTGTTAAATCTTAGATTTAACATACTGTTAAAACAGTTTAATTTAGAAAAAAAATTAATTCAGAATTGTTTTCTGAAAGATCACAAGAATAAGGGACAACTAGATTTCGAATGTTTTCTAGTGTCGATATTTCTCTAGTAGGGATTTTGTTGTCGAGGTTTTCTTGAATAGAACGTTGAAAATTTTTAAAATTCTTATCAGATAACACATTCATTTTACAGTTTGCATTTTTTATTTGGTGTATTGGAAGACTAAGTGCATCAGCGTTGGAGTTGATTTTACCCGGTTTATAAATAATTTTATAATTATATTACATTTGTTTTAATGGCTAGCGAACGAGACGTGAAGAGGCGTCTTAACAAGAGAAAAGGTAGAATAATGGGCGATGATCGGTGACTATAGTGAATTGTTGACCAAATAAATATGGTCTAAAATATTTAACACAGTCAACAAGCGCGAGTACTTCCATTTCTGTTGTAGAATAGTAACATTCAGCTACGTTTAATGTTCGTGAATAATATGAAACAAGTAAATCTTTATTCGAACAATCAGTTGTGAATAAATGGTTAATTAAAATTTAAATAGTGTAGAATGGATTCTGTAGCTAGAACTGTTTTTCGTTACTCAAAAGCGGATTGACATTTATTGGACCAAATGAAAGGAGAATTCTTCTTTAGGAGGTAGGTTAGTGGCTTTGAAATATTAGCGAAATTGTGGAAGAATTTCCGATAGTACCCGACTAACCCTAGGAAGAATTTGATGTCCTTTTGATGTTTTTGTTGTTTGATTTTTGTAATTGCGATAAGTTTGTCGCTATTAGGACGAACTCCATCATTTAGATTTATATACGTAGGCATTCGGAGATATAGACATTCGGTTATAGACGTAGTGCCCTGAAGATTTTCCTGAAGGAATAGTGAATCTTGTCTTACCTTTGTCTTTTTCATCCATTTGGATTTGATAAAATCTTTGACAAAGGTCTAAAGTGGTGAAATATGGGGATCTCCTCAATAGGATACCGATCAGTAATCATTCAATGTTCTATAATCTATCACGATTCTGCTCTTTTTCTTTTGACTCGCTTTTTAGCGTTTTGGTACGATCCATACTGGTGAAGAGTACGGAGAGGATGATGGTTCAAATACCTTGATCTAACATTTTTTGAAATTGGGAGTTCACTTGTTCCTCGTGAACTTTAGAATATCTATAAGATTTAGTGTATATTATTAGGGTTGGATCTGTGGTGATTATTTCGTGTTGTAAGGTTTTTTTATTTACAGATTTGTAAAATGGTTTGTAAAATTTGTAAAAAACTCATTTCCTTCAAGATTTAAATGATCTGTGCGAAGATTTTCGTTTAATAGCGATACTCGATTGCTTTTACTTATTTTCGAATTATTTTGTATAAACTGAAAGGACTTGTTCTTGTGGGACGATTTCCATTTCAATTAAATTTATTTATGGAATTGGAACTGTAATTTAATCTTCAGATACATTTATTATAGGATAAGATTTTATATTTTGATCAATTAGAGAGTTATCTGAAATTATTATTGATTTAGGTAGATTATGTTTTGATTTATCTAAGTCACCAATAAAATTGTCAATGATTGACAATGAAATTGAGCATGAGATAACGTTGTATTGGATGAAAAACAATATTAGCATTAAATTTTGAAAGAAAATAATATCCAATTATTCCATCGTATTCTTAATTTATTTTTTCTGGATTATCGAAATAAAATTTATGTTTACATTCAAAAGTTTTATTTCCAATTAATCTTCGTTGAACCAATTGTATTTACCATATTATCTGAAGCTCCGATAGCGTTTAATGTGATTTCGTGACTAGGATCAATAGGAGTATTGTTTACGACATTACTATCTTTAACTAAAGAAACTGTAGCTCTTGTATCAACAAGAAAGATAATTTTCTTATTTTTTGCATTTTCTGAGTAAAATTTTAAATTTTTTAATGTAGGGGTGATTAATCTGCACAAAAATGAGAGGGTCATTTTTAAATTCGTCGATTGATGAGTCGATTTAATCTTCTGGAAAATTGTTTCCGTCTGGAGAAGATGAAATTGACAGTTTGAAAATGATTTAAAATATTATTATTTTGAATTTAAGGATTTGAAAAAAGGAGTGAACACAAGTATGCTTGTAAAAAATATGTAGGCTTACGATGTAGTTGAATCGGTAGGCTTGTCAAAAGCGCTTACTCGATTCTTTAGAATAAAACCAAATTATTTCTGTGAACCACTGATCGGTGAAAATTTCGTTTTTCAATGTGATGTATTCCCTACCTGTTAACCAGTTTATTTTGGATTCCCTTAGTGAGTTTCCAAAAGGGGCAGAGATGTCATCAGGTGGAGAGTTTGAGAGTACTATACCGAAATCGTATATATCCAACAACTACCAATTTGATCCTTGGATGCCGGTCCTTGGTTAAGCTTGGCGGGAGATGTTGACGACAAAAGTTCTATTTTAGCTAGGCTACTAGTATATTATTTGGATTTGATAAGTATTAATAAAGTATTTATTAAGACTATTATTATTTTTGATAGGCAACTTGCTTGTCAAAACTGTTATACACTAACTAGACTTTTAAATTAATAACAAATGAATAATTTTAAATGTATTTTATTAAATAATGGTAATAATTTATTTTATAATAAGTAAAGTAAATTATAATTTAATAAGGAAATTTATCCAGTATTTAACGAGTATTAACATTAATTTGTCCAACAGTTGCATATGGACTTATTTCTGGCAAATACACTTAAAAGAAAAATTTTTCATGTCAAATTTAAAAGTAGATTACAAGGGCAAATTGGGAAAAATTTGTTCATTTAAATATAAATTAAATGTAAAGAAAATTTTAAGAAAAGTAAGTTCAGTAGTTGGTGTACATGAGCGTCTTTACTGATTTCAGGCTTGTTACAGAACAAAATGTTCGCATTGATAACACGTCATCTATTCTCTTTATGAATGCAGGTGCATTTTCGACTGTATACATTTTATTGTTTTTAGAAAACGAAAAAGTTATCATTTAAGGTAGGTTAGTAGAATACATAATAAATAATAAATAAGCGTTTCCTTATTGACATTGCCGCTTTTGAAACTCTATATTTATTCCGTTACAAATGCAATTAATTGAAAACTTGATATCACATTGTAACAACATTTTGTACCACCGTTTCACAGATGGCAAATAGTTTAAAATGTAAGTGCAATTACTGTCCCAAAATCTAATAAGATGAAGGTAATCCTGCTATAGCCCTTTATACGCTATTCGGTTAAATTTAGATTTAACTTACGACGCAAATAAGATGGCCTGATTACTTCAGAATGAATCTAATGCAGTACAGGTACGAAGCACAGAAACTCTCCAAAAATCTTCGGGTATGAACTACATAGATTATTATAATTTATGTACAAAATTAGCCAAAAGCATTGAGGATCGATCAGAAGATTTAATAATAACACTATCTTTATGTTATAAAGAGTTCCAGAAAAAATGTTAAAAGAAATGTTACGGATGTTCATTTTATCCGAAACCTGGTAATCAGTTCTTCCATTAGTATGTTAATCCTATGTTTAAACATAGTTAATCCTAAGCGTACCTTAGATGCCCTTATAAAAAATAAATTTTAAATTAAACAAAACCTAATATGGATTATTTATATTATAAGCAATAATTTCGTTACAACATCAGAACCTGTTATATACTAATAAAAATTTTGCCAAAGTAGTCTTAACGCGTCATGTGTACATGTATTGGATACGACCATTTCCGCAGCACAATAATTAAGTTGATATAGTTCCCATTAAACATAGTTCCAGATGTAAATCCTTGCCGTGATATTTTAAGTTCTATATTCACTTCTTGATGCTTGCTCATGAGTTTGATCATCTTCATAGTCTGTACATATGTCTGTACGAACTAAAGACTATATCGTAATAATTCTAAATTACAAGCGATATTACAGCAAACAAAGAAATATTAGTAGTATTCGTAGGAGTTCAATTATATTATCAAATTAGAATCAAACTGATTCAAATATTATATTAGCTTCATTGAAACTTAACTAGTATAAAGGGATGTTGATTGTTTCTGAATTTCCTATATTTCAGTTCAAAATGTGAATCGAGACTCAAGATCTCAACAAAACTTGAAAATTAATTTAAAGTTGATTTCAAAACAGTGAATTTAGAAGCTGTCGAAGATTATATATCCATTTCATTCTTGATGTTTAACATGAAAATTATATCTATAAAGGAACAGGCGACGTATAAGCTCATATTCCGATTACATTTTATTAGAAATTTTGAAAGCCCATAAATATATTGCTTATTTTTAAAGATTTAAAATTAATAAATTTGGAACTGCGTTTCTAGAGTAACGACGGTGCAATTGAAGTAATAAAATAATTTAGTCAACATCCATATTGGTATCCATTTTTTTTCTAAAACGTAAAATTACAAATTTATTCACCTTTTAAATTGTGGAAAAAACACAATATACTCCTTTATCATAAATGAGGACAGCCGTAACAAAAATAAAGTTCAGTTTTGGTTATCTACTCACTTACTAGCAAAAAAAGGTGATATACCTTCAAAAACACAAATGTGAAAATTGGGCATAGTTCCTGTAAAAATTGTGTCCAAGACTTTAATCAGAATATTTAAATTTGTTCTAAATTCCTTGAACAATCTTCTTAATAATGTCGGAAAATCCTTCTTAATTATAATTACAACTTTTAAAAATATATACATTTGTCCGCGAGTCATTCGTCGTTCAAGATTTTCTTCTATTCATTAATAGGAAGATAGTTAGAATAGCTTACAACAAAATAAAATTATCTGATCAAAGAACTTGGACACAACTGTGGGAGAGGGAAAGAAACAATCATGATGAAATTTTACCGCAGGAACAAAGAACATCAATAAAAAATTACTAATTTCAAACTTAAACAAACAGTGTAAGTCGTTAAACGTAAATTAAAACAGAATAATTTGCCCTTTAATAGGGCATTATATTAAATTATAGCAGTAGTAGTCCATATCTAAGATATATTATTAACAAATACCCATCAGGAAAGTTGTATGAGGTTTTGATTAGTGTAATAACTTTTGCTTATAAGGAAATTCTGTAAAACAGGCCAAAAAAATGGTTTTGTTTTCTTTCAATTTATTTATTAATTAATTTTTTATGTGTATATGTATACATCTGTGTGTTATCTGTGCATTTCATATATGTTATCTATGCATGTATGAATAATAATGTATGATCCTATGTATGTATTCCCTCCACGCTTTTTAACGAAATCAATTCTACAGCTGAAACATTCACTTTACATAAAATGTGCAATTGAATTCTTTAAATATTCGATGTGCATTATTGTTTCTGTAACTAATTAAAAACTGGTTTCACTAAATCACTCGCATAATACTGATCAGAAAAATTTTTGCACATCAAAAACTTATAAATAAATGAATTGAAGTATTAATTTAAGTATGAAAGTATGTACATTGTTCTAAATGAATATGATAAATTGAACTTTTGTTGATACTCTCAGTTTTTACATAGAAATGTTTCAAGAAAACTATTGGATCGAATCTTGAAGAAAATTATTGGATCGAATTTCCGCAAACATGTAAAAAACTTGAAAATCAATAGTATTGAGACACCCTATGGTGTTGAGTAAGTAATTTTTGACGAAATTATGATTTACACCAATTAATAAAAACTATTTTTTGGACTTCAAATTTTATGGTAAAAGAAAGCAAAAAAGTGGGCAGCTGCACGCTTCTCCACTCTAAACAGAGTCCTAACTTCGACGGATAAAAATACAATTCTCTTAAACAGCCTTTGATAGAACAGTAAAAACAAAATTTAAAAAATCATTAAATAAATTTAATCGAATCGAACTATAAGTGGCCTACTTATTTATTATTAAAAGAAGTTTATTCTAAATTGTGTATAAATAGAATATATATATATATATATATATATATATATATATATATATATATATATATGCTACAGACATACTTTGTAACGAAACGAACGACAAGTTTTACGGTAGAAAGTTGGGGTAGAGTGAATAACTTGAGTTATTTAGAAGTGGTGGATCGTTCTGGTTCATGTGAGGAAAAATGACAAAGAACATTATCTTCACAGGTTGTATTTTCCAATTGTGCAAATATGAAAAATAACACACCTGGTTAAGGTGCGACTCCATACGACGAACTTCCCAATGAGGAGAAAATGAAACAATAATTTGTTGTTACAAATAATCAATATCAATACCTTGAGGTTAAGCGGATGCTATCAATGCATATACTTTGTAACTGTACTAATTGCGCTCTTTTATTTGATATCCCAATAGAATACAATACAAAAAATTTGACACCTCAACTTGTATTACGAAAAAAAAATGGAAACTAATTTCAACAAAAAGTAAAATAATATTTAATTATGCAAAACAATGATATTGAATTGAGATTAATTAGAAGGCAACGCAATTTTATCTCTCGATCAGCATTCTGTTCGATTGCCAATACAATGTAATTTGGCAAATATTTCAATTTTAATTTGATGTGTGCACACCTTATTAATTAAAAACATAAAATAATAAAATTAAAGATCTTGGATTAACTCAGATATAATACAGGAAAATAAAGGATTGAAAAACTTATTTGATTTAGCCAAGGCTAGCAAAAATAATTAAATAATAAAAGCATATAAACAAAAAAAATTGACTGTAAGGCTAGTATATGAAAATCAAAAACCGAGCTCTTTCAGTGCAGTATATTGGAATGTAGCAATTGTACTAAATAGCTTTGGCTAATAATAAATGATAAAAAAGTTCTAAAAAAGGCTTCTATAGGTTTTGCACTGATCAAAAGGAAAATGCAATAATTTTTTGCAAGTGCTTTGCAACAGCCACTATCGAAATATGTAGACAGAATTACAATCCTAACTTAATAGAAAATCAAATCTTAATGTGCCTTAATATTAAATCGTTTCTTATACAACTAGTACAAACTACAAGACCAAGAAAATGTTTCGGCGTCGGTACCTTTAGGGATTTTAACCACATTGAACAAAAATCAAAAACAACGTTTCAAGTTCAACAGATTTAGATTTAATAACACAGATTTTAATGTTTAAACAATTGAAATTATACGCTAAGAACAAATTTAGTATAAAAAAATTGACCTTTAAATATTCACACAATCAATATCTATGTGAAAAAATTGCTAAATTTTAATTAATTTATATTAATATGTTTGTTAATATAATTTAACAAAGTATTTAACTTTTCAGACAAATAATTGTTAAATACGAAGCACCCATGGCCTATGTTGCTTGAAAACCGCAATGTCAACATAATATAAAAAATTTCAAAAATTTAATAAATAAAACTATTAGAACAAAAAGACATTGTTTTAATTGAACACTACTAAGAGATGAAAGAAATATTAAAAGCATATTATCTTAAGATAAAAATCATTGTTATCATACAAGAAAAACTGTATTCAGAGATAGATCGTATTGATTTCTGTACGGTATGATTAAAAAAAGTCTATAAGTTATTTGAGAAAGAAATTAAAGAAAAGTTTAACTTGATAAAAAAAATCATTGAATAAATAAATATCTTTATTTATAATTTGATGAAACAAATTATTGTATTTTAAATAGAAAACAATTACACCAGTGTACAACCAATAAATAAAAATTAATCGTTCAAACTTTTCTTTTTTATATTTCAGAAGGTTCGTTATCAATTCATGTTTCTTGTAGAGACTAGATGAGATGCTAGCGCACTCATCTTAATAAATACAGAATGTTTATAATTTTTAATTCTTTTTTTTTTTTTAACACTTGTTTGTATATTACATTAGATCATATTGATATTATTTTCATAAAGAAAAGGCTATACACGTACAAAACAAACATACCACATATGTTAAAGTATAAACACAAAGTATAAACCTTCATATTGGCTTTGATGCAGTTGGGATATTTATTTCAAAGACATTATGTTTAGTATATTTAGGGATGTATGCTTATGAACTCATACTTAACGACTAGACCAACTTCAAATTTGATTTATAGTGTACGTTCTCATGGACCCCTTGATGTTTTTAGATTCACAACTGCACCCTGTAAGTGGCTCTACTTATAGGTTTATAGGAACCCTTTCTTTAAGTTCAAAAATATTTCTTACCCTCATAAAGAAAAGAAATTCTTGGGCTTAATTGTGCAAGTTATCTGATTTTTTCTAGATTTTTTGTTTGTTTCATCAAAAATCAAAACCATTAAATTCATAAAAAAGTTATATTTGTAGTGAAAGATTAGAGATCATGTGCAAGTGCCTAATTTCCAAAACCACAAAAATGGGATAGGTGAAATCTTTGAGAATGGGACTATCTGGAACTTGCCCAAAAAATATTCCTCAAGTATTTTTGGAACTTTGCACCTTTGTACGAATGCCATACAAACCGTTAATGAACGTTGGTCAGATGATTCTAAAACGTACAGCTACGTAATCGATACAAAGACTATTTTGTTTTTTAAATATTTAAAGGCTAATAAAATCAAAATAAGTTTCAATGTAGTTATCATGTTTTTATTACAAAAAAAAAAGTATCAAATAATTTCCTAATTTTGAATGAAAATCTTGGGGCGCATAAAGCAACACTGGCTGATCTATTAATGCATCAATTATTTGCTGAATGCGACCAACGTTTGATGTTTAAAATTAAAGAAATGATTTTATAATCGATACTCCGTTATAAAAACATCGTACAATAAAACCCCAAAAAGTTGGCATGGAATTATAAGAATTGCCAATTTTTCTCAATTGCTCCTAATTGCTCACTATTTGCTCAATTAAAATCCGCAATTGCTCACATTAATAATTAATTATTTAATTAGTTATAAACAAAACAAAATACAAAACGATTTTTCTCATTTACGTGAAGACCGCTCAATTTTTCTTATAAATCTTTTCTCTTATCAATTGCTCACTATTTGCTCACCTCAGTGTTATGCAAATTTTTAGTTAATTTCTTTAATTTTTTATAATTAATTAAAAGTAATTATTGCGATTTTAAATGGTGACGTGACTGGACGGAGATAACTTCTGCGCATGCGCATAAATAAACGTCACCATTTAAAATCGCAATAATTACTTTTAATTAATTATAAAAAATTAAAGAAAATAACTAAAAATTTGCATAACACTGAGGTGAGCAAATAGTGAGCAATTGATAAGAGAAAAGATTTATAAGAAAAATTGAGCGGTCTTCACGTAAATGAGAAAAATCGTTTTGTATTTTTTGTTTATAACTAATTAAATAATTAATTATTAATGTGAGCAATTGCGGATTTTAATTGAGCAAATAGTGAGCAATTAGGAGCAATTGAGAAAAATTGGCAATTCTTATAATTCCATGCCAACTTTTTGGGGGTGTACAATAAATACTATTAGTTTTATTATATTCTTATTTTCTGTTTTTAGGGTTTTGTTTTAATTAATTTTTTTCTCTTCGTCTTTTTGTTTTGATCGTCCTTCTGTTTTAACCAATTCTGAACTATGATGTAAAAGTCAAGTATCTAGCTCAAGTTAGTTTTAAATCCAATACAAAATTCCATCTGGGAAAAGATACAAGAAAGCCAGTTAATAAAATCGTGTTAATGAAAAAATCAATTTTTATTTCGTAGTAAGTATGAGTAGTAATTGGGAAAATGTTGATTATTTATTTTCCACGAAATCTCCTTCACACTCGTTTACAAAAATATTCACATTATTTTGTATTGTATAAATATTTTATAATAAAATTATAAATGTTTAGTAATTTTGTGTGGATTTGTTTTTTATTTGGTGAAAAAAACTTTTAAAATATAAATCTTACTTGTTAAGGACGTGATGGTTTTAAATTTTTTTATTTGGTTATTCCCAAACCATAAAATTTTATGTATACATAAAAGTATTAATGACTGTTTTAAAGGCAAGGCAAAGATGAATAACTTAAATTTCACAATAAACAATTTTAGGATATTGGTTGATATCTAACTTTCTAGAAATAACTAAATATCTAAAGACTTTGCCGTAATCAGCTTAATTGTAATAAATTTATATAAGGTAGTACATATTTCATATAAGTATGATGATATTTCGTTTTTCTTTAGGTACATAAGTAGTGTCATATTTGTTTCTTATAAATTGTGCATATGGATAACATATTTGATGGCTTTAAAAAGATTCTCTGTTTCCACAATTTGGTGCCTTGCCATATAACAGTTGTCTATATTTTGGTTTCTTAAAATATTATCTGTTGTTCACCTGTTATGGTATTACCAGATTAATGTGTATGCTGAAATATTATTACGGATTGTCAAGCAAGGTTGAACTTTGCGCGCGTATAAGTATATAAATTTCTTTATAACCTACTATTTTCGAAACGACTGGGTGTATATTAACAATTCTGATATGGTTATATTCATCTTAAAATCGCAAGTATATTCTATACCAATGAATTTTCTTCTAAAGAATTTGTTCGGGCACTTAATAAAAAAATACAAAAAAAACCACTACAAAAACAATTTTTTTTAAGTAATACACTAAATTTTCGAAACAAGAAAGAAAATTTCATTCGAGAATTAAGAAAAATTAAAATAAACTATAAAAAGTAAATTCTACTCTGGTTTAGCAGAGTTTATATTATGAGCTGAAAGCCTAAGTTTATTACCCGCATTAAGTTTAGTAGCAGGTAGGACTCATTAACTTTCTTTCAGTTTATAATTCGCAGTGGAGTTCCCACCTGCTACTGAACTTAATGCGAGTATTTAACTAAGATTTTCAGCTCAAATTATATAGTC
The DNA here is from genome assembly GCA_020423425.1 of Chrysopa pallens. Lineage (NCBI taxonomy): Eukaryota > Metazoa > Arthropoda > Insecta > Neuroptera > Chrysopidae > Chrysopa > Chrysopa pallens. Next base: position 3,777,018 of record CM035591.1, read on the forward strand.
TATTAAACCAAATTAGAGTTTATTTTGTTTATGGTTTATTTAAATTGTTTCCCTATTCTTAACATTTTTCGTTCGTTTTAGTACATAACTTTTAAATTTTTGTTCTTGAAGTAGGTTTATTTTCTTTTGACGTTATTTTTTATTTTTATTTTTTTAAATAACGTATTCATGAAATAGCTCGATGATTTAAATAACTCAAAAATGTAATAAAAAATTGTAAGACATTATTATCTTTTGGAAAAACGATACTGCATATTTCATTTTCTTTTCTGATTATAAAAAAAAAAAAAAAATTATAATAAAAATAACAATAATTGAATAATTGACAACTACCAAATCTACATGTATAACTACTATTGATATAATAAAATTTAATTCCACCGTTTCAAGTATATAAAACTTTTGACGTTATTAGAAATCTCAACTATACTCAAAGTGTACCTATATACAGCTGCAAATCATGCAATCTGCACATTCAAAGGTAGAATTAACAACAAAAATAACAGGTAGGACTGACTATCCCCTCCTAAAACATATCTGCACACATACATAAATAGAAAGAAAACCTACCTCAGTGACCGCTTAGAGTGATTATTGATCAAATATTTTCCACTTGACAAGCTTCTTCGCGATGAATTGTTGAATGTTATATAAAAACGAATCACTTCCTGATAATATAACAAACGTGACGAGTAGGCATACAATCAAATATCTTCATAAGTAATAGGTGCTACAAACTATTTGGCTAAATGTTTCTATAAGGTCACACCACAATGGAGTTACAAAGAAGGTGTTCTCCTACACATATCCTTAAAACATACGTTAATTTACTTGAATACATATATTTAAATAAAATACTTAGGGTGGATTAAAATTATCAATTAACCTCGAAGATAACAGTTGGCTTTCCAGGGTCAAAGGATGATTATAATTATTTACTATTATCAATTATTAAAACAGCTTCATATCAAAATACTTCATCATAATATTTAAAGCTTATTCAATAAAACTGGGAAAGTTGATGTAATTAATAAGAAATATGATAGGGATTTCCTATGCCTAATAGAACACTGGCAACATTAAATATCTATTAACTGATGCCAACGGAACAATTACTTTATTGCGGCGTGTTTTAGCCGCAAAAAACCGACTACGTGGAGGTGAAATGATATTAAATAGAAACTGCATCAATATTTTAAAATACAATTTGAACGTGCGAGAACAATGTATAAGAAAAATGAAATATTTTTTGTGACTATCTATCGACCTTACATCGGAGACATACCATTTTTTGAACAAAAATTTATTCGACTTTTAGAACTTTTTAAATCGGAAAAAACTTTCTACTCATTTGTGGTGATTTATATATTGATGTCTAAAGTGATTCAACATCTAAACGCCGACTATTTAAATCGAATAAATTAGTAAATTTATTATTAGACCCAAAACGTACCAACTACATTTAGCAGTAGTTGTATTGATTAAATGATTACTAACAATAAAGATAATTATAATTAATATATTTAAATGAGCAATTCTTGTATATATATATATATATATATATATATATATATATATATATATATATATATATATATATATATATATATATATATATATATATATATATATATATATATATAATTGGAATCTTGGAATCGGCTCCAACGATTTTCATGAAATGCAGTATATAGGGGGTTGCGGGGGCGATAAATCGATCTAGCTAGGAATCATTTTTAGAAAATGTTATTTTATTCGTGTTCTTAATTTTAGTTTTATCGATAATTTTTTATAATGTAATGATATATTTATAGTCATATAGTGAAAACCTAAAAAAAGCGGTAAAAATATTTTGTTTAGTTTTCATACAATCGCAAAAGCCACGTAGTGCCGAGTATACAATATATTTCTTGTCATATTAGCTCAGAAAACGCTTAAAATGAAAAATATCATGCCGAAGCGAATATAAATAATACAATATGGAGTTAATCTTGTAAAGTAATTCAGTGTAATTTGGTCACAGATATTTTAAAATTTTAAAGATTAATAAACGTAGACTATATTTTATTGACAGTTGTGTTTTCAGTAGTCTTTAGGATAAAACACAAAATCTTTAAAGCCGTTTGTGGTCATTGGAGTGGCTCAGTGTTAGCGTGCGAGGCTCTTATACAGAAATCCCGCGTTCGAATCCCGGTTCGACCGACGAGTAAGATTATTTTTTTTTTTTTTTTTACATTTTAAAGTGAATAATATTTTTTAAATAAGATTTTGTTATTATAATTGTATAATTTTTTATAATGTAATGATATATTTGTTTAATATTTAAAGTAATTGGAGTGGCTAAGTGTTAGCGTGCTGGACTCGTCTTCCGCCTCGACGTAATATAATTTCCAAAAAACATAATTTATAAAACAAAAAAAAAAAAATATCGATCGGTCATCCAGGTACTAATTATTATATAATAACTAACATATCGACATGTTTATTGAATTTTGACAAAGATCAGTTTCTTGAACTGTTTATAAGTGCATTTTGAAATGACAATTTTATAAATAATAGTTATAAGCGACTATTCACAAATTCAAATATGCAGTATGGAGTACTGTGTATGAATGTGTTGATGTAAATAGTGCATAAAATGTGTTTTGGCAAATATCTCAATTTTAAGTAGATGTTTGCATGCGTTTAATAAAAACACAAAATAAATAAATAAATCCTGGATTCATTCGCATATAATACAGTAAAGTAATGGCTTAAAAAATTTATATAATTTCGTCTAGACTGGCAATAATAATTATTTAATACAAGCATCTAAACAAACAAAAAATTGACTTTAAGCCTAATATATAAATTGTCAATTCAGCACATAATGTTGGAATGTAGGAATCGCACGAAAGAGGAATGGCTAATAATCAATGATAAGAAAGGTAGAAAAAAGGGTTCTTTGGAATCTTGAGGAACAACTTATAAAAATGGTTCGTTTTTTTTTTTTTTTGTTTTTTGTTTTTTTTGTTTGTTTTTGTTTTTGTTTTTGTTTTTGTTTTCGTTTTTGTTTTGTTCGAAAGGATAATGCAGAAACTTTTCCAAGTACATTGCAACAGCTGCGCTTGGAAAACTTCGACATAATTACAATAATAACTTGAAGAAAATAAAATCTTAATGTGCTTTAATAGTAAATGCTTTTTTATACGACCAGTACAAGTTACAAGACCTAAAAAATGTAAGTACGTCGGTAACTTTAATGATTTTAACCAAATTTAAGAAAAATAAAAAACAAAATTCAATAGATTTAGACTTAATAACAAAGATTCTAAAGTTTTTACAATTATACAATAAGAGTAGCAATCAATATAAATTAATACAAAGTTTGGAAATTTAAACTAGAAAGCTATGGAATCAACAATGACGAAAGAATTGAAGCTAAATAACTAATAATTTTTTCTTCAAATGAATAAATATAATAAATATATATATGTATGATTTGTCAGTTTAACGAATGAATTTAAATATTACAAGATCTAGACTATTTTCCGACTATACAATAATAAATCAAAGTTTGGAAATATTATTAAACATGATTAATAAAAATTGAAAGTTAAATAACTATAAATTTATTCTTAAATTAAGAAATTATAACGAAACAATAATTTGCATAAAAAATATAATTTACTAACTTACGAATAGATTAATTTAAATGAACTATGAATTTTATCAACGAGGAGTTATAATCGAAATAATAATCTACTATAATTTGCCACCAAAAAAAAAAAAAAAACAATTATGAACAATCAAATTGAACGAATAGATGAATTTAAATGTTACAATCCTTAGACTACTTAATCACAAAAAATTGTACAAGTAAGTATTATTTAAACCTACAGTATTCATTCTTAACATACAATTGAATTTTTCGAATTTTAATCCACGCCTGTACTACGTGAATAAATTGTTAAATTTAAATTAATTCAAAATAACATCGTTAGTTTGTTAATGTAATTTCTAAAATTTATCCAAATGTGCAGACAAGCATTCGTCAAAGATGCAGAACCGATGGTCTATGATGTATGAAATCCGCGATATCTACATATTAGATAAATTTCAAAAATATGATTTAAATAAAACAATGAAAACCACAAATCATTGTTTTAATTGAACATTACTAACGGATTAAAGAAATATTAAAATAATATTACATAAAGAAACAAAACATTACAATGGTTTTCATACTACAAAAAACATTATTTAGAAATGTTTAGATTTGTTCTGCTGTATGACGATAACTAATTTGAGGAAAAAAACAAAATTTTTACTTATTAAAAAAATAAATACCTTAATTTATAATTTGATGAAAATGATTATTGATCATTTTAATTGAAACTAGGCCGTCTTTTAAATTTCAGAATATATGTTGTAGCTCCATGTATCTTTTACTGAGGTCCATGTATCTTTTACAAAGAAAGCCTTTTTCTACATATTTTTTGTTATACTATAAATCCATGTTGCTCGTACGAAAAATCCGCAAGAACCTAATGCACACGCATACCAAATTAAAAATGATACATTTATACGTATAGTTATTACAAATACATACTGTATATAATTAATTATTAATATTTTTTTATTAGTTTGCAACATCATGTTCTGGGCGAACTATATAATAAAAAGATATGTTTTATCACTATTGTTTTTGTTTTATTAGCATTTGACATGGTTAATCACAAGTTGTTGTTAAATAAATCAGAAACTCTTGATATATGCGGGCTGCTACTTTTCTGGTTTATGTCCTATTTAAATAAAAAATAATAGGAAATAATTATGGATAGTGTAGATATAAAATCAAGTCCACTCTGTATCAACCTTGGTGTTCCAAGGGGCTCAAATCTTTGGCCATTGTTGTTTTTGATATATATATATATATATATATATATATATATATATATATATATATATATATATATATATATATATATATATATATATATATATATATATATATATATATATATATATATATATATATATATATAAATGACCTTTCGTATTATATGCTCCATGGGAAATTATTGCTGTATGAATAAAATGAATATACTAATTGAAGAATTTCCCGATTGGTGTAAGAATAATCACGCTACCATAAATACGACTAAGGCAACATTTTCACTTTTTTAAATAAATACATTGGTGAATATATGCTTACCACATCAATAAAATATCCAATTTTGCAAGTAAGCGAAATACAATTTTAACGAATCATATAAGATGATGGTATGAAAAGCTTCTTGGCACAGTGTGTGCAAAGTTAAGCACTGCTAATTTTTATATCATAAAGCAAAAACAAATTCATAACTGAAGCATTTTTGTCTGTATATTATGCGTTTATAAATTATAGTACCATAAAATATAGCGTTATATTGTGGTAACAATGTTCGGATTGTTCTCAAATATAATATTCTCATATTTAATATTGGGTACCGATCATAAATTATTTGTTTTTCTTTTACATAGTAATAATTTATTACTATAAACTACAACTATTTATTAAAAAGAAATTATCATATATTGAAAATAACAAATGAAATACATGACTATAATACGCTACAATGTAATGATATACACGTTGAAACTTTTAGGTTGCAAAAATATAAAAACTCTTCGGAGATTATTAGAAGTGAATTGTATAATCGTACTGAAGAATTAAAAATATTGTAAGCCTGCGGAAATTTAAACATGAGTTGAAAAAGTATATTGTAATGCAATGCCCATATTGTTTAAGTTAATTTGATTGGTTTAATTTTAAAGGAAACTGAAAAAAACAACATGTTGCAAATGAAGCAACGATTTATTAAAACATTAAAACTGGAGCAAAACAATTTTTCTGTGAAGCTGCTACCGATTATAGATTTCGACACTATTTTATTGATTAAGGCTACCCATCTTTGGCTGTGATTCGAAATCAGTGGAAAAGTTAGCTATTGAGGTTCTAAATCAAGGACACACAATGCGCAAAAATAAAAAATGTTGTTTTGAATATACGGGAAGTACATGGTCAATTTTGAGCATTTTTTCAGTAATTTGAATTTTCAAAGAAAAGATAAATTTTTGAATTTGGTCCCGGCAAACTTTTTGAAGACAAAGAATAATCCGATTGATTTGAACTTGTTCAAAATTATACAATTTTGTTTCATTGCGCCGCTTAAATGGGCTTTACCGTAATTTTCAATTTTTTATTTTAAACGAGCGCTTGCATAAAAAATTAAATATAGTTTTCAGTTAAAAGGATCGACTTATTTAAGAAAATTGTTTGTTCAACAATTTTGGTCGAAATCTGTTTCACCCAAAATTGATATTTTAGCCGTCAAATGCAAAAATTCGCAAAAATGATGGACAAGTTTAAATAGGCTTATTTACATTTTTCAAAACTTCCAATATAATATGGATTGTACGGATGGATTGAACATAATAAATAAATTTGTTAGATATTGTAAGGGAGTTAAATTGATGAAAATGAATCAAAATATTGATTAATAGTTAATGCTATTATGTGAATATATAATAAAATAATCATTTGATATTTATATAATGAATCAATTATGAGCTCATGTGATCATGAGTAAGCCTAAGCAAAATTAAATGAATACTACAAGTGTGTGAATATCTCAGCCGTAGATTGAGTACCTTACTTGTTTCTCTGGAAAATATTTGGGACGTGAACAATTAAAGAAATGTTAATGTTCCTATTTACAAACAATTGTTGCTATTAACAATTTCATACAATTTAAAAATCTGGACACGCTAATACAGGACAATAACTTACAAGAAAATAACTTACCTATAAACACGATATCAAAGTTGGTAAGATTTTAATTTCAGACGTAAGAATATAAACTTTCAGCCATAAAAAGCTTTAGTTCAAGAGAAAATCATGGTTCATATTATTGCTGAGCGTATGTTCTCCAGAGGCGAAAATGTCTATTCCAATACCAAAATTTTAAATAAAAAAGTTATATTAGTTCTATGTTAACTGCTACACGTTTCTCCAAGAAGGCCATTTTCTATACCATATTATATACCATTTTCTTCACAGATCATTATTTTCGAATGTTGGTTCTTGAATTTGTTTTAGATTGCCGGTTATTTTTATTGATTAATTAGGAGCACTAGAGTAGCTAGCTGGTTGTGATTTCGACTTTTCTATCAGCCATAGAAAAATATTGTAAATGTTTTGTTCAGCGATCTTAATTTGTAAAGATAGATGAACATGTTTCTACTGGATAGGACAAACAAACTCCATAAAAATAACGTCGTTGTAATTTTCCACCGATATATTAATTATTACGACCATGGGTGCTTTATTAAAGTGGGAAAGTAATGCTTTCTGACATGTTGGTTATTTTTTATATAGTTTTCCACCTTTCATAACTTTCCTGTCTTATACCGTTTGAAATTTATTTCCCAAAGTTCATTGCTAGTTCGTGAAACACCAGGAAGGCTAGTTTACTTATCTATAAATTTTAAATCGAGGAACGTATTAGAACTGTGTTAAGCGAGTGCCAATTCATTAAGTGTTTCGTTGAGAGTTTTTTGATTCATTATACAGTTTTCATGATTTGAAATTAATAAAATTATGTTTTGATTTACTTTTTTTTCTTAAAACTTGACAGATATTAGCATTGTTTTATATAAATATTTTTAAATTTTAACTACATGAAATTATTATGTTTTAAATAGTACATATTTCACAACCCATAGTAAAATCGTATTATTGGGTTTGATTTTTATGAAATTTTTGGAATACGAATCTTCATAGGAATTTCCTTTATCAATCGTGTCTACAAATTTTGGATGATTTTAAATGTCTGCCGTTTAATAAGTTTTCCCGGTGCAAAGTTCATTTCATATTAGTTATTAATCAGTTTAAGTGTTTAACGTACTAGTCTGCTAGTAGGATCTTTAATCCAATTTAACCAAACAAATTAGTGGTAATCGGCTTTCGCCAAAAATGTTCAACCATAGAGAGAATGGTGAAAATTTTAATTTTTTATAATAGGCAAATATACCCCGCCATAAAGTGCTAATACTCAAACTATGGATAGGTTTGTACCATCTGTGGTAATTGAAAACTTTTTATTATCATAGGGATATTGAAGTATTGGTGCGGATGTCATTTTGAAGTTTCAAAAATCTTTTACAGTTATTGCTAAAAATAAATTTTTAATTTTCATGACAATTTTGTAAACGTTTTGGGTATGTCACCATATTTTGTTTTTTGGCTTTATCTCTGAGAGGGTCATTGTATGGCTCAAATATTTTAATTACTGTTTGGGGAATTATCAATTATCCATGTTCAATTATTTATAAAACTTCTTTTAAATAGTATATTTGTTCATCTAAACTTTTTCTGAGAATAATTAGGCAGCCTCAAAAAAACATGCATTATTTTATAAAATTTGGTCATGTTATTATTATTTATTATTTATTGATTTATTAATTTATTAATTTATTGATTTAATGATTAATTGATTGATTGATTGATTTATTACATATATATATATATATATATATATATATATATATATATATATATATATATATATATATATATATATATATATATATATATATATATATATATATATATATATATAAAAGTTTTTTAGTATCAATCAGTGAATGAGTGATATAGGAAAATACGAAAATCAAAACCAATTGGCTTTGTTCTGAAGTAACGAGTTTTATTTAAATTATATAAAGGTTATATTTACAAGGTTATTTAAAATATTTACAAATATAAATATTTGTAATCCTCCTTTAATTTTCAGTATCTAATAACCGTTATGTTTTTAAGAGATAATTTTATTCCATACGATTCCTTTCATCGGTTATTTATGATGGTAGTTCGGATTTTATACGACGCATCAAACAAAGAGTGTTATAGTATGTTATTAAGTTGGCTTCTTTAACATTACGGCTTACCATCTACTATCCATATCTTTGTTTTACTTTTTGAATAAACTTTTCTTATTTGGCTCCTTCATATTTGATGAGGTTCTTGTCAATCCCGGTTTTGCCAGGCCCCCAGTTCTTTTTCAACTTTTTACTTTTATCTTCCACTTTTTGGAAAGATTGCTGATCTATTTCTTTTGTGTTTTCACGATTTGTACTCATTTTTTAAGTAGGATTTCGTTTCGGTTTTTAATTGACCCACTTCTAAAAGTGGTCTGCCCACCTTTAAATTATTTCTTTCTAGCCTGTGACAATTCCACGATTCTTCTTTCTCTTAAAACCATCCTTGTCACGGCTGGCAATCCTTTTTTTTATCCTTTTCAGATTTTCATCCCTAGGATGGCTTCTTTTCAAGACTCCAATTATATTAAAATAATTAGGTAAATTAGCGATTTAATGTTGAATTAATAAATAAATTCTTTAAATTTTCTTTCAACAATAAAATGAGATAGAGCTTATAAGCATCGGGCATGGGAGCCAATTATAACGTTATTGTAATAATTCGCTACCACAGCAACATGTTGACGGATTAAAGCAATTCATTTCTACATAAGTTTTATGTAGAATCCCGAAAAGTAATACGAATTCACAAAGATTTTTAATCAATCGATACAGCTGTATTTATCAAAATTTGAAGAAGCGTTTGGGGTAAATGATAACTTTTTTTGTGTATTAAATGTAAACGGAACATTATGTATTTATAATAATAAATGTCTTTATTGAAATATTGATAATTTAATAGGTAATTGACCGAAATTTTGAAGCGATAGCATGCCTAAATTGTGTGTATACCCTCAGTGCGTATAAATATAACGCTAGATATATGCAGGTATATACATATATTTTGATGTGTGTATACTCAAAAATGCGACATTTAAAATTTTATAACTAAAAACTTTCATTTTAAACTGGAACAATTATATAATGTATTTTGTAATTTTTAGTAAGCGTGAATGATTCAGGTCGTCGCTTGTTTTGATTACTTGAATATGTGTATTCAGAACTATAAAACGCATTTTGTTAATTAATAAAATTTACACAAGGATTTCAAGAAACTGAGAAAGGGTCAAAAAAATTTGTGATTGTTGAGCGAATTACATTGTAAATTTTTGAATTTCAAAAATAAGTTTTATGTAATTTTCTTACTTAACGGTAGTTAGGAGATCAATCTGAAGTTGTATTAACATTAATTATTAACCTTACTAAATTAAATTGCTTTTCCTTTTAGAGAGAAAAATAGTATCAGTAGTAAAGACATACAGAACAAAATATGTAGATACAAATAGTATTTAATGTACTTTATATCAACGGTTCTTAACCATTTGTTATATACACATTACCATCCATTAAATTATTGTTATTTGCGTTATAGGATTGTTGACTGATAACAAATTGCTATTTTACATATCAAAATGTGAAACAAGAACCAAAACCATAACAAAACTCGAAAATTATTTATATTTTATTCAAAACGGAAATAGTAAGTCATACAGATGATTTTGCATATCTTTTACATAAAACCGAAGTTTTATTTGTTTTCAGTATAGAGATGTATACGAATGACGTTATTTATTCACGCCCCCACTTTGTAAAGTCCATGTATGTGAAGTTATTATTATGTTTATCCATTTTTTTAAAGATATTTAAAACCCAATTTTCGTATTGTGGAGTATAGTCACTGCAATTATAGTCACTACTCATTGGTAAATTTCAAACAGCGAAATCCCGCCCCCTTGACTAAATTTTGATACTAGAATGAGTAATTATTTCATTTCAAAAGCCTTATTTTCATGCCTGAATTTGCGTTGAAATATTTTCTTCAAACTAAGACACTTTGGAAAAACCTCTTCATCATTCCAGCGGAGTTGAAATCAGTTCATCCATTTGTATACAAAGGATAATCGCCTTTCCAAATTAGGGTCGCAAATAAAACAAGTGACCTATGTCATTTTCGACAAAATCATCTAAATGCGTGCGAATTTTTGTTGAAATCTGTTATTAACGTTTACCATTTTTTAGTTTTGTGAGTGTGTGGGAGTTGATACAGAGAATCATATTACACTAAATTCTTATTTCAGAATTTTTAAAATGAACGTCAAAATAAGCTTTTTCGTACAATAATACCATTCCAATTTTAAACTTATTCATAAGATTTGTCAAATATTTTCATTCATAATAACCTTATTCTAAAGATTAAAAATACAGCAAACAAAAAAACACAATCGGTTGCGCCGTTTTTAAGTAAAGATCTTACATAGGTGGGGCATGATTTATGCTTATTTTTTTCCATTTTAAGAGTGAAATTCAGCAATCCTGAGCAATAGTTCACTTCAGATGATTTCAATTTATTTCAGTTTCTAAAGTGATATGAAAGAACTCTCAATAGATTTTTGACCCGGTAAATATAATCATATATTTTCATATTCATATTCATATTTTTTACCATGAGAATGGAAAAATAAGAAGTTCAATACCTGAATAGAATATACGCATAAATTTCATGCTTTATTAAATTATTAAAATTTTTGATATGATGTCGATAAAGCTCAGCAAAACTTCATCAGTTTTCTTTTAATTGATTGTTCAGAAAATCTAACATAATCGGTCAGATTCTTCTTATATAGATGACAAAGAACCATTAACAAATTAACCCAGAAAATATGCATTTAAACGTTTATGACACTAATAAATCCTCGTCAAATAGTATGTCGTTGGTAGAAACTGTTACTTCCTTACAAAATAATCACAAAATAAGCAGCCAAATTATATCTAGTTGCTCGATACACATCCTCTATTTTTTTAAAATATATTAAATATACGATTAGTATATACAGTTATGTAGAGCTTGGGCCGTATGTGATGGTAGAATGCCGCTACTCTATATTCACTATATGAGCTATATTGTCAAGATATGAGCAAGTAGTAATTTCTAGAACATACATATACACACCATCATCTCATTCATTCAATTGATATTTAGAACACGTATATAATACGTATCATATACGATGTCTAGATTAAACTTACATATGCATAGCGAGCACGTCTACAAAATCCTTTTATCACCTACGATACTCATTGGGATATTTTGTATTCGAATAAGACTACAGTATACATGGGTTAAGAATAATCATAATGATAATAATGATAATCGTGCCGGTTTGTGTACTCGATGTTTTCCACAAACGATAAAAGTCTCCTAATCCATCCAAGTAATTGGAAATAAATCTTTTTACTATTTGATTTTCGAAGCATAAGCCGCGAAAAATAAAAAAATATTAAATTTTTCAACAGAAAAATATTTTGGGTAAAATTATTGTTTGTTCATTTTTAATTTTATTTTTACTATATTTATTAAAGTAATCTTTCTACTCGATAAGGATACATAGGAGTGATTTCGTAAAAAAGATATGGATAGTAGATGGAATGCCGGAATGTTGGAATATAGGAATTACCTATTTAAATCCTAATAACCTACTATAACACTCTTTGTTTGATGTCTCGTATAAAATCCGAACTTCCATCATAAATAACCGATGAAAGGAATCGTATGGAATAAAATTATCTCTTAAAAACATAACGGTCATTAGATACAGAAAATTAAAGGGGGATTACAAATATTTATATAAGTAAATATTTTAAATAACCTTGTAAATATAACCTTTATATAATTTATATAAAACTCGTATTCAGAGCAAAGCCAATTTTGATTTTCTTATTTTCCTATATCACTCATTAACTGATATTGAAAATACTTATATTATATATTATATATATATATATATATATATATATATATATATATATATATATATATATATATATATATATATATATATATATATATATATATATATATATATATATATATATATGCATATATAAATCTAAAAACGTGATTTTATTCTTTGTATAAAAGAATTAAATTACACGTCAGTCTCTCAACGTAGTAAGTGAAACAAATAATAAATAAAACAAGCAAACAAATATCTAAATTACATTTTTCTATACCAACATAATAATAAATAATACTTCTAAATATATTCATTTTATTCAAAAATGTATTATTATATTTTTTATAATTATTACATTCAAATATCGACTAAGCAAATTGCTTAGCCGTCATTATTTATAATTAATCAATGTATTTTACTAACACGAGGCAGGATGTATACGAATACCACATAATTACAAGATCAGCAATAAAGTTTTCTTTAAGGCAATCGCCAACACTACTCATCAGAGTTTATTCGATAATCAATCGATAAAGTTTGACTTGTAAATCTGTAGTATTCAAATATTAAATAATTGTAAATCATTTGAATAAAATAAATAAATATTTTTTTTATTAAATTATATCAACGCTCGAATTTTATTGGCGCAGTCGGCACGGATCCAAGTGATTATCGGGTCAAAAATATTGACAATTTGTGTTATCGGTTGGTAAAAATTTCAAGCGAAAATTGGAATTAAATCCAACAACTCGAGCGCATATCGGGAAAGCAGTGGTAACACACCGACTCACTGAAACACAACATCGAGGGAACATCGGTCGTTGGTGAAATGAATTCTTTGGTTTCACGGATCAAGAATCTACAATCGACGTTGATATGCAGATATTTTACATTTAAGTCAAAAAAATTATATTTTCTTTGGTTATTGTATTTTCACATCCAATCACAACAAATTTATCCTTTGAATCGAACTCTCCTCAGAATCTCTAGGGAATATAGTGAAACTGAGTTAGGTTTAAATTCGGCAGACCCTTGCCAAAAATACTATTTATATTGAATACAAAAAAAAAAAAAATTAAATTAATTAAAATAAATCAAAAATAAAATAAAATAAAATTTTTAAAATCAATCTATCAAAATATTAAATTAATTTAGTAAAAAAAAAAAAAATGCCTCAAGACTCAATTAATGTAATGGATTTAATTAAAGTTATGGTTCCATTTGAAGGTAAACCGGGAACTGTAAATCGTTTTATTAGAAGTATAGATAGAATAATATTCGCACTAGCAGACAAAAATGCAAGTACTGTAGAATTATTTACAGACTTAATAAGAGGGAAAAAAGTTGGGAAAGCTGATGAAATTTTAGTATCAGTAGGTGACCCAAGCGACTGGACTACAATTAAATCACATTTATTAACGCAATTTTCTGACAGACGTACACAAGAAACAATTTTGAATAAATTAAATACTTTTTGTCAATTAGAATTAATACTAATTGTATTTCGAAAAGGACTTAAGTACAATAAATTGAACCCAAAATTCCGAAAATCTTTAGTAGCCGAAAATCGACGCATTACTCTTAAATTAGCAAACAATACTAAAATACATAAATCAAAAATTAAAAAGAAACGTTCATTTCAGATTACTCGTCCTCCTGACGAAAACCTATTCCCAGAGGATAGAAATAATAGAAGGTGGGCCAAGCAATGCTAGTTAAGGACTAAATAAAAATAATACATGTTATTGATTTAAACACATATAAATTAACTATAGATAATATCGGAAATTCTTTAAAAGTAGTAATTAATAATGATAACTTAGGCAGTATAAAAGAATTAAGCAATTTGAAATTTACTGAATTATGTAATAAATTTAAAATGTTATATCCCCACACAAGGACAAGACGAGGATTAGTTAACGGACTTGGATCAATTATTAAAGGAATTACAGGAAATATGGATGATATGGATGCACAAAATATTAAAAATTTTATAGAAGCAACTAAACTGAACGAACATGACTTAAACAATCAATTTAAATCACAAATTTCATTAAATCAACAAATGATAGATCGATTTAAAAATATTACAAATTTCATAGACAATCAACAGAAAACAATTAGTGAAAACTTAAAACTGAATAGCAAAATTCTTACAAACAAAATTAAAGTAGAAGAACAAAATTTTAGATACATGCAATACATTTACCAAGTAAATTATAACAAAGATATGTTAACAAATCATTTAAATGACATTTTAGATACAATCATATTGGCAAAATTAAATGTAATTTCTAAGCAAATTTTACACCCTTCAGAACTAGAATCAATCAATTCAATACTTCAAAATCAATCATTTTATGTTAAGAGTACAGAACAGATTTATGAATTATTAGAATTAACTTGAAGCTTGTTACTTAGATAATAAAATCATATTTAATGTTAAAATACCGAAGTTTCACAATAACTCTTTTGAATTCATCCATTCGATACTTACACCTATTAATTCCACAAAATTCATTAATAACCCATATCCTTATATCCTATACTATAAACAGCAAATTTATTATCTGACTGAAAAATGTAAAAATATCGAACAACAATTTATCTGCATAAAATTTGATAAATATGAAAATATTGATGACTCAAATTGTATTGGAAACATACTGAAAAGCGAAAAGGCCCATTGTTCTTTAATAGAACACACAATAATTTAAACCATATCACAACCAGAAGAAAATTATATACTACTAATAAACATTCCCGAAACCAAAATTCATACGACTTGTGGATTCGAAAATAAAATAATACAGGGAACGTTACTTTTACATTACGTTAACTGTTCAATAACAATAAATGGAATCCAATACACAAATAAATGGAACGAATATTGGGATTCAATATATCTCGTCCCTGTCGCATTTTCCGAAATTAACGCAACAAAAATACTCCAACCAATAAACCTTGAAAAATTGTCTAATTATCACATTGAAAATTATCACGCTATCGATCTACTACAAACAAAAAGTCTACATACAGACTATTTACTATTTGGCACCGTTACAGTACTTATTTTAATCATCTTATTTGGAATTGGAAAAATTTTAATACAAAGACTTCAACCGAGAGAAACAGTCGAAATCAACGATCCTGCCAATGGTTCTGGAGCTCCGACAACTGAGTCCAAATTCAAACTCAATTGGTCGCCGCCCATTTAACGATGGGGGAATTACATTCTTCTATATCAACATAATAATAAACAATACTTCTAAATATATTCATTTTATTCAAAAATATATTATTATATTTTTTATAATTATGATTATATTAATTTTGATTGACACATTCAAATATCGACTTAGCAAATTGCTTAGCCGTCATTATTTATAATTAATCAATGTATTTTACTAACACGAGGCAGGATGTATACGAATACCACATAATTACTAGATCAGCAATAAAGTTTTCTTTAAGGCAATCGCCAACACTACTCATCAGAGTTTATTGACCGATCAAACGAGCCCGCCGAAGGCGGGCGAATTTCGATCGAAATTATACGAAGCGTCTCGTTTGAAGATGATTGATTACTTGTAGTACTGTTAAGTATGCTTAAACTTCACAACGTTTAGATTTAAATTCAAAACTTTTCCCGCGCGTCGGGCTAGGAGCTCGCGCGCGCCTCTATCGGTTGTCATATATTTTAGAGTATTTAATTACCTTTTTGTATAGCGATATCACAGTTTTTATGAAGATGATTACGGGCAGAGGGTCTTTTTTTTTGGGTGGGAAGTGATCATCTTCAAACGAGACGCTTCGTATAATTTCGATCGAACTTCGCCCGCCTTCGGCGGGCTCGTTTGATCGGTCAATTATACTACGCGTCTCGTTCTCGATGATTGATTACTTGTAGATTTTTAGCGTCTGTGATAGAGCTTTAATTGTATGTTTATTTCTGAAAAAACTGACAATTATTTATAAATGCAATTATTTAGAAATGCAATTATTTATAAATACTAATGTATTTTATTAGGCATAGAAAATTTTTTAACAAAAACATGCTCAATTATTCTTAGTCAGTATCGCCATAGCAAACTTGTTATTTGATTCCAAAATAGGCATGTTGTAGAAACGTGCAAATATTTCTGAATTTTTCGTCCAACCTGCGGTTCTTCTTATTGTATCAATATCTATTCCCTTCCGGTAGGCCGTTGAGACGGCAGCATGCTTGGCGCTATATGCGCTAGTCTTTTGAGTATCTACACCTGCTTTCCTCAATAAGGATTTGATCCAGTGCCCGATCGTTTGAGGACTAATTGGCTTATGAGGTTTCACTGTAGATAAAAACAAATTTTTGTTTTCTCCTCTGAATGTTTCTGTAAGTTTGAGGTAATGTAGGATTATAGAAGCTACGCAAAGCTTTGGTCGCTTTTCGAAGAAAGGAACCCTGAGAACTGGTTGGTTTTTTCCTGGTTTTGACGTTTTTATCAAATCAGGGATTTTTATTTGAAGTCCCGACGAAGTCTCGTTTAAATTATCTATGTTAATCAAGGCAATAGTTTGGAGTCTATGAGTCGTCACGAGTATTAGGAGCGTCGCTGCGATTTCCGATACAACTTTTAATTTTTGATTATTTATCAAATCTAGTTTCTCTATATATTTCAAAACCTGCTCTGTATTCCATGTGGTGGAATATTTAGGGGTGGTAGGTCGTCGTTTGAAAATACCTTTGAAAAATCTGGATATAAGGGCGTCCTTGGATATATCGTGTTTTGCTATCAGTGAAATTGCCGATCTGGACGAATTCAGGGTTCCGTAGCTAGCTTTTTCATTGAATCTCTTCGTTAAAATTTCAATGATATTTGTACTACTAGGATCAAATATGTTATAACCTTTTTCTGTGGCAAATAAAACCCATTTTTTGAGGCATCCCTCATATTGCTTGAGAGTTGATGCTGTTATCGAGTCCACCATGAAGTCCACTGAGTCTCTAGGAATTCCCTTTCTTAAGTATGCCTCCCTGATAATTTCCCTACCACTAGAGAAAGCTTGTGTGCCAGGGGATGACTTCTGTTCCTGCAAGGAGAGAGCAAAAGGTCAGGCGATGATTCTAAAATTAGTGGATCTTCACACAGGAGAGAGGTAAATAGTGGATACCACACTTGCGTGGGCCAATTCGGAACGACCACTACTCCAGTTGCCCTGTCACTGATAATTTTTCTTAGTGTTGGTAGAATAACCGCGAAAGGCGGGAAAGCATAGAATTGCTCTTTTTCCCATGTAATTGTGAATGAATCGACTACCGATGCCTCTGGGTCTGGGTAACGCAAGCATAATTTTTCACACTTCGTGTTAACTCTAGATGCGAATAGATCAATAGTACAGGGGCCAAATTTTTTGATAATTTGTCTAAAGTATTTGTCACCCCATTCCCATTCTGTATCTAAATTAGTCACTTGGGACGCAGCATCTGCGTGTACGTTTTCTTTCGAAGCGATGTATGAGGCTGTTATCCAGATTTTTCTGGCTTCACACCATTGCCAGATTTTTCGCGCAAGTTCACTTAGATGAGGGAATTTTATCCCGCCAGCTTTGTTTATATAGGAAATGGCCGTAGTATTATCTATACGCATTAAGATTTCGCAATTAGTGAGCCCAGATGCAAAGCATTTTAAGGCGAAAAATGCGGCTAGGAGCTCTAGATAATTTATATGAAATTTTTTATCGTTTGGGCTCCAGAAACCCCTGGTGATCGTTGAATTAGATTCCGCGCCCCAACCCGTCCTAGAAGCATCAGATGATATTACTATTTTATATTTTAGTGTTCGTATTGGGTTAGTGCCGATCAGTATATTAGCTTTCCACCAAGCAAAATCTTCCAGTACCTCTTGTTTAATATTCATATGAGCTTCAAAGTTATTATTATTCATAGTTAGTGCTAACCATTTAGCTCTTTCGAGTCTTTTACAATAAGCCCTACTATATTCTACTGCTGGT
This sequence comes from Chrysopa pallens, assembly GCA_020423425.1. Classification (NCBI taxonomy): domain Eukaryota; kingdom Metazoa; phylum Arthropoda; class Insecta; order Neuroptera; family Chrysopidae; genus Chrysopa; species Chrysopa pallens. The sequence goes on from CM035591.1 coordinate 3,795,749, forward strand.
GAGGCCGCGACTAGAGTTCCCAGTATTTGCGCAAAGGTACGGATTTTGTACTGTTTCCCTATTTCAAATCGGTTTAAACTTTTTATTATTTGATTTTTCTTTTGGTCCGGTAGATCTACTGAATATTTCTTTGAGTCTAAAATAAACCCAAGATATTTGCATTGTTTGTTTGGAATTATGGAACTTTTTTTTTTTATAGTTTATAGTAAATCCCAATTTCTCTAATAATTTGATAGTGAAATTTATATTATCACGACATATCTCATATGAATCGCTAATACATAATATATCGTCTAAGTATACTATTGACAGCCAGCCTTTTAGACGTAAAAAATTTATGACTGGCTTCATAATTTTAGTAAAGATATAAGGACTAGTCGATAATCCAAACGGGAGACATCTAAATTGATACAAGATACCGTTAAAACGAAACCGTAAGTATTTCCGGCTATTTTTACTAATCGGTACCAAGAAATACGCGTCTTTAAGGTCCAGGGTTCCCATATAAGCGTCCCGAGACATTAAGTTTCTCGCTGCCCTCAGGTCTTCCATTTTGAAATGAGTGGTTTGAATAAATTCGTTTAGTTTCTGTAGGTTAATGATAAATCTATTAGATTTATCTGGTTTTTCAACTAGAAAGTAAGACGACACGAATTGGCCCTCGCAATCTTCGCATGGTTCAATTGCTTTTTTAGACAGAAGAGTGGAAATATAACCACTCATCAGAAACCGTGGCTTCTAAGGTAGACTTTATGTCTTTATCAAGGTTGGGAGTGATAAAGGATTTTCTTGCCATTGAGTGTTGATTAAACACGTCCGCAAGAATTTTTCCCGAGTCCCAGATGTATTTCAATAACTGTGTGTGATCTACCCCATCTTCAGGATTCTCCATCAACATTGACATTGCTGCACCAAGAGAAACAAGAGCTGTACCCACGCAATTTTGGGTGTCAGTGAAGTGTTGATCTCTCTTTTTTGCCACCTCTGTTAAGTGACTTACTATTTCTAAATTGACTTAAGGTGCCTCGGTGCGGAATTTTTCTACTCGAGAATACTTCTTAAGTAGTTCCTTGCGAGAGTCCTCTGATAAGCCCTTGGACATCCAGTTAGACCACTGTTTTTCAACAGTTTCGTCTCTCTTTACAATAGAATTCGTCGATGGGACTTTCTCTCCCATCATTTCCAGAAATTCTTGGTTCAACTCATGTTGATCCCCAATTGATTCTTCTTGAGTCTTACTGGTTGCTGAGTCCAACTTCCAAAGGGATAGCCGGTACTTCGGTCACCACCGTTTCCGTGGCCTCTTTATTAGCTGTGTCCTGAGAATCATTTATATCGGCCCCAGTATCTGAAAGTGAGGGAAAAAATATATATAAACTGCTTTGGAGGTATATATATTTTTGTATATATATAGATATACTTTTTGTATATTTATATAGATATATTTATTTCTGCCAGGGGCATTGAGATAGTTCTTGTTGAACGTCACTCTACTGGGCCAGTACGTACCGTATAGGTACAGCTTGTTTTTTTTTTTTTTTTTTTTTTTTGAAAAAGTAACAAGCTTCAATCGTTCTTAGGGAACTGGGACGAGCTCGTGTGGAGCTGCCCGGTATTTGTGAATATTCGTTTGGAATATTCATATTATGGTATATTTATATTTCTCACCTGTATTATCAACTCTTTTATCCTTTTTACTTTGCATAAATATCATCATACATTTTGAGAGGTTATTAATTTGAAAAAGTAACAAGCTTCAATCGTTCGTATGGAACTGGGACGAGCTCGTGTGGAGCTGCCCGATATTTGTGAATATTCGTTTGGAATATTCATATTATGGTATATTTATATTTCTCACCTGTATTATCAACTCTTTTATCCTTTTGACTTTGCATAAATGTCATCATACATTTTGAGAGGTTATTAATTTGATCCTGCATTTCTTTGAGTTTTTTACTCGTTTTTCGATCTTCCCGATCTCGATCCCTTGATCGCGAGCGTGATCTGAAAATTGTTTTTATATTATTATTTATCAGAATAAATTTTCTTAACGTCTGAAGCGTTCTGCACAACAAAACAATATGACGACCGATAGAGGCGCGCGCGAGCTACTAGCCCGACGCGCGGGAAAAGTTTTGAATTTAAATCTAAACGTTGTGAAGTTTAAGCATACTTAACAGTACTACAAGTAATCAATCATCGAGAACGAGACGCGTAGTATAATTCAAATATTAAATAATTGTAAATCATTTGCATAAAATAAACAAATATTTTTTTTTTATTAAATTATATCAACGCTCGAATTTTATTTCTATTATGGTTACACTATTTACAATCACATGGAAACTATATAATTCTGGAAAGCAACTTTTCGGTTTTCTTCAAGAGTTATTTCATTGTCTTCCTGAAGGGGTGACATCGTACTTTTCTTTCCTAGTAGTAGGTATGACGGTGCAAAGTGTGTGGAGCTATGAATGGTATAATTGTAATCTTCAACATATTCCAGAGCAACAGTTGAACAAGCTTTTTTTTTATTTTCAGAGTTGATTTTACATCTTATGCAATTAACTAATGTTTGATTTAAACGCTCGTTAAGTCCATTTGATTCTGGATTATCAAAACAAGTAAAAACAATTTGTATTCCATTTTGCCTTAAATAATTTTTCAAGTCACTTGAATTCAAACCTGTATACTGGTCAGCGAGTAAGATAGAAATGTTATGTTTCTCGACAATAGGCTGAAGCAGATTTATAAAAACTTGAGTGTTCTGTCTTTTTGAAGTGGTTATCCATGCGTACCGGGTAAAACGGTCTACTAATATATGTATGTATCGTTTAGGAGAACGGTGACCTGTAAAACCTCCGATAGTATCCAGTGACATGACCTGGAAAGGTCCCAGCTTAGCAGCTGGTCCCAGATTTGATAAGAGGCCGATAGCACGCCTACGACGAACTTTGTTCTTCATACAAACTTGGCATGTCTTATAGAAGGAATGTACAGCGTTGTCCAAACCCTTGAAATAATAGTACGGCCTGATCGTAGCGATCATCTGCGCTGGACCTATATGACCGTAATGTTGATTCATTCATCAATTATTCGTTCGTTCAATTATTTTCTGTCCAAAAAATGAAAATTCTGGACTTTCCTTTTAAGTTGTTTAAAATTAATCCCTGTTTAAACTGTATGTTTCAATCTGTTTTTGAATCAGAAAGATGTTCCTCTTGGTCTTTTAATATAGTTTGTAAATCTATTAAATTCACGACCTGGATCGCATCTTCATTCACGAAATATTCAAGAACTGGGTTTCTTGACAATAATTCGGCTAGAACATTTTCTTTGTCGATTGAAGTTGAATTGCGATAAGTACATAATTAAGCCGCCAAGCATTTCATCAGTTCTTGCTTTTGTTTTTAAATTCTTCAACGGCTTATGATCACTGCATACTATAAAAGAACGTCCGATCAAGTAGTACTGCCAGAATTTTATTACGGAATGGACTTTCTGTTCATTGTAGTTATTGGTCGTTCTTTCTTTTTTCTGGAAAAGGATTCTTCTAATTTTCGAAGATCAGTGAATAGCTTGTCGAGCGTGATAATCTCTTCTCTGTCCAGTCTGATTTGGACTTCATTAGGTAAACCAAAAACTATCTGATTAATTAAAGAGAGCTCCGTTCCATCGGGTTCCGCATTTATGCATAGCCTCTCTTTTACCAGGGGATAATCGATCAAAGAACCTCCTAATAAATATTTATAGCTGAACGCTTTCCTAACAATAGACCAAACTTTAGAAACAGAAATATTATAAAATGAATTCTTCCATATCTCCCATGTTGTGGTTAGGCCATACTTTGTAAGGTTGGACTCATACCAGTCTTTTGATAACGTAACTTTTCATAACGTAAAGCCTGAATTTTAATGTTTTCCGAAGTTATTTGAAATCGACTACAATCCTCTTCAAATTTACGTATCCATTCAGTAGGATCTGTTTGATTCTTTTCAAATTTATCTCAAACAAATTTCTCTTCAATTTAGTACAATTTTATTTCGGTTTCAGTTGAATTGGATTTTAATTGTTGCTCTAATTGTCTAATTCGATCCTCATATTCAAATTGTATCTGTTCAAAACATCGAGAAATCGGAGGAGGAATGTATTCTTCCAATTGTAATTGTTAGAAACAAATGTTCTCTGCTTCATCGAAATATTCATCTTTAATATCGTCATCAATTTTTACGGCTATAGTTCTATAACCGTTTACATTCTTAATAGCAGCTGTTGTATTAAAAATTGGTCTTTTACTTGATAAAACAGTGTGATGTTTCAAGTCAATTAACACAGGTGGCAATAAATACCAAATAATTTTATCTGGAGAAATACAATAAATGAAAAACTCTTCCTCCGCTTTTTTTACAACTTTAACAAATACCAAAAACCAATTGTCTTTGCTCTAAAATAAGTTTACTCTTTGGTTCTTTAAAATAATTATTACACATACCTGATATAACCAGAAAACAACAAATAAAGTCTTTATTACCGTTATGTTTCTTTATCATCTTAGAATAGTTTAGTTCAAATTATATTTTTTAATTCAATTAGTTTTAAATATATATATTTTTTTTATAAACAGATTGACCTTTTTCACAACACGTGTTCATTTCCGTCTTTGTTAAATCATTCTCATCTCGTGTAGCGTATCCCCACCTGCTGACATCATAGTACTCGATATCTTCAGCAACATTCAAAATCCAATTAATGAGACTCCGACGCGTTATATTGTGTAGTATTTTTCTTTTCATCTCCTTTTCTCGAGAGAAAACAATCACTATTGTATCGTTGGGTCGTTTTCATGAATATCTGACACGAGTCAAATACGATATGTGGTAAGGGTTTGCTTCTTTCTTTTTATGCCCTGTGCTGATTTCGTATATGGAGTTTGAGATTTTCTTTGTAACTTTGAAAGGTCCAATTTGTGACTCATGCAATTTTTCTTTTATTTTGTTTTCATTTTCTATGTAAACATTATCTCCAACTTGTAATATTAATTCTTCCGAATTTCATCGAATCTTGTATGCTTATAATTATGAGATTTCATTGTATTTTTTAAACCTAGTTTCCTATTTTTCGTTAATTATTCATCTTTGTTAATTATTCATGTTGTTATAAGCTTCTGTGCATTTATTGCCATAATTGCCCAGATAATTTTATTTCTTGTTCATTTGTACTGCGTATACTTTTATTTACTAGTGTCTGTCTTACTCTTTCGTTCACACCATTTGAGAAAATGAATCCTGAGCTGTAAAATTAATTTTATATTTTCTTTTTCTGAAAAATTCTTATATTCTTGAAAATCATATTAAATAATATTAACTTATAATACATAATCTATACATATAAAAATCAATTGCTGTTCGTTAGTCACGCTAAAACTCGAGAATGGCTGGACCGATTTGGCTAAGTTTGGTCTTGAAATATTCTTGAAATTTCAGGGAAGGTTTAAACGGTGAGAAACATAAATAATAAGTAAAGGAAAATACTATAAACGACAATTTAATTTTCGAATACAAAATGTTCCTAGCTGTGAAACATATTTTGTCTTTTTTTTTCACATGTTACAAATCATCATTTCCAGAATCTAATTTTGAAATTCTAAATAAAACTTTATCTCTTCTCACTAGCAGTATGACGAACTGCCAACTATTTAAAGTGTGTATATCGCATAAGTATTACAGGAATCATTCTTGGTTCAGGAGGCCCATATACCTTACATCAAGTGTATATGTACCACAGCAAAAATTATCGGATGAACGCGGTCCCGGGTGTACCCCAGCAAATACCAGGTAAATACCGGGTGCATATAATGTACCGGGTGCACACTAAATACCGGGAATCCGATAAGAAAGGATTTTAAATTTTTCCCTTAAAGGTAGAATTGCATCCGCATATATACGATGTAATATCATTTATTAAAATGTGAAAAAGAACACAGCAACGCGTAAGCCGGGTGGGTATGCTTCAAAATATAAATTAATATCATAATTAATTCTGATTTGCCGCAGCTTCATTATTTAGTTATAGACAGTTGAGAATATGTTATTATATTTAGAAGATATTGATGTTGATTAGAAATAATTTATATAACAAAACAATGTTTACCCGGGTCAGCTATTCAAAATAGAATTTATTTACCTCTTGGTTTCTAAATTAATGGTTCTGGATGTCCTTTTACTATTTTTCATCAAGTATAAGAAGTAACCACAGCACAATATACACGAATTGTGGTTGCACGAGGTACCGAGTATCCACATCAAACACGAGTGTGTAAATAAATATTTCGTGTCATGGGTATCCTACACCAAGTAGTGGGTTACACATCAAATACCGGGCGTCCCATAAGAAAAGATTTTCTGAAATTCTACCCCTAATGGGATGAAAAGCAGAGGCAAAGTTTGTATGGGACAACGGAATTCCTTCGCCCAATCTGCTTCAAATTTTGCATGCAATCGATGTAATATAAATTATCACCGCAATGTTTCCGGGTATGTTTTAAAATATATATTAATATCATTATTTATTCTAATTTGCCTTAGCTTTCAGTATTAAAAAATAGAGGAATGTTGTTAAGAATACGGTATTATTTTTGTTGAAGTTTATTAGAAATATGCGGCAAAACGACGTTTGCCGGGCCAATTAGTAATAAATAATAATAAATAATAATAAATAATAATAGATAATAGTAAATAATAATAAATAATAATAAATAATAATAAATAATAATAAATAATATAAATAATAATAAATAATAATAAATAATAATAAATAATAATAAATAATAATAAATAATAATAAATAATAATAAATAATAATAAATAATAATAAATAATAATAAATAATAATAAATAATATAAAATAATAATAAATAATAATAAATAATAATAAATAATAATAAATAATAATAAATAATAATAATTAATAATAATTAATAATAAATTATAATAATTAATAATAATTATAATAATTAATAATAATTAATAATAATTAATAATAATTAGTAATAATAAATAGTAATAAATAATAATAAATAATAATTAATAATAATTTAGAATAATTAATAATAATTTATAATAATTTATAATAATATAATAATAATTAATAATAATTAATAATAATTAATAATAATTAATAATAATTAATAATAATTAATAATAATTAATAATAATTAATAATAATTAATAATAATTAATAATAATTAATAATAGGTAATAATTATTAATAATAATTAATAATAATTAATAATACTTAATAATAATTAATAATAATTAACAATAATTAATAATAATTAATAATAATTAATAATAATTAATAATAATTAATAATAATTAATAATAATTAATAATAATTAATAATAATTAATAATAATTAATAATAATTAATAATAATTAATAATAATTAATAATAATTAATAATAATTAATAATAATTAATAATAATTAATAATAATTAATAATAATTAATAATAATTAATAATAATTAATAATAATTAATAATAATTAATAATAATTAATAATAATTAATAATAATTAATAATAATTAATAATTATTAATAATAATTAATAATAATTAATAATAATTAATAATAATTAATAATAATTAATAATAATTAATAATAATTAATAATAATTAATAATAATTAATAATAATTAATAATAATTAATAAAAATTAATAATAATTAATAATGATTAATAATAATTAATAAAAAGTTATAATAATAACTATTAATAATTTATAATAATTAAAAATATTTTATTAAAAATAAGGAATAAATAATATAAATTAATAATAATTAATAATAATTAATAATAATTAATTATTATTAATAATTATTAATAATCATTTATAATAATAATAATAAATATTAAAAATTAATAATAATTATTATTAATTAATAAAAATTAACAATAATTAATAATATTTAATAAAAATTAATAATAATTAATAATAATTATTATTAATTAATATAATAATCAATAATAATTATTAATAATTAATTAATAATAATTTATAATAATATACAATAATAATTAATAATATATTAATAATTAATAATGATTTATATTAAATATAAATAATTTATATTAAATAATAATAATAATTATATTTGCTGAATAAAAGAATAAATCTAAACTTTGAAGAATTTTTAAAATGTCAAAAAAGACAATAAAGGAGGAATTAGTTTACTAATTGTGAAAGCTGGAAAGATTCTATTTTGGTTTTTAGTTATATTTTTTTATAGTTTTTATTTTTTGCATTGTCTGTATGTAGATTTTACTGAAGTATGAAATTTTAAGGATTTTAAAACGCTAAATCTTAAGAAGTGTAATTAATAGCTTAAATTTGAATTTAATTTAATTTGAAAGTTGGCATGATGAATTAGCTTTCGTTGTTCTTTTTATTAGATATTTTCTTTATTCTTTTCATATTATAAGGATTTTTAAAGACTATAAAATTTCAAAGAATGATAATAACGCTACAAAATAATCGACAAAACTCTCTATAAAGAGCCATGAAAGATATTTTCACATTTCGATCTTTATTTTTTACATTGTTTCCATATATTGTTGAATAATAAATTTTGAAGTACCTTTAAGCGATTCAATACGTGAAATTTCTCAAAATTAATATAACAGTAAATTTTTAACGGATTATGAAGGGTTTTCATTTCCTTGTCCTCATTTTTTTAATTTATTTGCACAAATGTCATTGAGATATAAGATAAAATATTTTAGTTTATCCAGGATTTTATTAGGCTATAAATTCTGAAAATAACACAACTATTTTACCAGATTATAAATGTTGAAAGTAAACATATTTCCTGCATTATTTCTTATTTATTATTTTCAGCTCTTTTGCCGAATGGAATAAGGAGACGTGAAGAGAAAAACAATATAATTTCAACTCGATTCAATAATCGAGTCCATAATAGCTCACCGGAAAAATTAAAAATTATTGAGTATCTTTTCTGCAGCAAAGTGTAAAAAGCAAAAACGTTATGAAGAATATAAAAATCTATCCTTAATAATTATATGCCAACTCTTAAAGTTATACGTATTTGATTGGCAATCCAAAAAATCCTTAATTGAAAAAAGTAGAAAATAAAAAATAAACAATAATTTTGACATTATGATATAAATAGAGTATGTGCGTCTAAATGTACATAAAATTTTACATTTTAGTAATTAATTTTTCCTCCAACGCACATATATGCGATCTATCGGCATTGGAAGTATAATATTTCTGTTATAATAATAGCATAAAGTTAGGTCGTCGAAATTTTCATCTTAGAAAACCGATAAATGAAATACTTAGTCAACACGCAAACTGAAGGTAACGATTTAAATAAAAGTCAAGTGGCGATATATATTCACTGTTTTTATTAATTGAGCTACTTGACAAAATATCCAAGTTCCGAAAGAAAACACATTTAGGTTAAGTTTTTTAAAGTCTGTTTTATAATTTGCAACAAATTTTGTTTTTTATTCTCTAAGCAATTGAAAAACTCTGAACTAAAATGAGATTATTGAAGACATTATTCCAAGAAAGCGTTTTTATTCTGAAATTTATTTTGCAAACATAAAAAGTTTTCGAATATAAAAAAATAAAACATTTTTTTGCTAATAAATCAAAAAGCTGTGCTCGAATCCGAAAAAGGTTAAATAAGAAAATTGTAGGCAATGAAATTATCTTTCGATTTATGTATCACGTAATATGAATTAGAACCTCCATCATGGAGAAATAGAGCTCAGAAAAAATATTGTATTATATCGTAGAGCTGTAGACGAACAATTTTACAAAAATGCTTTTTCAATTGTCTAGAAATAACATTACGATACTGAAAATCAATTGGATTAGTAAGGCATCGGGTCGAAATTTGTCAAACACGTTTTTTATCATAAGCTAGCAACAGGAAAAATTTGTTTGTCTTAAATTCCATTTATCTGTTGGATATTGTTTATAATATAAATTTATATTATAAATATATATATATATATATATATATATATATATATATATATATATATATATATATATATATATATATATATATATATATATATATATATATATATATATATATATATATATATATATATATATATATATATATATATATATATATATATATATATATATATATATATATATATATATATATATTTATTTATTTATTTATTTATTTATTTATTTATTTATTTTTACCCCTCTCGTTTTCATTTAATAATACGCTTTTGCTATTTGTAATAAAATCTTTTTAATCTAAATTTTATGTATCTACCTATAATTAAAATCTAAAAATTTTAGAATGAACATACTTTAAATATGCAGGGTAAACTGTCCAACAGTGAACTAATTTTTCTTGAATCGATATTATTCCCGCAGTTACTTAATTATTACTTTAAAAAAATACTCTCATTGGAAACCTTGTAGTTTTGACTAACAATTTGTGTAATAAATTGAACACTAATTATTTATTTTTGTAAGATATTTGTATTATTTTAGCGATTTGAATAGTTCACTATGTACTAGGTAGTGGATATAGTGAATCACCGCCCAGTACACAGTTTCTTTGCTCTGTCAAGAGACCTAAAGTAACTTGTGACAAGCCTTTTATCATATAATTTCTAACGTGTTTTTGGAAAGCATCTCAACAAAAAGACATGATGGTCCACTAGCACAAATGATTTCAAAAAATGGTTTTAGTTATTACAATAGAGTCTCTAAAAAAGCCTGTTTCTGAAGCTAAGATGCAGATTTTTGCTGATCCGTTCCATTTAGCATCCAATCCGTTTGATATTGCAGACAAACTCTCAATCAAAATACGTTTTTTTTAGAACAATTTCCATTATGATTGTTTCTATAATGTTTTATTTTCTGTCAAAAAACAAAAATATACATAATAAAGAATTTGCTAATGTATACTTAAATATTGTTATATACTGCATATATTATATGTAGGTTAAACTGTCTAAATTATATGTTGATTACGATAAAAACAAAGTCATTGTGTGACAATTTTGTGAGATAAATGAGTGTCCAGCGTGTGTCTAACATATCCATTGAGACCACGCCACAGTTACATACACTATATTATTATATATAAGACTATATAATTGTTTATTTCTCTTAGTTGAAATTGATGATGATTTATGTGACTTCGTACCGAGTTTATTTTCAAATATGTTTTTAATTAATTTTTTTTTTTTTTTTTTTTTTTGATGACATATTATTCTTGATTATTGTTATAATGCTTTATTTTATTATAATTAATGTATCAAATATTGTTATTCTTGTTTTTACTTCCTTGTATAAAACAGTGGAGGTATTATAGAGGGAATCGATTTTAACTATGTTAATCCAATCCCAACAGGCTTTTAAATAATAATTTACGTGTTATTTACTTTATAATTTACAGTTTATCAAAATATTTAGCTAATTCAGTAGGAAAAAGATGAGTCAATTGTAATAAAACAAAAGAATTAAGTAAACGTGAATTTTTACCAGTGCTTTGGCACATAATACCTGAACTATTAAGCTAGCACTACATCGAATAGGACTATAACAATATTCACACCAGGAGGATCAATTACGACAGTATCTGGAAAGGAGCGCTATTTGAAAAATTTAATTTCACGTTTTATGTGAGGTTGATTTTTCTATGCGATTGATTTCATGAAATATGACGCAGCGTTCAAAATGTTACAAATATGATACAGAACATATGGAAATGTACATAAAATTATAATCACAAACATTAAATAAATTATATATTGTTAAATAAATGATTGTGATCATGATTATTATTTTCATTATAAATTATAAATATAATTATTATTATTATTATAATTTATTATAATTATTCATTATTGTTATTATTAATATTACTTTTTATTATTATTTATTATTATTATAATAATTTATAATTATTATTATTTAGATTTTTTGCCCCAATTTCCTAGATCAAATTATTTTGTATTTTATAAATACGTATTTCGATTACAATTTGGTGACGGTTTTTTTTTTTTTGTTCAAACCGTCGCCAAATTAGCAACGAGTAACATCTCGTCAGTAAATAATTACAACTAGCTAATTCATACTGATGATGACTACTTTGTAGTGGAAATACAATATCGAATGAACGAATACGAAAAAACACTATGGACTTTTTAGCCACAAGTCATTATGTGTTGTGAAATACGAGGGGCGACCAACGCTGCTCAGCAGCATAAGGATTATGGGAAAGATAATATTAATAAGTTCTTAATGTACCTGATGCAAACAAACTGCTCCTTGGGGAGTGTTTATCCTCCCAGAACTTAAAAATTATTCAAGTAATCAATAAGTTTAACGGGGTAGGTTCCATTTTAACGGAAATTATTCAAATAATTTTAAAATTATTGAAACGATTTTATGGTTTTTCCTTTTCTGTATATATTACAAAAAAAAAAAACAAAAAAAAAACACCAATACACATGTTATACATTAGTGCGTTTTAACGACTGTTATTATAGAGAGCGCAAGGTTCATCATATTGTATTCCTCCAAGCATCGTATACGTGGATCAATGTTTTAGTTACTAGAATAATTCAAGTTCATTACTAATAAAATAAAAAAAGGTTTAAAAAAATGTGAGTACTTTTGAACACGCATTAGAAGTAATATTTCTTTTGCATATGAAAAAAAGAATTTCAAAAAACAAAACTGCTGTAAAGATCGAAGAAAAATCTTTAAATTATTTAAAAAAAGTTTTCATTCAGTAAAAATAAATATAATTATTATTTAATAATAATTAATCATAAATAATAATTATTAAAAACAATTATAAACAATTAATAATAATTATTAAAAGTAAAAAATGATTAATAAAAATTAATAATAGTTAATAATGATTTATAAATAATAATTAATAATAATTAAAAATAATTAATAATAATTAATAATAATCAATAATAATTAATAATAATTATTAATAGTTTAAAATTATTTGAAATTAATAATTGAATTATTTTTAAGTTCTGGGAGGATAAAAACACTCCCCAAGGAGCAGTTTGCATCAGGTACATTAAGAACTTGTTAATATTTTCTTTCCCAACACACAATGACTTGTGGCTAAAAAGTCGATAGTCTTTTTTCGCATTCGTTCATTCGATATCATATTTACGTGGTCAAACCATTTCTATTGTTATCTCTCTATCAATTAGTTCAATTTATCTTGTATCCTCTTTTATCCTGATATTTAATATATTCTCTTTTCTGACTTTGCCCATGGCTTTTCTAACGTACTCATTTGGGATATTTGTATCCTGTGTTTTTCTCAGATTGTTAATACTGCTCATATTAATCTATAGGCATTGAGTGTTGAAATGTATACTGTTTTGTATATAAATAATTTCGTTTCTAGGTTCACCTCTAACATATTTAAAATTTCTCCTTTAAGGTTGTAATCAATTTTACTTGTCTATGAAATAATATTTTCTATTTCAGGATTGACTTTACCATGTCTGTAAATTTTTGATCTGAAATAACTATAAGTATTAACCTATACTAATCATTCGCAAATAACGGATTAAATGCTCATAATCGTTTTCCTTTTGCATTCTTGACTGTAAAATCTACCAATACCTCTCTTATAAGAAATGTATTGTAATTATAATCAAGTATTGTCTTTCACTTAAATTACCCCCTGAACTAACCTAAGCATATCGGGTTCATGGCAGATGATCAGATGCCTTCAGCATACTGGAATAAGATATTCAAAGTATGAAAATAATTTATTCCGCATTAATAAACAATTAAAATTTTATTTATAACATTGGTATTTCTTCATTTTGGTTAATAATGGTCAAAAAATATAAAAAAATAGATTAATGCATTTTTTACGTATATCATGAATCCATATGTGCTTTTTCAATGAATTGAACAGTTTTTATATGCGCAAAATAAAATCCAAAATTTAAATTTCAACAACACTCTCTTGTCTCGTAAATAAATAGTTTCATTCTATTCAAATTATTTTCAAATGATCATAAATCCGTATACATTGCAAGATTCCTGTAAAATTGTATAATAAAAATTGTAAAATTACTAAAAGATCAAAAGTAGAATAGCTTTGCTGTTTCTAACTTATTTCATTGTTCTAATTACAATACAATTATTTTATTATAAATTAATATTATTTTTAGTAATATAAATTTAATTTACTCATATAAATCATAAAGTCTAAGAATGACTAGAAAAAAAGGGGTAAAAATAGTAAAAATTTAAACAAAAATTTACACCTGGAACAATTAATTCTCACAGACCCGTGCAAAGGTACACAACAAAAAATGAATTTATATGAATTTGTGTTTAAATCACTTTTTTAATGCGAGCGAGTAATACAACACAACGCGTAGAAATGCTACCCCTACAATTGCTACTCGATAAAGATTTAATATAAGAAATAAGATTTTGTTAACATCACATTTTTAATGCCAGAAAACCCAACGCAGGCCAAGCCATACAAACTCTCAGCCATACAACTCACATTGAATATTTATAAAATTTTTCAAAACAAGAGATGCAAAAATCTGCTCGGCTGTAATATCTCCACACGTGCAAACTCCTCTACCTGACAAAACTTGGATTGTGTTTATATCACAAGTTTATTACATGATACCCTACCCAACCTATGCAAACGTAATCTATAAAAATGCTACTCGAAAAAAGTTAAATGTGTTTATATTACATTTTAATGCAAGAGGCACAACCTCAACCAAAGTACCAACCGGTGATAACTTTATCCGTTCAAACGCTACCTGAAAAAACCCGTAGGATGCATATATGAAATTTTTAATGTGAGAGACCAAAAAATCGCAAAACTGTGCTAACTCTACGCATGCAAACGCTACCCGACAAAACTCCGGATTGTGTATACTTCACATTTTTAATACAAGAGACCTAAAAAAACCGCAGACTCTTGCAAACTCAAAAATTAGTATCTTAAAACAACCGTATAACAAAATTGCTATCAATTCCTTTCCTTGCAATAATGTTAAAGCAGACACAAAAATTGGTTAAGAAAAAATTTAATAAGATTTTAAAATTTCTTTTATTAATCAATTTACGCTGAAAGAAAAATTTCTAAAGTTGAAAACTATTGAATAACCTTGAAACAATTAAATATAAAAAATTTAAATTTAAGCAAATATATATAAAATTATCGTATCGCAGTGTTTGTTGCCAAAACGAACGGCCGGAAACGGCTGGATCGATTATCATTTCGTGTGCATATCTGGTTGGTCTAAGAATCGTCCAATACCTATTTTTGATACCACTAAATGTTAAAAGTGACCCAACCAATTATTATTTTTTTTATTTTTCGTTAAATTTTTTTTTTATGTGGAAATAAAAAATTAATATAACCGTAAATTTTCACACATCAACCCCGAATTTTTATTCGCGATTTTAATGTTTTTATATGAACAATATCAATATAATTTAAAAGTTTATTTGTATATAGGCCTAAAGATACAAATCTGAGGGTGCTTCTCACCTGACGAGAGAAGTAAGGTCTTTGGGAAGCCCTTTATCAGAAAGGGCTTTCATAGTTCCCTTGAACGCCAAATGAGCACATAGGTCGAGTTCCGAATTATGGCATTATTGATATACCTTTTTGATGGACAAAGGTTCGTTCTTCCCTATTTCTATCCATCGTATGCGTTTGAGCGAATTTTAAAAGAAGCGAAATTGAGAATGAATGTAAATATTTTTCAATCTGGTATGTAGTTACACTAATAGGGAGGTGAAGCGCCGGGTACTAGGTTGTATATATATATATATATATATATATATATATATATATATATATATATATATATATATATATATATATATATATATATATATATATATATATATATATATATATATATATATATATATATATATATATATATATATATATATATATATATATATATATATATATATATATATATATATATATATATATATATATATAAGTTATACATCCAGTTATACACTTATCAATACAAACGTATTTGGCAAGCATCCGGTCAACCAAGAACGTGACATCAGGTGATGTTCAACACTACAAATTTTAGCAGAACTGCACTTTTTAACTATATAAACTTGCGTTGTTTGTAATGAATTATATTCTATTTTTATTACTTAATTATTACTGTTACTCTGTTAAAATAATTATTGGTCGATATTCAATTGTAATTAATTTGTTTTGTTGCAATTAAATAATTGTGTATATTCTTAAAAAAAAATTTTTTTTCGAATTATTCTCTATCGGAATTATATTTGGCGCAGCCGGGGTAGGATAGTTCACATACTTTTAAAAAACTTTTACTTTTAGAAAATTCACCTACTTTTAACGTCCATCGTAAATTTTAACAACGGTTTATTGTCAAAAATTACGAGTGTATTTTAATACTTTGGGACGGAATCCACAAAACAAAAAAATAAAATATAGTTCACGGCAAGAAATACACTGATTTAACAACATATTCGTGGATTGGTAAATTTCAACGGTTTATTGGAGTTTTATGGTTGAAATACTTGGTAACTGGAAATTATCGACGGTTTATCGATTAATTGACTGGATTATTGAGATTTGTTTTAATTTCGTACCAATTCAAAAACGACGGATTATCGTTTTATGTTGAATATGTTTGGAAAGTTCATAATTCTATTGTAAGTACTCAATTTTATTATTCTTATCCTATGTCAAAACCAAATCCATTAACACGCAGCAGAACAAACGCTAAATTAAACGACGGTTCATCGTTTTCTAATAGCACTTACAAGGTCGACGATTTATCGAACAGTGAATCCGACAATAATTTACCAAATTCAGAGCTAACGGGAAAATTAAAAGACATAAACAAGATGACAACTCAACATCAAATACCACAAACTGCTAGCTTAGATAAAATAATCAATGATTTCAGAATACCCGATTGTATTAAAACAATAACTCAATATGACGGAAATAAATCTGATTTATTTAATTTTATTGATAGTGTTGACACGATATTTTCAACATTATTACCATTAGTTGATTATAATATGAAAGCAATTTATAATAACGAAATTCGAAAAAAAAATTATTGGTAATGCTAATGACGTACTTAACCAATACGGTAGGGTTAGAGAATGGGACAGTGTTAGGGAAATATTCATAAACCATTACGCAGATAAAAGGGACGAATATAGTTTAACAAGAGATCTGCACACTTTACATCAAGGAAATCTTTCCGCTGAAAACTTCTTTAGTAAAAGTGAACGAAGTACTCGCTTCACTTATAAATAACGTAGCTTTACAACAATTAAGTGAAGATGCAAAGAAAAATAAAATAGAATATTACCATCAATTAGCTTTAGATTGCTTTTTAACTGGCTTGAACTGGTATCGTTGTCTAAATGAATTTAATAACCAAATAATTATCGACACTGGACTTCGTAACGCAATCAATAGCGAATACAAAACAAGAAAACGTATAACAATTGAAATAGAAGACAAACTGACTAAAGACAAATGTATTCAAATTTTTAAAGAATACATGAACCCTACAAAACTTAACGCCATTCGCACTGACGACGATACATTTAACATAGTTAGCAAAATTTACGACGAATACTTTTCAAAATATAAACTAATACGCTGTATGACTCTTCTGAACGATGTAGAAACAATTGACGAACAAACTAAACTAATAAAAGAATATCATGAACTCTCAACATACCGTGGAATTGACGAGACGTTCAACCACCTTAAACGTATACACTATTTTGATATCATGAAATCCAAAATAACCACTTATATAAACACCTGTGAAATATGCCTAAAATTTAAATACGAACGTCATCCTCTCAAATTAAAACAATCACTAGACGAAATAGAAACCAGACCGTTTGAAATAATACATATCGATGCCCTTTCTATCGAAAACACTAACATACTTACCCTTATAGACAAATTCAGTAAATATGGTGAATGTATTGTCATACCTTACAAAAATTCCGTAGAAATTCTAAAAGCTTAAAAAAATTATACAGCGCGAAATAGTATACCTGATAAAATCGTACAGGATAATGGATTAGAATTTTCAAATTTACATGTACGTGAATTTCTCAAGTTATATGACATAAAAGTTCACGTAACAGCTGTACGTAACTCGACAGGCAATTCTCCCATCGAACGATTACATAGCACCATATTAGAAATATTACGAATTTTTAAACATCAACATAAAGATAAAGAAATAACCGAATTATTAGACATGACAATGATCACGTGCAACAATTCAATTCATTCAGCTACAAAATTAACTCCATTTGAAATTATACGAGGTATACGAGACAAAACAATAATCGAACCAAAATCAAACGCTATTACTGAATTCAATAATAAACGTATTGAAGAAAGTACCGAAATCAAAAAAACGAAAGTACCGAAATAATAAATAGTTGTAACAAAAAACAACAAGAACGCCTCGACCGACACAATGAAAATCTAGATGAACCTCCTGAACTAGATAATGAAGTTTTTATAAAAAATGTTCAACGTAATACAAAATTACGTACCCCGTTTGATAAAAAAACCAAACAATCAGAAAATAAACTGACTTTTAAGACCACTCAAAACATTAAATATCATAAATGAAAAACAAAACCTAAACGAAAGTAATCTTCTTTCAGGTTTTTACCTTACAGCCAAGCACAAGATATTGTATACCACGACTTAACGAACACTAAGGGACTACTAGCATTAAATTTAGGACCAACCAAACTTACTTCCCACTACAACAATTGAATTCACATAATTAACGTAACAAATATTAGAAATAGTTAAAAACAAATGTATCACAGTATATTTGAGACAGAATTTAATGAAACATTATTCTACAAGTTAATAAATCTAAAACATCAATATACGAATTTAGATCATAAAATCGAAAGCATCGTAATACAACACTATAGAAACAAACGCGGACTTATAGATGGGTTAGGGACCGTTTTAAAAAAAATCACTGGCAACATGGATAACGATGACGCACTAGAAATAAATAATCAAATAGAAACTTTAAAAAATAATCAGATTTTAATCAAGGATAGAATGACAGGACAACACCAACTTTTCCAAAAGTCGAACAGCAGTTATTCCAATCACAATTTTATTCTTCTTTACAATCACAATTATAGTATTTAGATAACCATGTAAGTGATATTATTTCATCTATAAGCTTAGCAAAACTTGGGATCATATCTAAACATATTCTGACAAAGAAAGAATTGACTATTGTACACAATTCCCTTAGCAAACAAATTAATGTCTTAAACGATGAACACTTGTATGAGCTATTAGAACTTAAAGCGTACTACAACAATAGTAATATCCTCTTCGTCGTTATGATACCTCAATTCACTAACGACACCTTCCAAACAATCAAGCTAAGACCTATCCCAGAAAACAATCAGATTATAAAACCCAAAAGTAGGTACATTCTGTATAATCCCAATAAATTCAAATTTCTTGAGAAATCTTGCAATAGAATAGAACAAAGTTTAATATATCCACCTACGAAACTACGATCAACAACATCGAATACTTGTGAAATCAAGATTCTGGAAAATAAACTAGCAAATTGTACTTTACAACGCACTATGGACAACGATTTCATCGAAGAAGTAGTGGACAACCACATAATAATAATAACTTCAGTCCATCTAAATATTACTAATAATTGTGGTAAAAATATAACAAATTTCGTGGGACGACTACATATTAATATATCATTAATTTAAGCAAAACTAGCAGAAATGAAACATTGGAAGCTTATTAATCTAATTACTATTGTAATTATTTTAATTTCAGGCATTTTAATCTTTTATATTAAATATTGTAAATTAAAAAATTATTCTTAAATAATTGAAATACAACTCATAGAACCAGACTTTGAGGAGCTCCAACTTTTAGTTAAAACTTTCATGTTTAAAGCTCCATCTTAAGGAGGTAAGAGTTAAATATTGTGGTATACGAGTCTCTCAACAAACCTTATCGAGGACTTATTTCACAAACACACAATCACTCTGTTTTGAACACATCAATAATTCAAGGATTTATTTGACAAACATACTTACCTTTTGACCCGCCATAAGACACATTTAATTTAAGTTATATATCGTAGTATACAAGTGTCAATGTAAACATGCCATCACACACCTTTAAACACATCACCAAACTCAATTAGTTAAGAATATTCTTAAGGTAAAAATTAGTATAGAAGTTTTTTACAAACTAAGACATATCGCCTTTTTCATATCCAACTTCGGCTATGCACGCTGGTCCATTAACTAGCAATAATTAAATTATATCATCAATTGTTGTTTTAAGTAAAATATTTATACCTTTATGTATTTATATTAATTAATTTTTTGTTTTATTTCGAGACCGAAATTATAATTGGCGCAGTTGGTAGTATAATATAGAAAATTCAGCACTATTGCATCCATCGTAAAGCTACATAGAAACGTACAAGACGTAGTGAAGTTTATGAGTGAATTTTAATACTCAGTGAATCTAATTTACAAATCAAATTAATTTAGTATAATTTTAAACAATACATTTAATTGAAGAATTAAGCACCATTGTGGTTCATCGTTAAGCACTTCGAAAGAATATTGAAGATAGTGGAAATTCCAATTATTATTGGATCAACGATTGAAATTTAAATACAATTAAATAATACGATAAACACGATATGGAAATTGTTCACAATCTAGCTGTAAGTACCATTACTTTCGTTTATTGTTTTCATCTGCTAATGTCCAAAATTCGATTAAATACTTTTAAATCATCCAAAACCTCCCCTGCTGAAAGGCAAGCATCGCTTTCCTCAAACGATAACACGGATTCTGACACGCACTCAGATATTGAATTTGTGGACTTAGACTTAGCGAGTACAATTTCTAAGAAAATACAAAAACATTTAACATTGATAGAGTCAATATAGGCTCCAACACTCAACAACCTATAACTAATAACTGACCACCTCAACAATATAGACCAACACCCATGGAAATTAGTTCGTGAATCACACGAAAAGTTCTACATAACATAAAAACTGATTAATATTACGAATATAATTATTAAGACGAATGTTATGATAAATATTATGAAAAACCTGAAAATTTTCAACACCCGATCACCCGGATTAATAGAATTAAATTATCATAAAACTAATGACACTCTTCCGTTCATTAAAATCGACAACCAACGATTAGTATTGGATACATAGACATATAATTACTTTCTCGACGCAGACACTCAGAGATTCAACAAAAAATAATATCTGAACCAGTAACAATTTGAACAAGCTAAATAAGTAAACAAATTCAATCAAGTAGAAGTAAACAGCACAGAAAGAAACAACACATATACATATGATTACCAATTCACAGTTGACAATCTGCGTCTTTCCCACTTAAATGAAGCAGAAATAGAGATTAAGCTCGCATTCTGTTAACTGTAATGACTTATTCCCTCTTATTAAACCTAGATATGACATTCATACGTTTAACATTCGACTTACACAACAGAAAACAAACCAATCTATTCGAAGTCTTACAGAAACCCACACATACATAAAGACGAAGAAAATTAACAAATTAACGTAATATTAGAGAAAAACATTACTCGACCAGACCCTTGTTCCAGAGAATTCGATCTCTGTTGAGCTCACCGATTTGGATCGGTGTCTAGTGTCTTCCACAAAATAGAAATGCACCCAAGAAACATACCCAAAACAGCTTTTTCTGTAGACAACTGTTATTTCGAATTTAAATGTATGACATTCGGCTTCAAAAACGCCCATGCCACATTCCAACGTGTCATGGACTACATGTTAAGTGAATATATTAGAAAAGGCGTATTAGTTAATATGGATGACATTATAATCTATTCATCTATCCTTAAAGAATATATGGAAATGCTAAAAAAAGCATTCGAAAAACTTAGCCAATCGAACTTTAAAATCTGAGTTCCCAAATGTGAACTTCTTCTCAAAGAAATTGAATTTCTAGGACACTTAATCACTTCAGACTGCATAATGCCCAACGTAAAGAATTATGACGCATTAACACGATGTTCTATAACTAAAACAATAACTGAAATGAAATCTTTCCTGTTCAATTAGATATTACAGGCGTTTTATTAACAACTTTGCACAAATATCCAAACTAATGACGGAATATTTAAAGAAAGATACTGTTATTAACATAAACTATTCGAAAAGTAAGAAATGTTTTGAGTATTGTAAAACTCTCTTAATTAATGACCCTATACTTCTATATCCTGATTTCGAATAATCATTTATATTAACAACTGATACAAGTAATTACGTCATAGTTACTGTCCTAGCTCAAGGTTCTATTGGTTCAGACAACCCATTAAGTTGCACTTTACGTACCTTAAGTAAAACTGAATGTAACTACTCAACAATAAAAAAAGAACTATTAGCTATTATATTGTAGCGATTTTTTTATCTTTACAAATTTTAAAAAGTAAAAATAATATAAATAAAATTTAACATTATTCATTAAAAAAAAGTCGCTACATATCAACCTACCTCTAGATTTAAATCATTCCGATGGTGTAATTCCGCCTTATATTTTTGTTATACAGTAAAAATATGCGCGCGCATTTTGTTTTTGTGATATTATTAAAAAATATGAGTGTATAAGATAATGTATTAAGATGCAGATTGCACGTTCTTCTTGAATTGGCATTGATATGGAATGCAACATAAAATATTGTATCAGATTGCACACTTTTCTTGAATTAGCATCGATATGGAATATAACCAAAAATATTGTATCAGATATAGATTAAAAAAAATAGCCCAATATTGAAGATACCACGTGGAAAAAAACAAAAGATCGGAATATTTTGACTATGATCTTAAAAATTAATATGATTGTTTAGTAAAATATAATATATAATTATTTCTATTTTAATTCTATAAATGCAGGTATGTAGGCAACATTTATATTTTTACCATTTTATTAATCTTTCAATTGATTTGTTTATTCTAATTCGTATTCTATTTCTTATAATCGGTGTGTTGTTTAAAGGCGACCACGTTTGTAATTATATTTGTGTGTGATATTATTTCATATTTTTAGTTAAGGTAATATTTATTCTAATTCGTATTCTATTTCCTTTACACAAGTTGTTTAAAACAACAACGTTTATTAATATTTATTCTAATTCGTATTCTATTTCTTTTACACGTGTTGTTTAAAACAACAACTTTATAATTGCATTTATATGTGATATTATTTCACATCTTTAGTTAAGGTAATTAAATTATTTTTCATTATTTGGAAGTGTTAGGTAATATCAAAGTTTGTTATCGATAGGTCGTTATTTGTCATTAATGAATATTTATACGTGATATTGTTTCACAGTTTTTTAATCCATGTTATTAGATTATTATTAATTATTTATGAGTGTTGGGTAATATTAAAGTTTGTTAAACATTGATCAGTGATTTAATTATTTACCTCAACCTTTGGCGTTACCCTTACAAATTTTGGGTTGCAATAAAACAGCTGGGTCTTCATAAATAAGGAGATTGTGATACGGCGATGCTAACTGGGGGTCAACGCGTTGTATAATCGTTGACTTGGGCCCAATTTAACACCACAGCACGCAAGCGCCATTATTATTTTCTTAATTGGTAATACCAATTTATAATTACTTTATTTTTATAATTACTATATCCATTTTAATACATCTATTTTCTTTATAATACATGCATTTCTTTAATTTCAAATCTTTGTTCTTTATATAGAAGATGTTATCTTTTATTATAAAAGATAACATTATTAATATTAAACTGTATTACAGCTTTTCTCTCTTTT
This sequence comes from Chrysopa pallens, assembly GCA_020423425.1. NCBI lineage: Eukaryota > Metazoa > Arthropoda > Insecta > Neuroptera > Chrysopidae > Chrysopa > Chrysopa pallens. The sequence goes on from CM035591.1 coordinate 3,819,734, forward strand.
ATTTAATTACCTTTTCTACAATATGGGCTTGAAAGACGCTTAGGCCCTATTTTTATGGCCGCAAATTTAAAACCCTTAAATTGGCTTCGTTCTCTTAAAGAATCCAACTGAAAATTTACTCGTTGATTGATCAACTTATCTTAATACAATTTCACAATATATTATAAACCTGGTAAACAGAATACTAACGCTGATGCTCTTGATCACGAATTGAGTTAAAGAATAACGAAACACAATCTATCGATGCAGAAATATCCACACAACACTCTGCACAAGAAAATATCTACTCACGTATTCAAATTTCTGAACATGCATTAAAAGGATTCAAAAATCAAATCGTCTTAGACAAAACTAATGGAAACAAACATACTACTATAACTTTATTGAAAACAAGAAAAAGACAAACAATCAAAAATATTTACTTTAAACCTGACCAACTAATCGAAATTATTAAAGGTAATTTTTCACCCAACAAAATTAATGCAATCTACACGGACGATGAATAATTCAGTAAACTTTCTAAAATACATGAAGAATCCTTTAAAAATACGGCATTCTACGTTGTACCAAATTACTAAATTTCATTAAAATCCCAGACGAACAAGCTAATTCAATCAAAAACTTTTACGACCAATCCCTTCATAGAGGTATAACTGAAATATAAGAACACCTCAAATGACGTTACGAATTTCAAAATATGAAGTCAAAAATCACTTGGTTCGTAAACTTATGTGTTTGTTACTACGCTAAATACGAACGACACCCTTAAAACCTACAACAAGAACAAACTGAGCATGCTACGAAACCATTTGACTCTACACGTTGATGTACTTTGTCTTGACAAGCGATATTTCTTATCCCTAATAGATAAATTCTCTTAATTCATGAAAATCATTCCACTTCCCTAAAAAATGGAATAAAAATTCTAAAGGGACTAAAGCAATTCTTATCCAGAAATGGTATACCTGTCATATATCACAATCCAGGACTCGAATATTTCTCAATATTCAACTCCGAGAACTTTTGCGGATTTACCAGATTACTGATCACAAGACCTTTGCAAGAAACCCTTCAGGAAACTCCCCAGTCAAAAGAGTTAATTCTAATATCCTTGAATCATCGCATTAAAATAAAAACAATTACCCTTAAACGAACAATTCGCATTAGTTTTACTTTAACTTGCAATGACTCTCACTTTAGTACAAAATTAACCCCTTTCGAAATAATACGTGCTGTAAGGGAAACCACCATTTAAGAGACAAAACAAATAACGTCATGAACGACTTTAATTCTCAAAGACTTGACGAAACTAAAATCATGAAAAATATTCAAAGAAAAAACGAAAACTTAAACGACCTACACAAGTTTTTTTAACCCAGGGACAAGACACCTTAGTAATAATAAATCAAAGAAACTACTACCTTCCTACAATAAAACGAAAGTAAAGACCGATAACCATTTAACATTCAAAACAAATAAAAATAGGAAATATGATGATAATAAATATACTTACAGATACGCAATGGCAACCAGCAAATCGAGTGTTACTACACACACAAGGACTCCTAGCCTTGAACCTTAGTCACATTATTAATATTAGTAACTTAAAAAATACCGCGATAGATATACTACCATAGAACTACCCTTAATAAATTAGAAGTTAATTTTAATAATCTTAAAAATATATAATGTAAATTATAAAGGTTTGTTTTTAACAAATAATCACATCAAGTATAATTATACGTTAAAATTGTATAATTTAAAATTTGAGAGATTAAAGAAAATAGAATAAATAGACTCCACATTTAAAAACAACAAATAAATAAAATATAAAACAGAATAGTGTCATACCACAGTTTTTAGCAAACCATAGACAAACTATAGACTAGAATATGGACAATGCCGATGCATTAGATATAAATGAACAAATACGAAAATTACAGGAGAATTCCATCCTTATATTAATGACCAACATACGTTAAATTCACAAATGATCGAACGCCTTTTTAACATTAAAAAATTCATTAATACATAACTAGCATATTTACAAACAGTATCTAAACCAATTAAAAATTATAACGATGTTAATCATCAACTCTTTGCCCGTCAAGTTTATTTTTCATTACAATCGCAAATTGTAACGTTAACAGATCATGTATTATATAAAATCTACCGTAAAAAATTCAGAACTACAATAACGAACAAATTTATAAAATATTAGTACTTAAATAACTAATTCCTGTCACCAATTTTAGTTATTTATTAATTTTCTGAACGTGAACAAGATTTTAATATTAGTACATAAAACTTGTTTTAATAATACTAACCTAATTTTCGTTGTTCAAATCTCTCAATTGGATAATGTATATTACCTATAGATTCAGACCCCTACCTAAAATTCATTAAACCATCGTAAATTCAAATTTCAATTATCTCATGTTAAAAACAATAGGCATTTGTGAATAAACCTTGCAGGCGGAAATGAACAAATCCACCTGTGTAAGCAATTACAGTTACAAAACAAATCCATCAACACCTGTGAAATATAAATACTTCATAATGAACTAGCACGATGTATTTATATCATACGCTAGTAACAAGCTTTATTGAAGAAATAGAAACCAGTCACATTTCAGCCTATGTTAACAAACCAATCAACATTAACACAACTTGTAGTTAGAACATTACAAGCTTCATCGGATAACTTTATATTCATTGCAATAAATGTATGATAATAATCAATGGAACTATATCAACAAATATCTCTACATTCAAATTGGGACAAATCATTTATAACGACATGCAAATTACTCAACTATCAATTGACGAATTGGAAGTTATAAAATATAAACAATACTTCCATATTTCTATTATTCTAATAACTTTTGTAATTCGTTTACTTTCATATATACTTTTTTTTTAAATATTGTAAATCAAAGAATAATTCTAAAATAATTGAAATTCAACTCACAGCTCCAGAATTTGTGGATGCAGTTGAAACTTTGTTTAATGCTCCATCTTAAAGTGGGAAGGGTATTACATACTGGTATACAAGTCAATATAAACGTTATCAAGGATTTATTAGGCAAACACACAATGACTCACTTATGAGCACTTCACTAGTTATGTACCCTGATCAAGGATTTATTAGACAAACCTTTTAATCCATCATAAAACTCATTTAAGTTATGTACCATTGTATACTAGTCACAATGTAAACATACCTTTGAACACGTCCTCAAATTCACTTTAACTTTTTTTTTTCACTTTTGTTTTTTTTTCTTTAGATAAAAATTAAAAGTAGTTTCTTTGATTTTTTTTACTAAGGTGTCGTCTTGTCCCTTTGTTAAGAAAATTTGTGTGGGTCGTTTAAGTTTTCGTTTTTTCTTTGAATTGAATCTAATTGTTTTGGATTTAATGAAGTGATAATGTTTTATACGATTTTAGTTTCTTCAAGTCTTTGAGAATTAAAGTCTTTGAGAATGACGTTATTTGTTTTTGTCTCTAAAATAACGGTTTCTATTCACTAAAGTGAATAGAGTCATTGCAAGTTAAAGTAAAGCTTATGCGAATTGTTGATTTAAGGGTAATTGTTTTTGTTTTAATGCGATGATTTAAGGATATTAGAATGAATTCTTTTGATTGAGGTGTTTCCTGAAGGGTTTCTTGCATAGGTCTTGTGATCAGTTATCTGGTAAATCCGCAAAAGTTCTCGGAGTTGAATATTGTAAAATATTCGAGTCCTGGATCGTGATTTATGACAGGAATACCTGTCTGAATAAGAATTGCCTTGGCCCCTTTAGAATTTCTATTTCATTTTTGAGGGAAGTCGAATGAATTCTATGAATTAAGAGAATTAATCTATTAGGGATAAGAAATATCGTTTCTCAAGACAAAGTACATAAAGGTGTAGAGTCAAATGGTTTCGTAGCTTGCTGAGTTTGTTCTTGTGGTAGTTTTAAGGGTTTCGTTCATATTAAGCTTAGTTTCAAATTTCACATAAGTTTACGAACCAAGTGATTTTTGACTTCATATTTTGAAATTTGTAACGTCTTTTGAGGGGTTCTTATATTTCAGTTATACCTCTATGAAGGGATTGGTCGTAATAGTTTTTGATTAAATTAGCTTGTTCGTCTGGGATTTTAATGTAATTTAGTAATTTGGTACAACGTAGAATGCCGAATTTTTAAAGGATTCTTCATGTATTTTAAAAAGTTTACTGTTTTGAATGTATCTTTTTACTTAAAGGATTGGTTGTGGTGCTGAACTTGAAAGGATATATCGCGTGGATCCCCCAACCCAATTACGACTCACCGCTATCAAATACGTTTGCAATTACTACTTTTTGAACTAAACTGGACCTTATTTCCAATGATTTGATCCCAGTACTACCACGGAAATTGCTTGAATCAGTAAAAATGAGCTAACAATAGCAAAACCACTCAAGACTAGATTGAAAGTCAATTGACTGACAATCAAGTTCATTGGCTTGTTCATCCTAATAACGCCGCCAGTTGGGAAGAGTTTAAAAAGGCTTTAGCGGCAATAACTGCAGAACTTACAGAGAGGCAGTCCAAGCCATAGGAACCGCCCTCACTACGTACAATTTAACCCAGTTGACGCAGCGTTGATCCAAAAACATTACCACATAAACAAAAAAAGTCATGAGCAGCATACTGAGTGACCCAGGTAGCTCATCATTTTGTCAAGTCGACACGGAAAAGTTCCATGAATATTTCCTTGGAATATTTGCTTTTAAGAAGCTGGAACGAACACCTATCCCTGAAGAACTCCGGCAAATATTCAGGCATGATCAAAATCAAGGCGTGGATAGAGACGAACAATTTGCGTTCCTTCTTAACCCCATCTCAAAAAATCAGTATGCCCGCGTTTGGCAAAAACATCTAATATCGCGCCCTGAAAAGATGGTATTAGCTACTAATGCTTTAAACGATATGATCCTGGTTGCGTAGTGCTTTTTGCAACATTCGACCGTTGCTTTTGTGAAAAAACACCACTGGCAGAGGTTGACTCCCGCATTGGTCTCCTATATATAAAGGATATCCGTGATGAGCTGTCGAACTGAAGGCCTGTTACTTTGGGACGATCGCCAAGTTTTATGCTGGGGTTATCGTCGACCGTGTCAGCTGCTGGGTGAAGCTTTTTAACAATATCTCCCCAATGCAAAATGGTTTTCTGCAGTATGAGGGGTGCTGTGAGCACAACTTAAAAATTGCATTGAATGATGTACGACGAGTTGTCAGACAGATCGCATTGGCAAGTCTATACCTCACGACCATGTTCGGCGGGTATTGGAGGAAATGCGGCTACCCAGCAAAATACGCAATGTGATATCTGAGCTTTATGCAAATACCACTACCACAATCCGTACAAAAGACGGGGAATCCGGCCCAATTTCAATTCGTGCAGGCGTAATGCAAGGATGCCAATATAATCTTTAACTTAGTGATTGAACCACTTGTTAGGGTAGCGTCTGGATTGGCAGCCCAGCATGGTTACAAACTAGATAGCCACCAATTATCAAATAACAATTCTCGCTTATGGTGATGACATCGTCCTGATCGGTTAAAATTCTGAATTCTTGGGAACCCTCTAGGATGCAGCAGAATAAACCGCTGAATGGATGAGATAAAAGTTCCAAACACTCAAATGAACCTCATAACACGTCGACTGTAGACGACGACGGGAAGTCATTCCCACTATATTTACGATCGAAGGAGGAAGACTAATGGTTCTAAAAGACGGAGAAGAGTATCAACTTCTAAACATACCCACGAGCTTCCGTGTCTCAAAAATCCCCTTGAAGCCATTAGGTCTATTAAAGTGGTTGTACAAAAAGGACAAAAGTAATTTCTCCAATCCTGACAAAAGCTGGAAGTCACAAATATGTCATTCCTTTCTTGGCTGGACTTGCGAGGCAGCAATGTTACCAAAGGACCTTTAACAGATGCAGACAAAACTATTAAAACGCTAGCCAAGAAGTGAATGAACCTACCACAACGTGGCTCACTTGAAATTCTAAATATTTTATCCTTCCAGTAAGTACAGTGGTACACGTTTTAAGACTTCTGACCTGAAAGGACTTCATTGTAAGAGAAACGGCGTAGTCCTGCCTGAAACGGATAGTGATGCGTCGTTTCGGTGACGAGCTGAATGAGAAAATTTTTGCCAAATAGTTTTTGGCTCCCTTGAGGATCAACTAGCATGTGACGGTGGGGCATCTCTAGTTTGTGGTCACAAGCTAGAAGTTTTCGCTGGTGCGTCGAGAATGTCTGTTGTCGTGATTTGTCTGTTATCACCAATCGTCCTGGGCAGTACGCTTTGTCCTGTTCTGGTGATCCTGGATGAGGCTAGGAAGACAAGACAAGAACTCGTTTGTCTATTAAAATACATATTTAGAGTAAATTCACGTCGACAATTTATTGATCTCAAATTATTAATGGTAATTTTTGTCTGGCCACGATATAGATGTCTTATAAATCTCGATTAAGCTGATAAGAACTGATTAAAGCGTTTATTTTAATATTAATCTTAAAAATTAATAATCTTAATAATCTTAAAAACGATACATTCTAAAATATAAATGTTTAGTTACAAATAATCGCATCGAGTGTAGTATTAAGTAAAGAGAATATAAGTTTAAATTATATATATATATATATATATATATATATATATATATATATATATATATATATATATATATATATATATATATATATATATATATATATATATATATATATATATATATATATATATATATATATATATGCCTGTGATTGGTAGTGTGTGTAATAAGCGATACGTCTTACATAAGTGTGTATCATGGTGTAATATATCTTATCGATTTAATGTGTTTTTCATGCAAAATGTTAAGACAATTGTATTCTACAGTCCTTCTCCATACGCACTATACGTGTGCTAAATTTTATACTCCTTCCGCCCAACTGTCGTTAAAAAGGGTACAAAGTTTTTGCTACGTATTAATATGTTGGTTTTACATATGTGATTGTTAGATAAATGTGGCGAATCTAAGCAGTTTGCAGAAAAATTTATCAAGAAAAATGTTGAAAGTATCAAAAAGTTGTACTTTTTTGTTTTTGAGTTATGTTGATAACAGACAGATGGACATACAGCAATGGGGTAGTTATGTATTGCAATAATTTCGTTTGTAGCTTTAATAATTTCTGTATAGACTTTAGACTCAAATTACTCCTTTAGACCTTATTAATTACATATTGCATTATATGTAGAATATAATAAACAACTAATTGTTTTTGTATAGACTGTAATATGTTCCTCATAAGTATAGAATTCCGGAATATATTAAGCTTCCATCTCGTATTATAAAACTCTTGCCTTTGACTATTATTTACTACGTCTTCCTTAGTTTTGTACTACCCTATCTTTAGTTTACACTAATCATCGACTAAAATATAATAATACAAAAAATTATACTTTGCCATATCCATTATGAATATTTTTATTTTTATGAAATTTATTTTTTGTAAATAAATTACAATATCTTTACAATCTGAGACTATTAGACCATATCCATAAAGAATATTTTTATGTTTATGAAATTTATTTTAATTAAATAAATTACACTATTTTTACAATCTGAGACTATTAGACCAGTGCCAATCAATTTTAAATACTATAATAGAAGAGAAATGACAGTAAAATAAGTAATAAAATTAAACTATAAGCAGTATACAGATAATCGGAAAGTTGTGGTTAATGGTGTCTGTAATTGAGAAATTATCGACTTAGTAGTCCCGGGTGGAAATACTCGGTTTCTAAATATAGTTTAAATGCAAAAATATCGTTGAAATAGTAAAAAATTGAAAGAACCAGATCTGAAAAATTTTATAGTGAAAATCTTGAACTGTTAAATAAACACTTACATTCTTAAAAAGCGATAATTCTTATACAATACTGCGTTATAAAAATCCTTTACATAAACTAAACTAATTTCGGACTTCAAAGCATTGAAAACACTGCACATAAATAAGTAAAAATATCAAAAGGACTATAATGAAAAAATCAAAATAGACATAAATAGACTTAACAGGACTATCAGAAACCTAATCAAACTTTAATTGAATCAGCATTGGGAAAACACATTAATAACAATTAAACCGGGTGAAAGCACTTTTGCGGATTACAAAGACCCTAAAAAATTAGTAAAGATCCCATAACTTGACAAAAACAGAACATATTTGACTGACGAACAAAAACCAAATCTCATTGCTGATTTAATTGAAACAATTCATCAAAATGATAAAAAAATCTCCAATTGAAGATACAGTACAAAATACATTTAAAGACCTGGAAAACACAAAATAAAACTTACCTAAAGAACTTAGACAAATAACTCAAAAATTACCCAACAACAAAGCTCTCGGGCTAGATGATATTGACAACAAATGACTCAAAAATGTTACACAAAAAGTATAAGTGCAACATACCTATATAGTCAACGTATTTCTTAAGCTCGGTTACTACCCTATGGCCTGGACCCTGTAAAACCCCGTAATGGCGCCCGCAACCTCAAAAACTACGGACCCATCAGTCTTTTAAGCTCACTATCGAAGGTTGTGGAAAAAGTAATGCTTTGCGGACTAAATCAACATCTGTATCAAAACACCATCATGAATCAAGAACAATTCGGATTTCGGAAGGGGCACAGAACTAATATGCAAGGATTCTGATGCAATTACAAAAAATTACAACAAAAATAATGTCATTTGCATGGCTCTGGTGGACTACTAAAAAACACTACCAAAAAACCTAAAAAACAGAAAATTATCCATAAAAATAATAAAAAAACACTGAACAATAAGAGAAACCAAATCTGGGGTCCCACAGGGTTCGGTGTTAGACCAATCATCGTCAATCAATTTATAAATGACATACCGAAATTCGCAAAAACGAATCTGGCCGTATACGGACCATTCCTTTAATGCGCAAGTGGCAACTGAACAAATACATATATATATTCAAACAAACAAATATTTTATGAATTGCTAGCTATTTTAAAACTTAATCCAAAACTTTTGGATAAACAATATATTTTGTTTTTCTATTTTGAGCATCAATAAACAAACAGCTGGGTGTAACGACTCTGGAACAGACAACATAAAGTTGTCCATGTAAAAACATGTTTCCTCCAAATTCACACCACAAACGTGAAGTGTTTGCCCTTGGGACTTGTTTATGGACATCACAAATGATAAACGCACATGATATTGTAATCGTTTGAATTCAAATGGCATATATGTTGGAAAATTATTGTTCAGTGTCAATTTATCTGCAAGCCAAATGAATGCACCCAACAATATGTTAAAAATTCAAATACAAAGCAATAATTATCGACATAATAACATGCTTAACAACTGTCAACACTGAAAAAAGTCTCAATTTTACAGTTTAAAATTGACAGCAAAAATCCCAGTTACAAAATTACTAAATGATCCGCCATTTATTAAATTAATTTCTTACAAAAAATGTGATAAATGAAGAACCGCCGGTTTTGTGCAAACTTTACGTAAACCTTCTACTTATTAGTCCGAACAAAGCCTAAATTTGGTTTGGATAAGTGAGCCCGTAGGATAACAGAGTACAAAAGCAGAGTACATCCTGTTCACTAAGAAATTAACCAACGTAAAAATTTACGAACCTTTAAAACTGAATGGGTTAAGCATACCAGTTTCGAAAAAGGTGAAATATCTAGTTTTTTTTTTTTTTTTTAATTATAAATGAGAACTTTAGGATTTTTCGAATAAATTTCGATTTTTCCCTTATTTCCTAGATCAAATAATTTTGTATTTTATAAATACGTAATTCGACTACAAAGTATTCATCATCAGTATGAATTAGCTAGTTGTAATGATTCCCTGAGGAGATGTTACTCGTTGCTAATTTGGTGACGGTTTGCAAACCATGACTACTTTGTAGTCGAAATACGTATTTATAAAATACAAAATAATTTGATCAAGGAAATTGGGGTAAAGTCGAAATTTATTTAAATATCCAGGTGTATATCTGGACAAAGGTATGGTAGATCACACATCTCAATAAAGGTCATAGAGCTGCACATTAGCTGTATCCGTTGATAAATACATACAGTGCGCTAACCGCCCAAAATAAGAAACTGCTATACAATGTAAAATTAAAACCGATGATAACTCTGATCTGGTGCAGTGCGTCCAAAACACAAATTGAGAAAATACAAAGACTACAAAACAAATACTTAAGACTAATACTAACTGCAGGCAGATATAAGAAAATAAAAACACGAATTAACAGACATACCGACATCACCTTAATAAAATAGCCACAAAATTCTATAAACATCGAATAATAAATAGCAACCTAGAACAAAACACGGACTTAATTGTGTTTTAATTTACAGTAAAATTGACCTGCACAACTGACTGACTAACATAAACAAACATAAACTAAATGACCTAAAAATAATAAAACAACAACAAAAATTAATCTTTTCCAGAATAAAAGACAATAACTTATAAATACAAATAAAAACTACAGGCTAATAATCCAATAAACGCTAGATGAAAGCACAGTACGTGCTACCAAGAATGTTTTTGAAACATGTAATATTAATTTTATTTTAATGTAAATATTCATTTATTATACTATTTGTTGATATTTAATAAATTTTATTTTGAGCTGATTAGGTAAAAACTCAGAAAGTACAAAGGCTATGAACAGACTAGGAGGCTACAAATTATCACGTCAAAGGGCTTTTTTTTTCTTTTAATTTTTTTAATACTTTTTTTTTTTACTTTAATGGCTACAGTGGAAACATATAAAAATAGTGCACAACCTTCCTAAGTGGTTCCCATTCAAGTACTGATAGTGATGTTGCCTAACTTTGATGATCGGTTGAGATCAGTAATTACTTTACGTTAGGCGGGAACCTCTAAAATGTTTTATTTATAATTTATATAATTAAATTATAAAATACAAAGATTAGTAGTAAAATAATTTTACTGTACCATTTTTTTTTCGTGGGCATTTCTTCATCCCCAGAGTCCATCAAACTAAGGATTTCTTCAGGATCATTTTCAATATCCTTAATATCTTGGAATTCCCACTGCATGTACTAACGACAACCTAAAATACTACCCTTTGTATGATAAAAATTACGTACCATTAAGGTCCAAATTCCTTAACATTTCAGTTTAAAGAATGCTTTCGGAGCTTTGAAGGTCGAGATTAGTTAGGTACATGTAAATTACTTAGTATCATAGTATTGCATGAGAATTATCGCTTTTTATGAAGAAAACGTATATACATAAAAAAAAACACACCATTTTCACTGAGAAATTTTCCAGTTTATTTTTTACCTTTTTCTGATATTTTTGTAAATAAACTATATTATATTTAAATTCTATATTAAAGTTGAGATTTCAACAAAAAATAATTACTGGTTAAGTTCAAAATTCGAAAATTTGCGAATAAAGTTTTTTGATTGATTAGGTCCTTTTTTAATTTTTTTCATAAACCATTAAAAAATAAATATTTTTCTTTGAATGAAGTTAGGATTCTTTTAAGCACTAAAAAAAATTTTCCAATGAATTTCATGCACATATACTACACAAATTTTTGCGATACTTATTAATGGGTTTTACATAAAGACTGGGTTCTATATATTTGTATTTTAAAAATGACCTATTAATAAAACTCATTCACGCTTTTTCACACAGTTTTCTTTTGGATAAAAATGCACAAGCAAAATTTGTCTAATCACATAGAAATACTTTTATATTCAGAATCGTAATAGTATTAAAAATTTGGTTTATAAATGTATATCGAGTGACTCCAATAAGAATTGTGAATATATGTTTTTTGTAATGAAGAAAATATTTCTTTTACTTTACGGAATTAACAAGAGAGGTGCATTTCGGATTTTGAAATGGTACATCATGTATGTACAGGTAATGACAATAACCTTGAAACAAAATTTCTGATAAAATTTAAGCCCCTTTCCTGAAATATTATACTATACCATTTCAAAATTCGAAATGCACCTTTCTGAACGTGAATATAGTTGCAGCTGGTCTATTTAAAACTCAAAAAGTGTTATAATTTAATTTAGTTAAAAAAATGTAGGGGATTCCTTTTAAAAAACAATTAAAAATTTTAAAGAAGATAACTTCAATATCTCTTAACGGAGGTAGAATCAGGCTTGCTAGATTCAATATAAAATTTTATGATACGTTATAAATAATCTTTGAATAGCACCAAAATAATGAAAACCAACACTTTAAGAACCTCATAATTCAAATTTTTGTATATTCATAAATATTGTGTACTTCCCAGACCACTAGGCTTTATCTGTTTCATGTCCATATGTTATGTAATTCCCAGTAGTGACCAAGAGTTGGACATAGTTATTTAATATAGGCAACACAGGTATAAGATATAAAGATTAGCAGTCATGGCTTTTTTTCTTATACCCACATTATCTAATACATGTCACCAACATTATTCTCTCGTAATATGCTATTTTTAGCATTTTATCACCCATTCTTTGACACAAAACTGATTACAAAATAATTTTTTTTAGTGTTGAACATAGATAACAGATAGTGTTGTCATATAGTATCTATAAAACATAGATTATTATAAATAATTATTAAATGTATATTTAATTATTTTATTCTGTCTATCTAGTAAATAAAAATGGAATAAAATAAGAAAATCTGAAAATAAATTAAAACATGAACAAAGATATTAAAAAGTGCATAATTATTTATTTTTATAAGGTTTTTGTGTTTCCGTTGGAATAATCAAATACGTGTATGAAAAATAACAATTTTAAGTTTTTAGTTGGAATAGCATTCCAAAGGATTATTTTCAGATGAGGAAGTTGGTAAATAATTGCTTACAGAACAAGAAAACGAGTCCAATCAGCCCACTCGCACCGTTAACGGGGGATATGTTTGTTATTTAGGTTAAATAAAATAGGAAAATGATTAAAATAATGATCACTACTGTAGCTATCATAAAGGATGTGCCAAAAATAAATCAAGCTTATGCAAGGAGAGCCAAAAGTAATATCAAAAGTAGAAGGTCTTTGTTTAAGAGAGAAAATTGTTGTTGATGATCCATCATTCATGCAAACCAAATTTTGAAATCCATGACTTCCGTTACCTCTGTTAAATTACCCCCTCTATCGGATGTGTTATGGACAACCCCATAAACAAGCAGTTACTATGGGTTCTGGTTACGAAGCCTGCAGTTGCCTCTATTGTTTGAATGTAAGAATTTTTCGAGAAGAATTGTTGAAAATGGAGAGTAAAGAAATACCAGCTACTCTTACCGCAATTGTCTGGAAGAACGGGTTTCCAGATTTGACTCGAATAATTCGAGCAGAAATACTCCTTCTTTTAAGAATTGCACTACCAACCTAACCAACATGTCTATCACTTCGAAAATTCAGATAACTACGAAATTCAAATGTTGAATTTGCTAGCAACCATTGCTCACTAAGGTGTACAATATCAATAGGATAAGAATAAAAAGAATAGGAATAATTAGGGAGATATTAATATGATTCTGCTTAAGACTTGTTCCTTTGGAGTCGTTTGAGTTCTGGGACCCACTGATCCATTACTAACTTTGGTAACCAGAGTTTGCAAAATATTGATTTTAATAGCCATGTCTAAATTAAAGGAATTTAATACGAGAATTAGTATTGAAATAAATGGATAATATAATATTAGATTTTGTGTGAGCATTTATTTATTTATTTATTTATTTATTTATTTATTTATTTATTTATTTATTTATTTTCTAATAATGGTTAGAAAACTCACTTGAAATACCCTTTACGTAATATCTAAGTTAAGGTTTGTTTAAAATATGGCACTAAATGCTAGGATACATCACAGCTTTGTACTTTCGTTCAAGAATTTTGTATAAAATACAATATTGCATGTGCCTAATAGAATCTTTTTTTATATGACTCCTTCAGGCTTTTAAACTTTTAAAGTTATATATACTTCTAGGCTATTGAACTATTATCATAACATTCTGTGTATTCCGATGTAGACATTTATATCATGTACTACTGTAGTAATAATATTATTTCTAGTATCATAATGTAAGGCTTATACCTCATACAACTCTCTGGATAAACTTCACTTTTGATCACGTAACAATAATATTTCATATAATAATTTGGAAATGATAAGTTATTTACTTAAGTTGTCATAGTAACTGAAACAAATTTGAATTTGGGGTCGACATACAAAAACAAAGAAGAGAGAATCACATTATGACTTAAAAAGAGGGAAGAAGTTGAAATAATGTGTAAATCGTGATAACCAGAAAATATTATCACACTTTATTCTTTTGATTTAAACATTGATATTATTTAGTGAAATGCCAGCTACACAATTTAATAGACAAATGAATATAATCCTAAAGTACCTACGAAAAGTTAAAAATCAGTGACTAATTTTTTATATTAAGAAATTAAAAAAACCCTTTAGAAAGCAAAATTTTCATAGCGCAAATTGTTCTTATTATTTTATTTTCTTTATACTTTTTTAAACATTTAAATAAAAGCATATTATCAAAAAACTTTTTTTTAATTAAAATTTATTTTCATCTTCTTTGTTAAATGTTTCTAGATGTTGCGCAAAAAATTATCGAATGTCTGTGAAATTAAAAGAATTTTGACAGTGATTTCCACTTTTCACTTAACATAAAAAATACGCAGATTTCAAGTTTGGATAAGAAAAGATGGTTTGTTCCATAGAATAATGATAATTTTTAGAATCTCTAAAAGTAAGACATCCACATTTTTATTACATTTTATATAATTCTCAATAACTGGTTTGATTACGCCTGGTTTTTATTTACTTAATGAAAATAATTATATATATTTTATGCATTATATAAATGCTCAACCATATTCTATACGTTTAATAAACTAGCATGTTAGTATTATGATCTGATCAAAATGGACAACCGGTTGTCCCACAATAATTATTAGGCCCGATAAGAAAGGATTTTCTGAAATTCTATCCCTAAGAGTGGGAAAAGTTTGTATTGGATAATTTCGTGGTCCATAATATGTTTTGCATAAAATTTTCTTCAACAGAATTGGCTACTAATAAATATGTGGTTACCGTTACAAAAGAAACTGAAAAGTAACACCATGATCTTGTTTGCAATACTGATGAGACATGTTTCAATTGGAAAAGCTTTGCGAAGAAAAACCCTAGCATCTAAAAGAGAACAGACGGCTCCTTGCCACAAAGTCAGTATAGATCGTGCCACCATAATGGTCTGCGCTAACTCTACTAGTACCCATCATCTTCATGTATTATTGATTGGCAAAACAAAGAAGTCGAGTACTTTTAAGAACGTAGCCAAGTTACCAATAACCTACACTAATCAGAATATTGCATGGATGGACAATAGTAATACAATAATTTTTGATTATAACATTTACTTTTTATTTGAAAAATGGAAAATGCTGTTCCTTTTGACCATTGACATTAAATAATCAATTTAGCAAGGGTCTATCGATGGACTTTTTTTTACCGATAAACAAAAACAAAATGGCGGTGTTTTAGCTAGAAAAAGTCACGCATTTATAAATACAAATTAACAAAACCTATATAGAAAAATATCAGAAAAAAAACAAAATTATAAGCTGTTAAACCAAAGCAGAGTTTACTTTGTAAATAATTTATTTTAATATTTTCTTCTCAATCTTGTTTCGGTTTTTTAATTGCATTAAGTTTAAATTTTTTTTTTTTTGCTGCCAGTTTTTTTATTTTTAAATTATTATAACGAGAATTATTATAACAAGAAATGTGGTTTTGCCATAAATATAATTTCTAGGAAATATTTTAAAAATACCTAACACTATTAGTGTGTGAGGATGTTATAATTGAAAGAGGATTGAAGCGTTATAGACGACTAAAATATACTTTAATTTGGTTCATAAAATGCTTTTTACTAAAGTAAAAAATGTATATTAAATTACAGATCTCGATAGCTATCTTTACAACGAAAATACATGTTCATATTTCTACTACTAGTCATAGCAATCGGAAAATAAATTATGAACATTCTCTAACGCAATGGAGTGTTCAATGTTTTTGGTCATTCCGTCTTTAGCTAATACAAATAAACTGGATTATTTTCTCACTCGAGAACATGCCACATAAGGTTGTCCACCGGAAAAGCATGGCGTACCCAAATCTAAGCCACAAACAGGCAACGTCTGAAGTTGTTTGAAAAATTTTTCGGAGAAAATTTTGTGACGAATCACGAATGCACTTAAGACATGCAAATAAGTAACTTAATATGTAATTTGTTTGCTTGAATTTAAATTTATTACTATAGTGAATATTTTTTTAATATTATTATTTTAATTTAAAATTATTTCCAGAAAATGATACATACCGGTAAAGTAACGGTTCTTGTTGTCGGGACCTTACAACATGCGTGGATTTATTTCACGTTTAAAAGTGAAACTGTCTTTTTTAATTTATTAATCATTGCAGTGTCTCTTACGAGGATAGCTAAATGCAGATATAACATAATGACCATCGGGATTCGTGCAAAATATAGCGACAATCGTCCTGGCCTAGTTCAGCACTCAAAATTTTACCTACAACTTTTTTTGCTCTTTTTGTAATAATTTTTGGAGTTTTTTAAGTACAGTTCTCATCCCCGTTTCAAATATATTATAAATTTGATTTGATTAAAAATTATATTTAACATTCAATTGCATCGCATTATTATAAAATCCTTATATTCTACTGAAACAGATGGTCCGAGCCAAACTAACTGCTTCCAATTTACGAATTACTAACATATTGGAAGGTTTCAATAAACTTTGGTGCAAACGTCACCAAATTAGCAACAAGTATAATCTGCTCGGAGAATCATTACAACTAGCTAATTCAAACTTATGATGACTACCTTGTAGTCGAAATACGTATTTATAAAAACTTACGCGTATAATTTTTTTTCATTCGCTTCTTCTCCTGAGCGGTGTGCGCACGTGATGTCACGTTTTTAATGCCTGAGCGGGAGAATACAATGGTTTCTTGCGCCTTGATATAAAACGCAACACCACTAAACTGGACGAGTTTTTTTATAGTTAATCAACCAATCTAGTTAAACATCCTTGGTCTTCCCTATACTAAATGGTAAAGAGAAATCCGTATCATATAAATTAAATCATCATTCGCTCTAAGACCGGAGAATATCTTTAACGTGTATAGTGTTTCTACGGCAATAAAGTGTCGGGTTTCAGCTTGTATAGTATACAACCTAACGGAATAGCATTATAATACCATGTAAATATACTTCATTTTTGTTCGATTTAAAACCGCCATTCTTTTATTGACTCATAACCTTGTATTTCTAACAAATTTGTTTCTTGTTTTTTTAACAATAAAATAATTTTATTTTTTCAACAAGTCGTTACAAATTGGAATACAATCTATATTATTGAAGTATTTGAAATGTTCTAATTCTATTAAAAATTTAATATTTTGTATAATATAAAAATAAAATTCAATTTATGTAAAAATAAGAAATTGAATGAAATTATTAAAATGAAAATAAAAAAATGATTCAACGGCTTTATGATAGTGAAAGAGGTATGATTACATACTATTTTCAATAGTTACAGTAGAAATATGCTTGTAAACTGCTTTCTGAATACAAAAATATTTCTAGAGGTATACTAATACTGTATGTATAACTCTTTATATCTTGAATATGGAAGACCCTTGTGTAAAAGTTAATCGAATAATAATTTTATAGCAAGCAAAAAGTAAAGCATTTATATTGTATTATAAAGTGGTTTTCAAATCATCGTTTGGTAAAAACTACTTATAGTAGGAGCTTGAAATTTTGTTCTTCTCAATGGTTGATCGGGAGATAAGACGGGATTCTTCAATATTTTCATAAGCAAGGAGTTGGGGGAGGGTGAAAGTTTTTGGTACGACTCCATAGTTTGGCATATATATATATATATATATATATATATATATATATATATATATATATATATATATATATATATATATATATATATATATATATACTTAGCTCAGACTCTTCAAAATATATTGAAATGAAGACATACTGCTTATGATTTTTTTTTGTAGGAGAAAAGTTATTTTGCTTTAAGTTTCTTTGGTTAAATTATATTGCAACACTGCATGCCATTAAAATATAACATCTGCATGTTACTCACATGCCTATGATCTCTATCGACTAACCATTTCCATTGAATCATGTACAATTTCCCTTTAAAATTTATTGGACTATGTAACAAGAAATGTTGAAGATCAAAATATACTCTTTCTAACACAAAATGTGTAATCTGAATTTTTACATGAAAGAAATATTTTAAGATTGATGTGCAAATATAACATATAGAATATAACATATAACGAAACTGATTAGAATATCTGCATCTAGTGCTCCTGTAAAACCTATTTTTTGAACACACATATATATATATATATATATATATATATATATATATATATATATATATATATATATATATATATATATATATATATATATATTTTATTATTAATCTATGATTAGGTAATCCAAACTTTGTTTCTAGAAATATTTAACGGGGTTATTCTATTTTCCAAAATTGTATGATGATATGTATTATAATTATTTATGTGTTAATTAGGTTTATTTGAAATAGAGTTGTGAAACATTTTTCGTACGTTTTTATCTTTAAATCGAAAAGTGTGATCATGGATCCAAGGTACCAACCTGACCGTTTTTTTCGTAAATTTAAAGATCTTCAAATTAAAAGATATTCTCCAAGGACATATACTTTCCGTTAAAATTCAAATTGCTTGCATTTGCTTCCCACGAATAAAAGTGAGCAAGTTATGAAGATACAAATGTCCATATTTATACAACACATATGCACACATTTTTGTGACATATCGATAAAAAGACTCGACTGACCTCAAAACATAATGTTATATCGCCATTTCAGGTTTTTACTTCCGTGTGATTGTAATTACTCTACTTATAGAAATTATAGCAGGTCCTATCTTACTATACGCAGATTTCAAAAAAACTACACCAATTTTGTCAATTATAATGTATTTTATTACAACTGTGAGTGATTGTGCTCATAAATTTTTGACCATAAGAACAAATCCAAATATAATTTACATTTATAAATAAAATGATATACTACAATATTGTAGTAAAAGTTCAACAATAATATAATATATTATACAGTAAGTCATGGTATATAGGCAATTCGTTTCGATTTTTCAAAGAAAAGACTAAAAGACACTTGTTCAGCAATAAAAATTGCTGATGTATTTCAATCCTTTTCTCAAAGTTTTTCTCTTATATATTTTTTCTGTTCATCAATTTATAGAGAGAATTACTTGTAGCATTGATCACATCGATTCTAACTACACAAAAATCCCAATAGTATGTCTCTTAATCTTAAGCAATTTAGCTAGTGCTTGTCGTAAACAGGAACATTTTGTATATGTTTCAATTGTTCCCTCCTTCAATGTTTTTCAATAAAGCTTGGAATGTATAGGCAATTATTTACCTTAAATGAATTCGTTTCACTACATAATACTTATAATAAGACATAGACTAAAGGTGATAGGAGTGGGTACTCACTCCTCTTCTATCTGTCCATTTAGTTACTTTATTACGTTATTTCGTGTATATCTTATACACCAATAATCCAACACAACATGTTGTTTTTATTTAAAATTATCATGTAATAAACATTTTTTGTAAGCAACAAAAATTGGTTGCTTACGTTAAGAGAGGTGCTTGACAGTGGACACAATTTTTATTACACAGTTCAAAAGGACAGTTCGATATAGACACTTCAACTACATAAAGCTGATTATGATACCGATTGTTAAAATTTTGTGATACCAGTACTACTCAATATGACTTAAAGTAAGTTTCTATTTTTTTTAATTATATATTTTTTTTAATTATGTAAAGAGATTGATTTTGGGATTTATTGAATAGTTTTTGTTTATTATTCAATTGTTATTACTTACACAATGGTGTTTTGGTATGAATTTGTTTATTTAATGTAAACCGACCACGTGGTGGTCCATTATTAAATATTAATGTTTAAAATTCATATTGTGCGAATTCGTTTTCTTAAATAATCCCTTTTCTTTTTAGTTTACGATGGAGAAATTATGAAGCGTTTCTCCAAAGAGCATCAAACAGTTCTTCCAGTTTATTTTTACAAAATCTCTCGACCTGATTTATTTATCTGAATAAGTCAATGAGTACTGATTTATTTGAGTACACCCTTTTAACTTCGTATTAAATTTTTCTATTTTTATTAGTAAGTTAAATTTAATTAATTTAATTTACTAATCTTATTGGTATATTTTTTCATAATTAAACTATATTCCTATATATAGTTTAATTTTTCTTCTTCTTATTTTTAAACATATAATGTTTAAAATTAATATTTTTCGTATTATTTAATCCCAATTAAATAATACTTCGTTTTTCTTCTTCTTATTTTTTCTTATTAGTTAATTAAGTTATATTAATTTAATTAACTAATCCTTCATTATTTTGATAATTAAATTATATTTTTCTATAATTTAATTATCCGTTAATTACCTTTTTTTACAAAATTTTTTTTAAAATTTTTTGCGTCAATACAAAACGAATTCTACACGCTTTTGTCCTGTTATTCATGCAATGTTTAAAAGATTGTCAAATACTGCTTATTAATACAAACATTGTTAGATAGATATCGGCAGTTCAATACCGATAGCAGTAGTTATTCAAATACGAAGACAAATCTGAGAAGAATGGCGAAGTGAATTCGTCAGATCAATTGTAATTCGCCTTTCATTCTTTAAATACTTCAAAATACGTCAAATCATTTTTCATAGTTCCCATGTTAAAAATAAATATTGTGTTTCGCCCTACTTGCTAAGCGTGCTCAATAGTCTATCATGCACAATTTCATATAGTTACGCAACACAAAATATATAAAATATTAGATGTTGTTGGACACTAAAATGTACTTTTCAGGCATCATGAAATACAAAAAGTCTCTGTGAAAATATGAAATTCAACCTTTACCGAAGAAGTGGAATTGTTCATCCAGTAGAATACATTTTTATCGCGTATCAAATATATTTAAAATTAAGAAACTATAAGCATCATTTTTTAACGTTTCGTTTTTACACAACTACGACCAAGCAAACAAAATGGGTTATGCTTTAAGCATTTATATATATATATATATATATATATATATATATATATATATATATATATATATATATATATGTATATATATATATATATATATATATATATATATATATATATATATATGTAAAAAAAGTTGACTTTCTTCATTTGAATCGCGCGCGCCTCTTTCAATCAATTCACCAGATGGAACAACATACAACAAATTTGACAGTTCATTATTATTCAACATAATATTGAAAAGTTGCAATAAACTATATTTAAAGGTTGAATAATAATTAAATATTGAATTGATAGATAGATTTTGTTAAGAGTGTTAAATTGAGTGTGTGAATTAGAGAACTGATAATAATAAACTGTAATTGTCGTTTCTTTATTAAAGGGGTAAATTTTGTAATTATTGTAAATAGCTTGTAAATAGTAATGAATTAAAACTTTATTTTACAGAGAAACTAATTTGTTATTTATTATTAATCAAATATTAACACCCTTATAAAACGACAATTTTGGTAAACATGTATCTGCAGTTTACTTTTAAAGTCGTAGCTGCTCCAAAAGATGATAAGACCAACGTGATAGTTATAACCTCAATCATGACAGAGGATGGAAAAATGTATGTGTTACCAGAGGATATTATGCATATTGGTGTACATAAGGAGCTACAAAAAGTAAATACATATAATAAAGTGAAAGCAAGTTTGAAAAGAAGACATGATAAAATAAGTGCATGGTTTATATTGACAGATGATCTTGAAAAAACATATATAGATGAAGCAGGAAATTTAGAGTTTGAAGATAGAATTCTACAAGAACTAGATATAAAAAAAACAGTGAAATCGAAAAAACAGAATTAACTAAAATTTTAGAAAAATTAGTAGAAGCCTCACAGAAAAAAGGAGAAGAAAAAAATTTAAAACATATTGCAGATAAGCTGATCGTAGAAAAGTTTAATAGCAAAACTTTAAATTCCCTACAATGGATCAATACATTTGAAAAAGAATGTACAAGATTACAAGTAGATAAAGAAGAATATAAGATTGAAATATTAAGATTTTTTCTGGATGATATAAGCCGAAACTGGTACAATGCAATGATGTTGAAAGAAACAGAAAATCAGTGGGATACATGGAAAAAAGAATTCGTAGAGGTTTTTGGAAATAAAGGATGGAATAACAGAGCGTATGCTCATTATTATAAATACAAAGAAGGTTCACTATTAGAGTATGCCATCAAAAAAGAAAAACAATTATTGGAAAATAACAAAAATATGGACATGGATACTATTATAGATAGAATTGGATTTGGTCTACCAGAGAATATTAGAGAAAAATAGATAGAGAAAATTTAAAAAATATAACAGATTTATTTAATGAATTAAAAAAAACATGAAGGAAAAGTAGGTAAAAAAAGTATTTTCAAAGCAAAAGACTCTAAACAAGAATGGAAAAATAAAAATGAAGAAAAGAAACCATGTAGAACATGCGAAAACTTAAACAAAGGGGCAAGATACCACCAAGAAGATAGATGTTGGTTTAAAACAAAACCAAATGAAACCAAACAGCAACCAAAAATAATAGGTAATAATGCGGTTATAGAAGTGGATTTACAAGATGAATCAAAAAACGAATAATCACACCATTGATAAAAGTAAAAATGACACTAGAAGATAAACTGAATATAGATGGAATTTACGATCCAGGATCACAGATATCAATAATAAATTCAAAACTTATTAAAATAAGAGAAAATAAAGAAATGGATTAGTAACAATAAAAATTAAAATATTTGATTTGGAAAAGGAGGTAGATGTATTTATAGTGAAGAATGATAATTTTGAAGATTTTTTAATTGGCTTGGATATGATTAAACTATTTGGATTAACTCAAGATGAGAACTTTAATATTTCTCAAAAATTAATAGAAAACAAAATTCAAACAAAGACAGAAAAAACGAGCTCAATAAAAGTTAAAGTGAACTTTAATGAACATGTCCAAGAGAAAGAATTTGAAGTGAAATTGGACCACTTACAAGAAAAAGAAAAATATAAAATTGAATAATTAATATACGAATACAAAATGATTTAGCAAAAGACAAATATGACGTAGGAACAGTGAAGGATTATGAAGCAATGATAGATCTATCAGTAGATAAATATTGTAGTAAACGACCATACCGATGTACCATTGAAGACAAAAAAGAAATAGAACAGCAAGTAGCAAAATTATTAGAAGAAAATTTAATCGAAGAATCTTACAGTCCTTTTGCGGCACCTGTGACGTTGGCCTTTAAAAAAGATGAAGGGAAAAAATCCCGATTGTGTATCGATTTCAGAGATCTGAACAAGATAGTTATACCACAAGCTCAACCGTTTCCACTCATTGATGATTTAATAGTAAAAGCCAGAAACTGTAAGTTCTTTACAACTTTAGATATTAATTCTGCATTTTGGTCGATTCCACTAAGGATAGAAGATAGAAAAAAAACCGGGTTCGTAACACAAAAAGGCCACTACCAATGGACTTGCTTACCATTTGGCTTAAAAACATCCCCGGCAATATTTCAAAGAATATTATCCAATATACTACGAAAACATAATCTCAAAAATTTTACAGAAAACTATATAGATGACATATTAATATTCTCAGAAACTTTTGAAGACCATATAATACACATAGAACAAGTTTTAAACGCAATTATAAAAGAAGGATTTAGATTGAAATTAAAGAAATGCACATTTACATCGAAATCAGTAAAATATCTTGGACACTATATCGAGAATAACACAGTCTGGCCTATTAAAGATAACTTAATTTCAATACAAAATTTTCCAACCCCCAAAACTGGGAAAAACATTAGACAGTTCTTAGGAAAAATTAATTTTTACCGTGAATACATTCCGAGAAGTTCAATAATACTAGATCCGTTACATAGATTATTAAGAAAAAATGTGAAATTTGAATGGTCTGAAGAATGTGAAAAATCGTTTACAAAAATTAAAAAAATTATTATGCTCTCAACCAGTGCTAGAAATATTTGATAAAGATTTACCTATAAAAATATACACAGATGCCTCACTAGAAGGTATGGGTGTAATATTAAAACAAGTGCAACGGAACGGAAAAGAAAAACCAGTAGCTTATTTTTCAAAAAAACTGAACGAAACACAGAAAAGGAAAAAAGCTATATATTTGGAGTGTCTGGCAATTAAAGAAGCAATAAACTACTGGGAACATTGGTTGATTGGGAGATATTTTGAAATATACTCAGACCATAAACCTTTAGAAAATCTTAACATTAAAGTAAGAACAGACGAAGAACTCGGTGAGTTGACATATTACCTGTCTCAGTATGACTTTAAAATAAAATAATTACCAGGTAAAGATAATTTTGAAGCGGACTGTCTTAGTCGAAATCCGGTATTAGAACCAGTTAAGTCACAAGATATACTAAAGATAGTAAATTTGATAAAAATAGATGAAATAAAAAAGGATCAAAAAGAAAACAATATATTAAAAAAAGATAAAAAGAAAGATAATAGATAATCATGGAATATTTTACAAACAAGGTAAACATAAAAATAAGATAATCTTATCAGAAAAACTAAGCATTAAACTTATAAAAGAAACACATATAGAATGGTGCCATATCGGAATCAGACAAACATTAAACAAAATGTACCCACATTATACAGCGAAAAATTTAATAGAAAATATAAAACGAATATGCAAAAATTGTAACATTTGCATTAAAAATAAATCAAGAGGTCAAATAAAATATAGATTAATGTCACACTTAGGACCAGCAACTAACTAGACCATTTGAAATAATGTCGATTGACACGATTGGTGGTTTTGGTGGCCAAAGGTCAAGGAAAAGATACCTCCATCTATTAATCGATCATTTTACAAGATATGCATTTATTCTGACATCGAAAACACAAACAGCAAGTGATTTTATAAAACTAGTCCAAAATATACTAGAAACTGATAAGATAGGTATGATAATCACAGATCAATATCCAGGCATTAATTCAAAAGAATTTAAAATTTTTTTAATAGAACAGGAAGTAAAACTTATATTCACTGCTTTAAATGCGCCTTTTTCCAACGGCCTAAATGAGCGGCTTAACCAGACAATTGTTAATAAAATAAGATGCAGAATTAACGAAACTAAACAAAAGAAAGCTTGGACAACAATAGCAAGAGATTGTATAGATAAGTATAACATCACAGAACATTCAGTTACAGGATTTACACCAAAATACCTACTAGACGGTACAAACACAAGTCTATTACTCGAAGAATTAAAAGAAAATAAAAATGCAGAGGATTGGAAAAAAGATAAAAAATTAGCCTTACAAAATACAATAAAATCTCACGAATATAATAAAAAACTCTTGATAAAAACAGAAAAGAACACGAATTCAACACAGGAGACCTAGTATACATAGAAAACGGAAACAAACTAAATAGGAAAAAACTAGATGAACTTAGGATTGGACCATTTGAAATAATAAAAAAAATATCAGATTCCATATACAAGATTAAAACTGGAAAAAGAAATGAAGAAACAGGATTATTCCACAAAACAAAATTGATACCAATAGAGGATACAATAGATGATGAAAATTCTTAATATAATTTTCACGGTAGGAGGGGGAGATGTAAAGAAAGTTGACTTACTTCATTTTGAATCGCGCGCGCCTC
Organism: Chrysopa pallens; assembly: GCA_020423425.1. Lineage (NCBI taxonomy): Eukaryota > Metazoa > Arthropoda > Insecta > Neuroptera > Chrysopidae > Chrysopa > Chrysopa pallens. Next base: position 3,845,749 of record CM035591.1, read on the forward strand.
TTTCAATCAATTCACCAGATGGAACAACATACAACAAATTTGACAGTTCAGTATTATTCAACATAATATTGAAAAGTTGCAATAAACTATATTTAAAGGTTGAATAATAATTAAATATTGAATTGATAGATAGATTTTGTTAAGAGTGTTAAATTGAGTGTGTGAATTAAAGAACTGATAATAATAAACTGTAATTGTCGTTTCTTTAATTTACAGGTAAATTTTGTAATTATTGTAAATAGCTTGTAAATAGTAATGAATTAAAACTTTATTTTACAGAGAAACTAATTCGTTTATTATTATTAATCAAATATTAACACCCTTATATAGATATATAGATATATAGATATAAAGATATATAGATATATAGATATATAGATATATAGATATATAGATATATAGATATATAGATATATATATATATATATATATATATAATAATTAAATATTGAATTGATAGATAGATTTTGTTAAGAGTGTTAAATTGAGTGTGTGAATTAAAGAACTGATAATAATAAACTGTAATTGTCGTTTCTTTATTTTACAGGTAAATTTTGTAATTATTGTAAATAGCTTGTAAATAGTAATGAATTAAAACTTTATTTTACAGAGAAACTAATTTGTTTATTATTATTAATCAAATATTAACACCCTTATATATATATATATATATATATATATATATATATATATATATATATATATATATATATATATATATATATATATATATATATATATATATATATTTATATATATATATAATAATTAAATATTGAATTGATAGATAGATTTTGTTAAGAGTGTTAAATTGAGTGTGTGAATTAAAGAACTGATAATAATAAACTGTAATTGTCGTTTCTTTATTTTACAGGTAAATTTTGTAATTATTGTAAATAGCTTGTAAATAGTAATGAATTAAAACTTTATTTTACAGAGAAACTAATTTGTTTATTATTATTAATCAAATATTAACACCCTTATTATATATATATATATATATATATATATATATATATATATATATATATATATATATATATATATATATATGTATGTATATATATATATATATATATATATATATATATAAGGGTGTTAATATTTGATTAATAATAATAAACAAATTAGTTTCTCTGTAAAATAAAGTTTTAATTCATTACTATTTACAAGCTATTTACAATAATTACAAAATTTACCTGTAAAATAAAGAAACGACAATTACAGTTTATTATTATCAGTTCTTTAATTCACACACTCAATTTAACACTCTTAACAAAATCTATCTATCAATTCAATATTTAATTATTATATATATATATATAAATATATATATATATATATATATATATATATATATATATATATATATATATATATATATATATATATATATATATATATATATATCTATATATATATATATATATATATATATATATATATATATAAGGGTGTTAATATTTGATTAATAATAATAAACAAATTAGTTTCTCTGTAAAATAAAGTTTTAATTCATTACTATTTACAAGCTATTTACAATAATTACAAAATTTACCTGTAAAATAAAGAAACGACAATTACAGTTTATTATTATCAGTTCTTTAATTCACACACTCAATTTAACACTCTTAACACTCTTAATTCAATATTTAATTATTATTCAACCTTTAAATATAGTTTATTGCAACTTTTCAATATTATGTTGAATAATAATGAACTGTAAAATTTGTTGTATGTTGTTCCATCTGGTGAATTGATTGAAAGAGGCGCGCGCGATTCAAATGAAGAAAGTCAACTTTCTTTACATCTCCCCCTCCTACCGTGAAAATTATATTAAGAATTTTCATCATCTATTGTATCCTCTATTGGTATCAATTTTGTTTTGTGGAATAATCCTGTTTCTTCATTTCTTTTTCCAGTTTTAATCTTGTATATTGAATCTGATATTTTTTTTATTATTTCAAATGGTCCAATCCTAAGTTCATCTAGTTTTTTCCTATTTAGTTTGTTTCCGTTTTCTATGTATACTAGGTCTCCTGTGTTGAATTCGTGTTCTTTTCTGTTTTTATCAAAGAGTTTTTTATTATTTAAATATATATTATATATATATATATATATATATATATATATATATATGCTGGTAGGTACATTTTCTCTACCATAACAGCTAAGCTATTAAAGGCTTTTGATAAATGAGGTGTTCATTGATTCGATATTACAGCCTGGGTGTTATAGACTATATTCAATAAGAATAAAATTAATCAGATGAAAAACGAAAAAGCGGAGGTAACAAATATTTTTTTTTTTTTTTAATTGCGTTTAATTGAGTATCAAATGTAAGAGCTCAATCACTACATATCAAAATCATATATGTAGCATTTGCTTAACCTTGAAAGATTTTAAACTGAAATATAAATAATGAAAATAAACGGGCATTATAAAAAATTAAGTTGTTTTTCCTTAAAAATATCGTGGAGAAAATGTTATAGCCAAAGTAAAGTTCTAGTCTACACGTATGATAAACCTGTGGTTAGATAAAAAAATCTTTGTGTTTTTAATGAAAAATATGTAAGCATGTGTTGAATATTAATTACAGAAGGTTGTTATAAACGCTTACATTTTCTATATGAAAATGCAAAAAAACCGAACAAAGTGACATTATGTAGCTTCAATTGATTTAATGTTTTCAATAACCCATCACTTGATAAAAATTTCATTGTTAAATGTAAAAAATATTGACAGATATTCATTGCAAAAAAAAAAAAAATGGTATTAATGTCAAAATATAGCAAAAATTTAGTGCAATTCGACACTATTAATAAACCCATGGCTAATATTCGTTGTCTTTTTCGTGAAAAATATGTAAACATTAAAAAATAAAATATATAATATTTTATAGAAGGGTGTTATAAACGCATGCAATTGCCTTATGGAATGACAAAAAAATCGAATGTAATATTATTATTATGTAGCTCAAAAATAGTCTCATTCCATATATATAAATAACCGCGAACAGATGAAAAATTAGGATGGAATGTTTCTAAATAGTTTTAATAAAATTTTGTACAATTTAAAAAATTCATTGTTGAAGAGAAAAATCATCATAACTTCAAAATGGCCATGCCGAAAAAAAAAAAAAAAAAATGGTGCCACAATATAACCCAAACAAAAGTTTTTTTCGAGAAAAATGAATATATTGAAAATTAGATAAATTATAGAAGGTTTTTATAAACGCTTATATTTTTCATACGGAAAGAGCAAAAATTAACATCAATATGTAGCTCAAATATATCTTAATTTGATAGTTTCAAATAAATTACGGTAAAAAAAAAAATTTTGGTGTTTCTGGTTATAAAAAATTTTTTTTAAATTTTCAAAAAATTTTCATTGTTGTTGGGTCGATTTAATAATTGTGGAAAGATTAACTTTGATATTACGGTTAATCCTCACGGACAAATTTGCTCTTGGATTGTACGGAGCAGTAAAAGCAGCTTGAACTCCATGGCGTAACAAAAAATCGGCCAAGTTCACTGATCTGAATGCGCTCCAATTATCCGACGTTAAAATTTTCGGAAAGCCAAATGTATAAAATACATCTTGAACTTTAATTGTAACTTGAGCGATCAGTAGACGTAATTAGCGGACCCACATAATCTATGTATAGTTGTTCCCATCTAGTTTGTTGGGGAATCAGGGAAATCTTCGGATAGTAGTTGATATTGGACGGCTTTGTAGCAGCACAAACGAGACAGGGATTTACATATTTCTTTAAAGTGTGAAAAAGATTTGGCATCCAAAAACGACGACTAATGCCTCGGAACGTTTCGGTGATGCCAAAATGCACGGTAGAGTGAAAATATTCCAAAATAAAATTTGCATTTTATCTGGTAAAACGATTCTTTTATAACGATTCTTTCCGTCGAAACGACAAAGCAAACCATCGCGAATAAAGGAGTGCTTAACATTTTTACCTGACGAAATATCAGTATAAATGTGACGGCAAAATTCGGACATTCTCTGTGCCTCACGTACGGATAAATATCCCTGGGGGGCCGAATGAACTAAAGTATTTAACAATGCTGACGGATCTGATTCTGAAAAATCTTCATCTATTACAATATTATCGACTTGAGTAAAAAGTCGAGACAATGCATCGCTAACGAAATTGTCTTGAACTCTTACGTGAACCGGAGAAAAATTAAAACGAGAGATCTGAAGATCCACCGGAACAAATTATTAAATGATTGTGGTGTTTTGAAAAGCCACAATAAACTATGACAATCGGTTTCAAGAATGAACGGTCTTTCGAGTAAATAATCTTTAAAGTGAAATAGTGATTTCACAACTGCTAGGAGTTCAAGTTCATGTGCACTATACCTAAGTTCGGCGTTTTGAAGCCTACGAGAAAATAATTCAATCGGATGGCGTCCATCTTCAAATTCCTGGCTTATCATAGCCGCTATGACTTTCGAACTAGCGTCACTTGTTAGAATAAATTTATTATTGAAATCAGGAAACCGTAATAATGGAGGTGACATTAACGCTTTTTTTAAAGACTCAAAGGCACTATAGTGCTGCGCTTCGATAATGTACTTCGCATTTTTCTTTTTTAGCGCGTTTAAGGGCGCGATAATGGTGCTAAAATTAGGAATGAACTTGAAATAAAATGCGCACATACAAATGAATTTTTGAAGTTCTTTTAACCTTCGAGGGAAAGTTAAATTTACAATTGCAGCGCACTTGTCGGGGTCAGGAATTCTACCCTGGTTTGAAACCACATGACCTAATAATTTTAAACGAGTCATACAAGCTTAAGCTTATCAGGATTGATAGTTAAATTTAGTTTTTTAAAACGATTGAGAACTCTATCTATTTGATTAATGTGTTCATCGAGTGAAGAACTGTAAATGATTAAATCATCGTAATATTGAACGAAAAATCCTTCACGACGGAAATCGGCGAATTCTTAAACTAGGTATCGGTTCAAGGCCTGGGCTGAATTTACCATACCGAACGGGCAAACTTTATGGAAAAACTGTCTTATTTGAGTGACAATAGCGGTAATATGTTAAGATTCTTCCACTAGGGGAATCTGGTAAAAACTTTGATTTAGATCGAAAGTTGAAAAATATTTCGCTGAACCGAAACAATTGAAAATAGCATTCATACTACACGCGCTGAATGGGTCGAATTGTATCTTAGTGTTGAGAAAACGAAAATCTGCACATAGACGTACGCCGCCATTTTGTTTCTTAACAAAAAATACCGGACTCGCGTACGGACTTTGACACGGTGCTAAGATATTTTGGTCAACGAATTCCTGTATATGCAATTCTAAGAGTTTTCATTTATCAGGAGGCAAGTAGTATGGAGACTTACGAACTGGTTCATGGTCTTTAAGGAATATTTTATATTCAAAGTTTTTTGCTAAACCAGGAACTTTAGTAAGAACCAAAGCGTAATTAGACAGAATAATGTTAAGAGTTGAAGTTTGGTAATTACTTAAGTTTGCTTTGCATTCAGATATAACAGAAATAGAATTGTGATGATTTTTTGACTTTATAAAAGGAACAGCGATATTCGGATGAAAATTAAACCTGATTTTTGAAATTGAGAAATCTATAATTATGTTACAAGATGAGAGAGTATTTGAACTTATAAGAACATTATATGGGATCGCATCGGTGATATCAAATTTCGCGTCCCAACTAAATTTATGAATTTTGAAATGAAGATTACAGAATTTGTTAATATTTAAAGAATAAGATCCTGGTAAATAAGCTTTGATATTTTCATGGTTTGTTTTAATAATAACTGATTTTGTAATAATTTAGACGATATTAAATTTAATGTACTGCCGGAGTCTAATAATGCTGTAACGGGAATATTATAAAAATTAATATGTACCAAAGGGAGAGAAGATTTTGTGATAAGTAGGCTACTATTTAGTTTTTTGAATTATTTGAATTATTGATAGTCGAAACTGCTTGTTTCGACGTTGAAGTAATTTGAGAATTAGAATTTGAATATAAATTAGAATTTGAATTAGAATTATTATTTCTACGTTTCCTACATTCCGAAATGTGATGTCCTAATGATTTACAATAGGCGCAAGAAATTCGATTACGGTTGAAAGAAACGTTACGATTCGGAGAAAAATTTTGACAATCGTTACCTTGACAATTGTGTAAAAGGTAATTTGGGTTATTCGAACCCGTAAAAGAACAACAATTGGTGTTGTTCGAGGTCAATTGGACCTTTTGATCACAACACGAAACGTGCGGATTACACGGACTGACTAGACAATGATTGTTACACGAATTTAAGTTATTATAGCTCATAATAGGATAACTGTTAGAGTTACCCGAAGCCAGCGAGGCTTGTGGCACATGAGATTGAACACATGTAGAAGACGGACCGAGCAGACGACTACTTGAATCCACTTTCGAAATGCATCCATTTGTATTTAATAAGTTCAACGAATTTACTGAAATTTGTGAAAATATATCGGGAGATGTTTTAGATTTAGGGATACTAGACGAAGGTTGTGGAGACGCAACATCAGAATCCATTTTTAAAATTTGTAAGCGTGATTGAATTTCTTCAACTTTCACGCATAACTTATCAAGTTCATCATATGTTGTAGGTGTAGGATGTAATTTTAGAAGGTCGTATGTAGTTAGGTTTAAATGTGCAAAAATGATTTCAATAGTTTCCGTTTGAGTAAACTGAGGACATAGTGTCTTCGCATACCGGCGAATGTCAGATGCAAAGGTAAAAAATTTTTCATTTATTTGTTGTTTTCACCTCACATATTTGTCTATTAATTGGTGTTGTTCCACACCAGACCATAAATTAGTAAGTCTATTTTTAATCATACACCACGGCATTTCTCTGGTAATAAAATAAGACCAAAATTGTCTGGAGTCGGAAGACATTTTTGACAAAAGAAACTTTAAAATGACCGATTCATTCACAATATTCATGGAGATTAAATCTTCAACTTCAAGACAAAAATGCAATATTGAAGATGATTCGAGTATATTTAATTCGGGAACGCGACTGCCTAAATCTTTGATTAGTACGGTGTTAAGAGCGTTACTATTATTAGAATTATTGTTTATACTCATCTTTGCTATATTCAGCGACTGTTGATGTGCATTTTCTGTAAGTTTTTCGATGCAGTCCACGACTGTGTTGAGTTTGCGAAACCACCTGTGCGAAACCACCAACAATGTTTTGGATGTAGTTGAACCTCTTTGAAGATCATCTAACGATCTATTTAGCTCCACTTTGTTGAATTTATATCCACCAGTTAACATATTGTAAATAAATCACTCAATTTTTAGACGGAAAAATAAAGAAAATGGATTAGTAAATTAAATATGAGTACATATTTGTACATTTAAATCAAATTAGTTATACTTAACGTTGACACAGTGTATTTGCAATAAAACAGCTTTATATTCTGCTACCATATGTAGCAAAAATTTAAATAATAGATATATATATATATATATATATATATATATATATATATATATATATATATATATATATATATATATATATATATATATATATATATATATATATATATATATATATATATATATAAAAATGTATTAAAATAAAAGATGTAGTATAAGAATGTAATATAAAGAATTACGATGTAGAAAAAAGAATATAAAACGATGTAGTAATTGAAAGATGTAGTAATTAGGAAGTTAAGAAAGAATGTTAATGTAAGTGTAATAATGGCGCTTGCGTGCTATGGTGTTAAGTTAGGCCCAAGCCAACGATTATAGAACGCGTTGACCCCCAGTTAGCTTTGCCGTATCACAATCTCCTTACTAAGAAGACCCAGCTGTTTTATTGAAACCCAAATTTTAAAGGGGTAAAGAGCTACGTCAAAGATTGAGGTAAAAAAAATACAACACTGATCAACGTATAACCAACTTTAATTTAATAAAAACTATGTAAATAATTAAGTTTTCAAAAAGTGTAAACAGTATTTTTATACAAACCGGATATTAAATGAAATAACAATAAACAACTTAATTATTTCAACCAAAAGGATGAAATAATTCCACAAATAAATATAAACACCGCGTGGTCCTTTTTTGACCAATACACGGTTTACACGAATAGAATTTGAAATATATAATAAATAAGTTAATTAAAAGAAAGGGATAAAGGTATTAACATAGCCTTTACATGAAATAAAATTTAACTATAAACAACTTAATTATTTCAACCAAAAGGGTTAAATAATACTACAAATAAATACAAACACCACGTGGTCCTTTTTGACCAACACACGGTTTACACGAATAGAATTTAAAATATAAATAAATAAGTTAGTTGAAAGAAAGGGGTAAAGGTATTAATGTAGCATTTACATGAAATAAGATTTAAAATATAATGGTTGAATTAATTAAAAGAAAAAAGGGAAAAGATATAACTTTAGCCTACATACCTGAACTATCACATAAGAAAAAATCATATTTAATGAATTAATAGTCGTAGTAATAATTTTTATGTAGTATTCAAACTATTCTGATCTTGATGCAATGTTGTGTTAAAGATTAAAACGGTTCAAGAAGTGTGTGTGTGTACCCAAAACCTAGTCGAGGAGAAGCTATCGGTACTCTACCCGTATTATATGTGTACGTTGTTTTTAGTTGTGATCACTTCGGCTGACGAGTCGAGAAGGAGGTTTTAATTGTATGTTCACAACTAAGTAACCTATATATTATTTTATTTAAAATGACAAAAACAAAATGCGCGCGCACATCTCTGCTGAATAATAAAAATATAAGCCGGCGTAAGACTATCGGAATGATTTGAACTCTAGCGGTAGGTTGGTATGTAGCGACTTTTTTATAATGAAGTTATATTTGATTAATATTTTAAAATTGAGTAAAGATAAAAATCGCTACAATAACTCTTATGGTGTATCTCTGAGACGGCTTGAGCAAAAATTTTTTTTAAATAGAAAAACATATAACTTTTTCATTAACTATTCTTGTTGTTAGATGTATTGGATTAGCTTATTTATTCACATTTAAAGAACTAGTTGCTTTGAAAGAAATATCCCCAATACAGCAAAGTCAAGAAGATGAGTTATGATATTTTATCGGCCTTTGTAGGTATGCATGTACTATATGTGTGTAAAGCTCTTAAAATCCAATCGACATAAGCTGTATTCTTTTAGAATAATATGAGTATAATAATATGACAGATGATACATTCAAAAAATTAGGTAACTTAAATTTTTTTATTGATATGAATCCTGTTGAAATAAACTTTTTTGTTACTTAGTTTTCGAGCACACTACTGTAGGAAAGTTTTAACATTTTTAATCCAATATTTAACTTCCCGTTTAGAAAACCGAAGATTTTCAAAAATCGGGAAGTAATTGACCTCGCCGTGATTCCGGTTAAGCCAAGTGTCGATCCGAGGTATGAGGCGGTGCGTCCGTCCACCTACCCTTCTCTGCGGCATCCCATTGCAGTAGCCATCGGCCTATGCTGTTCTGCCGGTCTTTTACCAGCTTTTCTCCATGATTCCTGAAAATCTAGTACATTGTCCCAAATAGATAAACCATATGTGAGGACTGATGTGACTACAGATGATAGGAGTAGGCATCTACTCTGCTTCGGTTTTAGCCAGTTGCAAGTTAACCGTATTCATCCACATGATAATTCTTCCAATCGTGATGTCGAAAGCCAGGTTTATCTCTTCGAGATGTTTCGTGACGATCACTACTGCTACATCATCAGCATATGCAACAAGTTTAACTTCCGATGGCAATGCTTTTCTCAAGAGGCCATCGTACATGATGTTCCACTGTAAAGGACCTAATACTGAACCTTGAGGTACGACTCCGGTGATTTCCTTCTGCTCTGTGCCGTTTTTCGTATTGTATTTAAGGACCCTGTCCGTGAAATAGCTAGCTACCATTTTGCGGAGGTATTCTGGCACGTCCACTTCTTCAACGACTTGCATGACGCAGACCAAATTGGCGGAGTTGAAAGCGTTCTTAACGTCCAGAGTAGCCACTAAGCAATATTTCTTCTTGCCACCCTTCCATCTAGTTCCGGCGACTGCATCCTTAGCTATACTTACAACCAAGTCGATTGCATCAAGTGTTGATCTTCCTTTCTGGAATACGCACTGGTTGTCTGCCAGGAGTGGATCGACCACAGCTTCCATTCTCTGGTGAATTATTCGCTCCAGTATTTTACCCGCCGTGTCCAATAAGCAGAGCGGGCGGTAAGATGATGGCTCATCCGGTGGCTTCTTTCCCTTTGGAAGAAGTGCCAGCCTTTGTTTTTCCACCTTTTAGGGAAGATCCCCTCTTTGAGACATGAATCATAGTTCTCTAAGAATAACGCTGGCATTGTCTTAATAGGTGTTTATAGAGCAATATTTGGGATTCTTGAATATCATGAGTCCGTCTCTTCTTCCTCGACGAGTTCCCTCAACAAAGTCTTTTGCTATCTTTGATGGCTTTATTCAATTTTTGTCGCGCTCTTGTACTCTTCTACCAGCTCTACAAAGTTAGATCGACGAAAACTGCGCTGACATATTCTTCGTTTAAATCTAAGACACTCCATACGAAGAGCGCTTATATGATCGTTCCACCAGTGCACCGATGGTCTTCGATTTATACCACGTTTCCGAGGCATACATGCGTCGCAAGTTTGGGTTACTCTCTTCATTTGCTCTTTTGTCTTCTCTTCAGCACTCCCTGTGATAGTCGGGTCGCTATCTAAGGCTACCACAGGAGCAGCAGGGTCAAAAGCTTTTACTTTCCATCCAAATGCGTTAGATCGTTTGATTGTTCTTCGAGGGTTGTGGCTGGGCGAGATTTCCCACAATATTGCGCTGTGGTCGCTGGCTGTATAGGTGTTTATTACTTCCCAAGAAAAACCTCCTGTAGTTAGAATGCTGCTGACGAACGAAAGATCCACTATTGAGCTTGCCTCTCTTTTTTAATATGTATGTGTCTTACCGGTGTTAAGGAGGACAATATCTAGTGTAGTCATCGCTTCCAGTAGTGCTTTTCCTCGTGCCTTGGTGGATTTACTGCCCCAGTCTACTGCCCAGGAATTGAAGTCACCTGCTATTGCTACGGGGAAATATTGTCTTGCATCCTCGATAAGTCGATCAAGGAAGTCCACGAATTGCTTAGTAGAAAGACTAGGTGGCACAGAGCTGCCAACCGATGCTGCCAAAAATCCAGCTTCATTATAATTCACTGCGTATTCAAAAGGAATTTTGCCACAAGACCAGATGACAGCGTTGGTGGTGCTGTCCGATTGCCAGGATTGGGTATTAAAGTGTTTGTATGGCTCTGCTAGTAGGACTAGGTCTAGTTCAAGCTCGCGCATGGTCTGCAAAAGCAGATCATGCGCAGCCTCACAGTAATTGAGATTGAGCGGCAGTATCTTCATGTTTGTTTATTTTTCAATTTCTCGAGCGCCTCTTTGTATACTGGGCATCTATATATCTGTATGTGCCAGCATGGTGGACAGCGTTCTCTGCGTTTCGATGTTCAGCGCATAATACACACTTTGCTAAATTTTTACATTCAGCGATTTTGTACCCTTCCTGTCCGCATCTAATGCAGAGTTTGGACCGATCTACTTTGCTTACGCACTGGAATCCATGATGCCCAAACAACCAGCATTTGAAGCATTGGATTGGCCTCTTTGTTGCTCGTATTCGGCAGTTGACTCAGCCAATCCTAATTTTGCCGTTTCCTTCCAGTAGCTTTTGTGCTGCAGCTGCTGGTAATAATACTGTGGCCGTCAGCGTACCTCTTAAGGCTCTACGGATCTTAATTGCCTCCAGTGATATCTCACAAGTTCCTCCACCTTCCGTTTTCAGAGCAGTCTGAATGTCCTCCCTCGAAGTGTCGTCATCAATGCCTAGGTTCTCTATGATCTCTTTGCAGATCACTTCGGCTTCCTCTTTGAGGATGTCTGCTATGGTCTTTTGCAAGACTTCCGTGAAATCGTAATCAACAAGTCTCCACTATTGATTGGTATTATTGATTTTCTCCACCGTCGTGCGAACCTGTTCATAAGGAACGTCCTGCTTTATGCAACGCAGAATCTTGGCATACTTCGTTTTCTCGACCGGGCTAATTATCTGTACATCAGGTCTGATCCATTTGCGTGGTTTTTTTCGCTTAGGCTCCGGTCTGGGTTCCTTCGATGGCTGTTTTGGGAGCTGCTCTTTTGCTTGCTTTCTCTTCTCCTTCCTTGACTGGAGCTTTTGAACCAAGCCACTGGCTCTATTTTTTCGGCATTCTGCTGCGAAACATTTTTCGAAGCATTTGATTTCAAGCCCTTCTTCTTTGTCCCTCGACTATCTGTTACATTTGGAGAGTTTCGGTTCTTTCTTTTTCCAGACTTGAGACCATTTTCACTTTTATCTCCGGCGACTGATTCAACATCACTTTCGACTCCAGTATGCATTGATTCATCAATTTCAACAGAAGTTGGACTGCTTTTCTCTGGTGTAACGCGGGAAGTGGGTTGTCGCGATGACTGCCATTTCTCGTCCAGTGTTTTGAATCTTCAAAGGGCGTTAAGAACACCGGTCGTTCTGGTCTTTATCTCCCTGTGGATGTTGAGTTTCAACTGAACGAACTCATGCAATACATTGGTTAGCTCTTCGAAGGCTTCGCTACGCTTAATTTAAGTGCCTGCTGTTATTGCTACTCGTTGTTCATGGGACCCATCAATACTTTTGTTTATTTCCTTACTATTTTCCATGTTTTGGTTTTACCAGTGCATCGTACGGAGAGGAGCGGGTTGACTTAACTAGGAACGGGTGTACCCTCGGATAAAGTACTCCTACCCCAGTACTCTGAGGTCTAGTCGACACTTAGCCAGTCCCGGAATACACGGACGGACTGGACTCGCTCGGGGCGGTGAAGATTCCGATATCTTAAACTCACTACGTACTTCCTGATCAAGGCCCGAAGTAACTGGCTCTTGGTCCACTGCTGCAACAAACAGATCATCAGAGCAAGCTCACATCAGCCGTAGCCCGTATCTTCGGAAAAAAAATGGTACGAGTTCCGGACACTCCCAGTGAGGTGCAGCAGGGAACGATCGTCTTGCTAGGTCAGTTAGTGTGGCCAACCCTTCATAGGGGAGTTTTGTCCACGTAGCCATATTTTATTTAACCGCTGCCCTCTGTACCACATCAACTAAGAGACGCGCCTGGTAGCAGTTTCCCCTCTTTCGCAGGTGTATGTATGTGTGTGTGTGTGTGTGTGTGTGTGTGTGTGTGTGTGTGTGTGTGTGTGTGTGTGTGTTTATGTCCTCTTTCTTTTGGTAGCTAAGGTGTTATTTTACCTTTCTTCTAGTTGTTGTAGTTGTTGTCATTTGCCCTTTTTCTTTCGATGGAACGCAAGTCTATAAGGACTTCTGTTTGCTTTCTGAGGACAAATTTGCTGATGGCGTTCCAAGAGGCTCTTGATGACAGCATCACTTCTATAACTGTCTCTGTTTGAATACTCCGGTGTAAGATAATCTCGAGTAGATCACGCTGTCGATTAAATCGTGGGCAGTAAAAGAAAACATGCTCCACATCTTCGATTACTTCTGGGCAGGACGGGCACTCCGGGGAATTATCGTGCTTAAAACGGTGCAGATAAGCCCGGAAACAACCATGTCCTGATAACATCTGCGTGAGATAATAGTTGACTTCTCCGTGACTACGGTTCAGCCAGACATCAATCCGTGGTATGAGACGATGAGTCCACCTACCCTTCTCTGCAGCATCCCATTGAAACTGCCAACGTACATAACTCTTCAGTCGTTCTTCTACCCTGAGTTCTTCAGCGCTCAGTGTGGTTGTCGTCTTTCGATGGTAAAGGTTCCGTCTTTCCTTAGCTAGAACTCGAAAAGGTAGAGTTCCGGAAATGACGCGCACTGCCTCTTCCGATATTGTCCGAAAGGCGCTAGCTACTCTTAAGGCACCCAGCCGATATACTGGTTCAGCTTTCCGCCATGAAACTTGGGTGTCTAGCGTGTCTGCCCATATAGATATTCCATAAGTCAACACTGATGTGACTACTGATGACAGTAGTAGTCTCCGGTGCTGCTTTGGATCCCCAACATTCGGCATCAGTCGTGCTAAAGAAGCTCTTACTGCTGATGCTTTGTTGGCAACATGTTCCACTTGTTGCTTGAAGTTAGGTCGACCATCAAGCATCACTCCCAAATATTGGATATATGGTTGTGATGTGATTTCTTGATCTCCGACTTTCAATTTGATTGTTTCCAGCGCATTTCTGCTAGTAATAAGCACGGCTTCGGTCTTCTTTTTAGCCAGTTGGAGATTCACTGTATCCATCCACCGGTAAAGTTGCTCGAAGATGATGTTAAACAGGTGGCTAATCTCGTCCAGATGTTTGGCGACGATCACTACGGCAACATCATCTGCATACGCTACCAATTTGACGCATCTCGGTAGTTTAAGTCTCAGAAGCCCGTCGTACATGATATTCCACAACAGTGGTCCTAGGACGGAGCCTTGCGGCACACCTCCGATGATGTCGTACTCTGCTTGCCATTCGCTGTGTCGTACTTAAGGAATCTGTCGGTAAAATAGCTTGCCACTATCGTACACAGGTATTCTGGAACGTTTTTGTCTCTAAGAGCTTGCATGATGCAGTCCCAATTGGCGGAGTTGAAGGCATTTCTGATGTCCAAGGCGGCCACTAGACAATAGTCTTTCGTGCCACCCTTCCATCTGGTTCCTGCGACTGCTTCCTTGGCCGTGCTAACGACCAGATTGCTTCAAGTCTCTGATGTATGATGCGTTCAAATATCTTACCCGCTGTGTCTAGCATACAGAGTGGACGGTAAGATAACGGTTCTTCCGGTGGTTTTTTCCCTTTCGGTAGTAGTACCAGCCGTTGTTGTTTCCACTTTCTAGGAAAAGTCCCCTCCTTCAGGCAAGTTTTGTAGACGTCGAGGAATAACTCAGGCGCTGCTTTTATAGATGTTTTCAGAGCAATATAAGGGACTCCGTCCAATCCCGGCGCTTTGTTATTCCCGACGCGGTTGCAAGCCTCCGTCAGTTCTTCCTTCGTGACCGGTGGAATATATTCTGGATTAAGCTGCACTGATGTGTGGATGAAATCACGATGCCGTGGAAACAGCGCAGTTACTATCTTCAGTAGGAGTCGTGTCAGTAGGAGTCGTGGGCACGTTGGCGATGGCATCGGCTGGCTTTTAAGGTGAGTCATGACCACCTTGTATGGTCTACCCCATGGATCCCTTTCTACTTCATCGACGAGTTCCGTCCAGCAGCGTCTTTTGCTTTCTTTGATGGCTTTATTCAGATTCCGACGCGCCTGTTTGTACTCAGCCACCAGCTCTGCAGAGTTAGGTCGTCGGTAACCACGCTGGGATATTCTTCTTTTCTTAAGACACTCTGACCGGAGAGTACTGATTTGGTCGTTCCACCAGTGCACCGATGGTCGTTGATTATTGCCATGTTAACGAGGCATACTGGCGTCACAAGCTCGTGTCAGTCTCGTCATAAGGTCTTTTGTCTTTTCTTCTGCAGGTCCCGTGATAATCGGGTCACAGTATAGAGCTACTAGCAAAGCACTAGGGTCAAATGATTTTACCTTCCAGCCGATAATCTTTAGTTGCTTTTGAGATCTTCTAGCGCTCCGATCTTTGGATATTTTCCTGAGAATTGCGTTATGGTCGCTGGCAGTGTAGAGGTCCATCACTCTCCAGTTGCAGTTGCTTCTAGCGAGGCTGCTGCTGACAAAAGTGAGGTCTACAATGGAACTTGCATTTCCTTTGATGTAGGTTGGCGTGTCACCGCCGTAAGTAACACCTCGTCTAGCACGGTAAAAGCTTCTAGCAGTGCTTTTCCTCGGGCGTTGGTTTGCTTGCTACCCCAGTCGACCGCCCAGGAATTGAAGTCCCCGGCTATTGCTGGATGATGTTGCTTCGCGTCTTAGGTCAGGCGATCCAAGAAGTCAGTAAATTCAGCAATGGAGAGGCTAGGTGGAGCATAGCAGCTTTAGAAACGGATGCCATCTATTGATGCTGCTACAAAGCCGGCGCTGCCATTGTTGACTACATTCTGGAAGGAGAGTTTGCCACAGGACCAAATGACAGGTCTAGCGGTGATGTCTGTTACCCATGGTTGGCCGATGAGATGTTTAAATGGCTCTGATAAAAACACAAGATCAACTTTTAATTCTCGTACCGTTTGCATAAGCAAGTCATGCGCAGCTTCACAGTGATTAATGTTGAGCTGCAGTATCTTCATGTTCGTTTATTTATCAACTTCTGGAGTGCTTCCTGGAAGACCGGGCATCGACCAGAGCCAGACCGGTGCGCAGTACCCTGAGATCCAGGTTTTTCCGCATATAAAACCCATTTCACCTTATTTGGGCATTGAGCAACTTGATGGCCTGTTTGTCCATATCTGATGCAAAGCCCAGATCGATTGACCTCGCTTTTGCATTGGGCAGCAGTGTGTCCAAAGTGCCAGCACTTATAGCATCGTAGTGGTGTCTTTACTGTTCTGATACGGCAATTCACCCAGCCAATTCGTATCTTGCCTCTCTCTCCGAGTATCTTCTGCGCTGTTGCTGCTGGTAATCGTACCGAAGCGATCTAATGACATCTTCAGGTATTTGTTTGTGTGTGTGTGTGTGTGTGTGTTGTGTGTGTTTGTGTGTGTTTTTTTTTTATATAGCGAAGGAAATTCTTTTACGAATCTCTGGCTTAGATGTTTTGCCTGGTATGTCGGACTCGAACATTAACTTAGGCTAATACCGACTAAAACCTCCGCTATCCTCTGAACTCTGATCCCCCACGGTATCCGCCGTTAGGCATTACTTCGTGGGGGGGGAGGATATAGCTACTGCTCTTTCTTCTGGTAGCTAAGGTGTTATTTTACTTTTCTTCTAGTTGTTGTCATTTGCCATTTTTCTTTCGATGGAAGTATATAAGGACTTCTGTTGTAAATTTGCTAATGGCGTTCCAAGAGGCTCTTGATGACAGCATTACTTCGATAACTGTCTCTGGTTGGATACTCCGGTGTAAGATATTCTCGAGTAGATCACGCTGTCGATTAAATCGTGGGCAGTCAAAGAAAACATGCTCCGCATCTTCGATTACTTCTGGGCAGGACGAGCACTCCGGGGAATTATCGTGCTTAAAACGGTGCAGATAAGCCCGGAAATAACCATGTCCTGATAACATCTGCGTGAGATAATAGTTGACTTCACCGTGACTACGGTTCAGCCAGACGTCAATCCGTGGTATGAGACGATGAGTCCACCTACCCTTCATATGAAAATATAAAAGTTTAGAATTCGTTTTGAAACATACAAAAATCTAAAATGAAAAATTGCACAAAAAATTATAAAATTTTATTTACTATAGTTTCAAAAATAAAAGTGGATTCTGACCGTCTTAATTCTCTCGAATATATTCAAGTAGTTGCGTGGTAAACATAATATATTAAATTAAAGTATAAGTTAAAAATTTAATGAGATGGATGTGCCTGTTTTTTATTACATAACAAATTAAATCTTGGTGGAATGTTTGAAACTGCTGGACGTAAGACCTCTTCAACATTTTTTAACGTTGAACGATATTGGAATTTAATATGTGTTAAAGCTGAGAAAGTAACTTCACATAAATATGTGGTGTTGAATGGCAGAAGTACATTTAACGCCATATCATCGATTGTGGGAAATTCAGTTCTAGTTCCGATCCAGAGGCTTTATTTGAAATTGTAGTTTTAAGATTGACTCACTCGAAAGCTCAGCAAATTCCTCTTGAGCTTTAAGTGGCAGTTGATCAATCTCACTTAAGCCAATCCAAAACGGCTTTTGAATCCAAACTATTTTTTTGGAAATCAATATTTAATATAAAATATGTTCGGAACTTTATTTCTAGCGCTTTTAAGTGATCTACAAAAGTTTTTGCAATAAAAGTTTTACAATGAATTTTCTCGATTACAAAATTGTTGACACTGGAAAACATTTCGAACGAATTTTTTTCGACCCTGCTAATCCAAATGTTGATCTTTGTAATAAAACTTTCAATTTTATCATTTGAAGTAAATATATCGCAATTTTTTCCTTGAAGAGACAAGTTAAGATAGTTAAAATAAGATAGTCACAAAAATATCTGACAAATAACATAGCTTGGATAGCCATAAGTCATTTTGAAAAAAAGCGGCAATATTTAAAACTTTTTATTAAAAACACAATAATAAACTTAAAATCTTAAAACAAATCGTTAAATGCCTTAGCATTTTGTATTTTCTTAACACTAATACTTTCACTGATAAAAAAATAAATTCAATTAACTGGCTGGTGGTAGATCCAACAATATACGGGTATAAATGGAAAAACTTTTTTAAACTGACAAATTCGGAATAACATAGTTCACGTAGTTAAAGAGTGAATATTTAAAGGTCAGTTTATTAAAATTGTTTTGTATTTACTTGTTTGATTTTTATTAGTGAATAAATAGCATTTCTATTGTCACAACGATTCCACCCGAAAATGTTCAGCTTGATGAATGATGGTTATAGGATTAATATTCGATATAATTATTTTTCGACAGTTTAACAGACACTACGAGTTAAATGAAATGGAGTAATAATACAAATTAGTACAATGCCCTTTTTTCATGTTAGTAAGATTTTTATGAATATAAATATTTTTATAAAAAAAATATTTTTATAATATTGAAAACAGTTTTGAAAAAAAAAATACAATAAAATAAAAAACTAAAATTTCTTTGTATATTTATTTTGTTTTTTCGTTTTCCCATTTCTTACGCTCACAGAGAGATTAAAATTCTTATTTTGTTTTCCTCAACGTTTCTCACTTGGTCAGAGTTTGTATTATATAATACTTTGCACATCTTTCAGAAGCTTTACTAACACTGCGCAACGTCTGTACGAACTCTGTGTTTTTAATAAAACAATAATGAAATTATTGGATTCATAAATAAAAGAAAACTACCGTGAAGTGTATGACATTAACAATTATTTCAATCAGATAAAAAGTTACACACGTAATTTTCTCTAGAAAATTGAAACCAAATACCAGGTATTTGATGAACGTCTACTGAGTATTTATTTCAGTTTTTCAAATAGTACAAAATCTATAATTTAACAAACACTTTTTTACCACCATGCATAATTTTTATTACATATTCAGTGTCAATTATTATTGAAACAGAAATTCTGACCTAAAGAAGATTTTAACTACCAATGTCAATTCCTTTAATATACGATGTACAGTTAAGAATCAATACTTGTACCGTTTTTAATTATTAACAATGAAAAAATACAATAAATACGTATTTTATACAGACAGAGCTTGTTATATAATATACAAATTATTATCCGACTAGAATGCAATCTCCTCCCCGACCATCCATTAGTTTATAAATTAGTGTTAATACTCATCAGCCAGCCTTTACCTCACTATATGATGCTTATTTCGCTAAATGTTGGGGATATTTCTGGGCTCAAAGCGGTACAGTGACAGTGGCATTGATAACATTCACGTTTCTATATATACATTTTATATTTTTTTATATAGATTTGGTTGACGATTATCGAATTGAAACTTGCATGATTTGAATGTAGAGACCATGGCTATAATTTATAATAATTCTCATAATACTATAATTTGTAATAATTAAATAAATTATTAACCAGCTTTGTTTTTGGTTGCATTTTACAGTGAATAACAAATTGCCTCAACGAAAATAAATACAAATTAGAAAAAGAAACAGTCCTTAGATAACAAGTTTTTACTATAAAAATAGCCAATTTATTAAAAATGATTTTCAGAAAGCTGTTGGGCGAAAATGAGCATTGCAATAATTTCCTCTTCTGTAAATAATAAATAGTAGACAATATCGAGTTCACATGAAATTGGAAAACTGATCGGTAAGGACTTATTTTTTCCACGCTGCGAAAGCAACGCTACTATTTAACAACAAGTTATTTTTGTAAGAAACATATTTTCTACCAGTATTGAGGTAATGGTGACTCAAAACATCTGGTACTTCGATTTGTATTCGAGGTGGGACACCCTATGTTAGTTGTGGGAGACCCGATATTTGGTGTGCGACAAGGGGTATTTGGTGTAGGACGTTAAATTAATGTACTTATAGTATGAGTAAAATAAGCAGGTATGTTTTAAGGCTTTTGCCGATTATTATCAAATTTCAAGAATATATCGAAATGAAAATATTCCTATCGCCTAGAAACTTTAATTGTTATTCATTTCCAATTCACTTTATTTCTATCGCGTGTATCAGTCAAAAGTTACAACCCCTTTTGACAGAAATAGAACAACAGAAACAGTCGAATCTTCACCTAATACCAGATATTGCGGTGTATATTTGGTAAAGCCGTTAATTCAGGCCATTGGATTGTGGGAAATTTACTGGCGTAAATAATAAGGTTACATTTTTTTTTTGTTAAAAAATTTTGACACTCCGTAGATTCAATTGCTGATTCTGGCTGATATTAATCAGCCAGAAGTAATTTAATCTTGTATTTTCTTAATAAAGGATCTAAAAGATGTATGAAATCGCTTGCAGTTTATCCCGAAGAAGTTTATACAAGTAAACCTTTAAATGTGGTCACCAAATCAAAACAGTAAATAAGGATATGATCATATGGCTTAGTAGTTGGACGTAAATGGGACAGTATGCCAATAGAACGACGGATTGATTCTGGATTGATTTTTTTTTTACAAATATGCATTAATTGCATTAATTTGCGACCAATTTGTCCGTTTTTATAAGTGTAATAATTTTCCGTATTTGTAATAATGTAAGGTGAATTCCGATATGCCCAAATTTTCAACCAAATTTTTCCAAATAACTTGTTCACTTATTTTTATGAAAGGAAAATTCGTTTATTTCCGTCTTCTGTTTTAAAAAAAGTATGTTCTTCATTTTTACATGTTTATTCTTCAAAATCTCCTCTTTATGATTTTTTGGTCATTAAAAATTTCTTGTATTGTTTTTAAATTTACGACTATTAGTATATCGTCCTTAATCTCAAAAGTTTCAAGTACGGGATTCCTCGATAACGAATCAACTTCCACATTATCCTTGCCCTTACGATAAATTAATATAAAAGTTATATTGTGATAGATAATATACAAGATCATCGCCTCATTGTTCATCTGACCTTGCATTAATTCTAAGATTTTCTAACGGTTTGTCGTCTTTAATAACAGTAATTTATCTTCCAATTAACCAGTATTACCAATATGTAATAGCTTCTTTTATAACCCAACACTCAAGGTAAATTTCTTTCTATTTCTTTTGTGCGGGGCTTAATTTTTTTGAAAAGTAAGCAACTGATTGAAGATCATTATCATCATTGGGCAATTTTAAGATTGCTCATAAATCATTACCACCAACGTTGTTTCGTAATTATCCAATTGAAGAGAACTAATTTTCTTAATCAATTATGCACTGACTCTAATGTTTGCACTGCATTTTCAAAATATTTGTAATAGAAAATTATTTTTCCAAAAAATTGACGTATATTATTTTTTGTTTTTGGCCTGGGAAGAGTTTTAATAGATTTGAGATTATCATTAATAGGGCGAATGCTGTTTTTTTCAATCATTTACCATATGGATTTAACTGAACTATTGGTAAACACACATTTTACATTATCCCTTTAAATGTTTTGAAAAAATTAAAATGTCTACATAGCAAGCACAAAATCCAGAAAATTTATTTAATATATTTGATATTGTTCGTTCAAAAATTAAGGGAAATATTTTTATACCAAATGGAACACACCTCCACTACAAGTACTCTTTTTGTGTAACAAAAGCTGTTTACACTCTATTTTTTTTTTTTTTTTTAAATTGGAAAAGACCAAAAAGCTGAGTTAATATCGACCAGTCGCAATTTCCAGCCTTTACCGTTATATCTTCTTTTCATGGGAACGGTTGTGGTTTCGAAACTACTTATAAAATCTTGAAAATCGATACAAAAGCGTGATTTTTTATTTTCTTCACGTTTGTTCGCAAAAGTAACCGGAGTAGCAAAATGAGAGTTCGATTTTTCAATTTAGCCTGTTTCCCGTAACTTTGTTATCTGAGATTCAAATTCTTTTCGATCCGGAATAGTAGTTCTTTAGGGTTTCTTAGTGATGTATTTATTTTCTACGAGTTTAATTTCGGCCTCTGTTTGTCGTATTCTTCGTATATCATATTTGTATCTGAGAAATGCTGAGAAATATTTATTTATCAAACCGTTTATATTGTTTTATTCTTCAGTATTTATATAACCAAAATTTATATTGTGTTTGATATAGCCGATATAGGTTTTATATTCA
This sequence comes from Chrysopa pallens, assembly GCA_020423425.1. Lineage (NCBI taxonomy): Eukaryota > Metazoa > Arthropoda > Insecta > Neuroptera > Chrysopidae > Chrysopa > Chrysopa pallens. The sequence continues at coordinate 3,868,162 of CM035591.1, forward strand.
TTTCCAGTATATTCTTCCAAAATATTTTTTATAGAAAGCGTAAATTTTTTACTTTTTACCCTTTTATCTTCCAGTTTCTGTATAATATTTAAATGCTCATTTTCAATCAATCTAAATTATTTTAATTGCAGCCAATCCAAGAATTAAATCGTAGATGCAACGTAGAAGACTTGTTATTTTTTATAACATGGACATCAAAATTTTGCTCTAGCCTATTCTTTTTCATTTTACGCTGGCGGTAAGTGACATTGGTACCACTTGTTTTTCAATTCGTCGACGATTTTCTGACTAATTAGTGTAATATTAGGCCCAATATCATAAACTACATTTATAATTTTCTTTCTGTCGATGATATTTTTTATCGCAGTTAATGGTGGACACTCACTCTCCGGATTCATTAGTTTCTTGAATTATAACAATGGAAACTTCACAATTTTCAGCAAGGTTTACTACTTTTTGATTTTCAAAACGTTTCGTTAGCCAAATGATTTTTTGATTCCTCATTCTTTCTAGTTCTTGTTGAGGCTGATTCATTAGATCTTCTATGTTTTTCAATTTTTCTCTTTCAATCATATTTTGTAATAGATCCTTTAAAAATAATAGAAATTCTCGACATCTCTGTTATGTTTGGTTCACAGTCCAACAATAATCGTTCTTTTTGTAACGCATATTCTAATAGTGTTCCATATTCGTTTATATATCTATAGAAATAAGCATAAGGAGCATTAGACCAACCTTTATCGGCATATGTTTGGAGAAATGATTGTAACCATTATTCTTTATTTTGTAAATTCAAATTTTGGTTCGTTGAAGAACACCAACTTTTTGCGCTATCGTTTAAAGATAATCTAAAGCATTGTATTTTTTGTTTCTCACATTGTATTTGAAATCGTACTAAATAAATAAATTGTAATTCTTTCTCGAAATCCTTTAATCAGACTTTCATATTTTGGTTTCTCCCAGTAAATTTATCAACAACAAATTTTTTTCAATTTCAGGTAATGATATTTCTTTGGCTGTAATTTGAAATTGAAGTTGATGAATTATTTTATTTGTTCATAGTCTCTTCCTTAAAACATTATCTTTAAAAACAAAGTTTATATCTTTGTCTGTATTATTCGTGCTATATTTGCTGGTTTACTTACAGTTATATTTCTATATTGCTCTTCTTTTATCATACATTTAGAGGCACATTTAATTGTATCTATTGCAAATAGTTATTCATGGTGGATCTCATTCTGATATAAGACGGAAACATATAACTAATATCTTCATTAAATAATTTGATACTTTTTATACTTGTAAGTAGTCCATTATTTATACTTTTTTCTTTTTTAAGTTGGAACTTAACTTTCAGCATTGACATCTTGACTAAAATCGATTTTTAATGTGGTTCATAGGTATTTAAAGACAAAATAGATTAACTGTGATATGAAAATATATTTATGATGAATATTACAATGAGTTTCAAAATAAATTTCATACGTTCGATAAACTCACCTCAAATGAGAAATCGATTTAAAAAGTCATTTACAAAATATTACAACAATCAATAATAATTTTTACAATTAACTCAGCAGCCAAAAGCATCGCTTTTACATATACCCATTTATATTTACATATTTATTTGTTCTTGCATTACTTCTGTGTTGATGGGCCGATTTGAAAAATTTATTTTAAGGTGCATTCATTACATCTCCAAAGTAGTCCCATATTGACTTGAAGTAATCATTCCACCCGCAAAGAGCGTGAGGGATTAAAAAGTATATTAAGTGTTTAAATTTCATCCAAATTAATTTTTCCTGGATGTATAAAAGAGGAAAATATAAAAAAATTTCCAAAAAAATACAACGTCAAAAAAACCTAATAATAAACTAAAACTTCAAAATAATTTTAAATTAAAAACTTCCTAGTGACAAATTACATTTCTCTTCGGTACATTCAAATGAATTTCTTAGTTCAGCAAAAGCATCGATGACAACTTCGAAAATTAATTTTACTTTTTAGTTCATTTTTTTATGCGGTATTATTTTTTATAAATATTTTAAAAAAAGTTTGGAACAATAAATTGCGCTTTATTAATTTGATATTAATTGTCGTTTCAACACAAATAACAAGAAAAGAAATTATGTTTTAATTCATGGACTTTATTAATACATATTATTAACTTGCAAATTTCTAAGTCTATAACAGTGAAGTCTGTGAAATAACAAATGGTATAGCATGTGTAGTATCGTTATTATGACTCGGATAAAGTTTTACCAACGATAAAATTTTGTAGGATCAATTTGTAATTTACTGTCTAACTCTCTTTACTGTTATACTTAAATTAAAAAAAACCAAGATACTTAAGAAAAAAATTTTCCACTTTAACCTGTGATATTTTGTGAAGCAATATTTTATGATATTTTTCAAGAAACAAACTTAGTGAAATAAAGTGGGCTAGGATGTGAACCGCATGGTCCACATCACAATCTTTTTACTGAGGATAATTAAAAAAAAAACATAATTTGTCTAAAATTAGGAATGTGGGTATTTTGTAAACGGTTTTATTAGGCATGCCTTGGGTGAGATTTTGGTAAAATTTACTAATTGAAATATCACCTGCTTCCTGTTGACAGATTGTTTTGAAATTTGGTAACCACCTTTAGTTCTGATGACAAAACAATTAAATATATACGGTATTATTGTATTATTGTATAGTCACCGCTACAAATTATTTAGTTTTAGTCCTTTTTAACGCTAGAAAATATTGAAGGGCATCAATAACATTTTGATTTAGGTGTGCATACTTAATTATTCCATTTCTGCATGCTTTTCTGTCCGTCTGTCAGTCTCTCCGTCATAAAAACGAGAAGTGATTTCAAACTGAAATTTTGGATCATTTAAAGCGTAAAAATTGAGTTTAAGTTAAGGAATGTGCTGAACTCAAATTTAGCTCATAAGCACATAAATTTGCATTACATATTATTATAAACGCATTTTTATCTATTTGAACTTAATATTTAGTATGTTTTTTAAGACGTGTTCATTAAAAATAGTTCAAAATTTGAAACTGGACCCTATGCCGAGTATCTAAAAAATTATACTGTTAGTTGTTATTTTAACTAGTTTTTATTTAATTTAAATGAATCATTTGTATCAATTGTTTCTCTTAACATCATTAGTTTCTTTTCAGTAGTCATGTATTTGCTTTAAAGGAATCGGATTTGTTACGTATATAGAGGTAGTGTGGTTTTCACATAAAATTTTCTCACATAATTTTCCCTACCAACATACTAGAAAAGATATTGAATAAATTTTCGTCTTTTTTCCCTTTCGTATAATAAAAAAGAAAACTTTCGTTATATGATTATTATTTTTGTGTAATAATATAATTTGACATTTTATATTTTTTTGTGTGTAACTTTTTATATTAGATTAATAGACATGCGTTTGTTGTTTTAAAATAACAAAAGTTTTTATATGTAATACCAGAACATTTCCGCATCATGTGATTTAGAAGAATAGAAAAGAACTTGTGAATTCGTTGTAGTACGGTTGATTGTGGAATCAATTTCGTATTGCATTCCGATAAAAAACGTTCTGATGATGTATAATTGGCAAATGAATGACTTATTCGAAATTAGAGTACTTGAATAAATTTAGAACCAAAAAGATATGTTTATAATAAATACAATTTCTAATATAGAATCCAATGGATTTCTTCTTTTACCGCTTCAATACCTCAATAAATAGCAGTTGAGATATTATTAAATTTAGTATTCATCATCTTGTCAAACTGAGGATTTACTGGAAGTTTTAGTATTAATAGTACAAATTAATCTAAAATTTTTTGTTATTATTCATATCTGCTTAATTACTGTGGTGCATGGTAGGCACAAAAAATAAGACCTCAGTCAGTTAGTGTGGAGATCGTTAAAAAACTAGAAACGAGTAACATCTTCTAGCTTATATCACTGGTTATGACTTCTTTGTAATCGAAATACGTATTGTTGTAAAATAAAAAAAATTTGGATCTAAAAAATTGGGGTTAAAATATAAATTAATATATAAAAACTTAAAATATATAAATAAATAAATTAAAAAAAAAAAAAATAATAATAATAATTAAATAATAAATTTGTTAAAATAATAATAATAATAATTTTAATTTAAAAGAATTATTCATCGTTTCGATTTTATAAAGAATAAAATATAAATCTTTCTTATTTGAAGGTGAGATATCAGATTTTACACACCAACTGCGAGTATGGTTAGGTTCGCTCATTTATTTCTTTTATTTGATTTGACAAAAATATTATGGCGAGCTAGATAGATGATAAAGGGAAGTCTAAAAAGGAAACATGGTGCTAGGATGATCCATTAGAAAATTGTAGCCATTAGAAAAAATCTATTTTATTTCATTCATTTTGGTGCTAATTTACACTTTCATATGCAAGCATACGTACAATTATAATATTGTGTGAGTTTTTTAAGTAACTTTAAATCTATTCAGTTCACACTTACTATACTCATCGAATGTTTTGAAAATTTTTTGAGATTCAAATTGAGTTTTACTTATAATTTGGTAAATATTTTATGTAAGCTTCGATCTATCGAGGATTCATTTAAGTTTTTTTTAGTCATTGGATAAACAAATATTCCAGTTTTTTCGACGGTTTATCGAAATATTCCGACGCTATTATGAGCTATTGTATACATATGAAGCTTTATGACATAGGAAAAAAGGTATGATTTCAATAATTTGGTTGTCCGAAAGATTTTATTGTATTCCATCAATATCGTTTTGTTACTGTTAATGGTTAAATATGTTCTTGACTTTTCCAAGGATAAATTAACAAATTTTTCGTTTTGTAGCAGTGCCTTTTCAGTTGTTCGTAAAGTGTATTTAATTTTATTTAATGATCTACAAAATGAGTAATTATTTATAATGACGGGCTGTTGTTTTAGACTATCCCTTTAAGTGTGGCATATAAAATAACCTATTTAATACTTTTCAGTGTTCGCTTTCAATAAACAATGTCATTTTAGATGTTCCTTTCTATTCTCTTCTTGAAATTCCGATAAAAAACGTTCTGATGATGTATAATTGGCAAATGAATGACTTATTCGAAATTAGAGTACTTGAATAAATTTAGAACCAAAAAGATATGTTTATAATAAATACAATTTCTAATATAGAATCCAATGGATTTCTTCTTTTACCGCTTCAATACCTCAATAAATAGCAGTTGAGATATTATTAAATTTAGTATTCATCATCTTGTCAAACTGAGGATATACTGGAAGTTTTAGTATTAATAGTACAAATTAATCTAAAATTTTTTGTTATTATTCATATCTGCTTAATTACTGTGGTGCATGGTAGGCACAAAAAATAAGACCTCAGTCAGTTAGTGTGGAGATCGTTAAAAAACTAGAAACGAGTAACATCTTCTAGCTTATATCACTGGTTATGACTTCTTTGTAATCGAAATACGTATTGTTGTAAAATAAAAAAAATTTGGATCTAAAAAATTGGGGTTAAAATATAAATTAATATATAAAAACTTAAAATATATAAATAAATAAATTAAAAAAAAAAAAAAATAATAATAATAATTAAATAATAAATTTGTTAAAATAATAATAATAATAATTTTAATTTAAAAGAATTATTCATCGTTTCGATTTTATAAAGAATAAAATATAAATCTTTCTTATTTGAAGGTGAGATATCAGATTTTACACACCAACTGCGAGTATGGTTAGGTTCGCTCATTTATTTCTTTTATTTGATTTGACAAAAATATTATGGCGAGCTAGATAGATGATAAAGGGAAGTCTAAAAAGGAAACATGGTGCTAGGATGATCCATTAGAAAATTGTAGCCATTAGAAAAAATCTATTTTATTTCATTCATTTTGGTGCTAATTTACACTTTCATATGCAAGCATACGTACAATTATAATATTGTGTGAGTTTTTTAAGTAACTTTAAATCTATTCAGTTCACACTTACTATACTCATCGAATGTTTTGAAAATTTTTTGAGATTCAAATTGAGTTTTACTTATAATTTGGTAAATATTTTATGTAAGCTTCGATCTATCGAGGATTCATTTAAGTTTTTTTTAGTCATTGGATAAACAAATATTCCAGTTTTTTCGACGGTTTATCGAAATATTCCGACGCTATTATGAGCTATTGTATACATATGAAGCTTTATGACATAGGAAAAAAGGTATGATTTCAATAATTTGGTTGTCCGAAAGATTTTATTGTATTCCATCAATATCGTTTTGTTACTGTTAATGGTTAAATATGTTCTTGACTTTTCCAAGGATAAATTAACAAATTTTTCGTTTTGTAGCAGTGCCTTTTCAGTTGTTCGTAAAGTGTATTTAATTTTATTTAATGATCTACAAAATGAGTAATTATTTATAATGACGGGCTGTTGTTTTAGACTATCCCTTTAAGTGTGGCATATAAAATAACCTATTTAATACTTTTCAGTGTTCGCTTTCAATAAACAATGTCATTTTAGATGTTCCTTTCTATTCTCTTCTTGAATCTAGCGTGCATTTCACTGTCTATTTAAAAATGTATTCAGTTAAAAAATACAGTGATAAAAGCGTTTGAAATGATTAGCTTTAAATTCAAGGTAGGTTTTACAATTGTCAATTTATAACTGTGCTAATAATAATTCTAATACTATAGGCTTTACTACCAGGATTGATGTCCCTAAGGGGACAGAAAGGGCAAAAACAATTTTGAGTGATTACATTTCATCCAAAATTCTCCTATACAACAGTCAGAAGTAAAAAATTTTAAATAAAAAACACATTGCCTTCAAATAATTAACAAAAATTAACAAAAATCTAGGTTCATTTATTTAATATGTAATTTATGAAATTTTACTATCAATACAGTATATCTATCTGAGAATCGTGTTTTAAGATATTATTTTATTGTTATTCAATCGTTAGGGTCTTGTAATGATATAAGGACCTTGTTAGCCGTGTTGGTTACACTACTTCTAACCATACTGATTATTATATCTACTGAGTTACATTTCAGCGGGTCTAATCTGCATCCAGTAAAAATCTGTTTAAAGTGCGGGGTTTGCCTTCAAAGTATGTTCGGTATTTTAATTAGTTCATTTATTAACAGGGATTGTAGTCATTGTTGTAGAATTATTGTAAAAATTTTTTATTGAGTTATTATCGCTTAAAGAAATATTGTTTGATTTATTCGTTAGAAGTTAAATTAGTTAGGATGAAGTGCTTACACTTGAAAATTCAATATTATTATTATTAATTATTTCGATTTCTAAATCGGTATCTGAGCTAGAGAATTCTAGCTTTGAATCTTTTCTTAAAGTTGATTTTTGTACTGAAGGAAGAGGATTCGAGTGGCTTTTGTTTTTAAACAATTTAAGAACTTTTGGCATTAAAAATAATATCAAGCCATAATTAAAAGTACTACCAACAGTTGAGTTATGTCCAATTTCCTCATTGCGTCTTAATGATTAGGATTCCAATTACGAACGAAAATAATTGCGAGTTTTCACTGATTTGAAAATGTTGAAAGTAGAACTACCATGATGCTTGCCTGGTCTACAATTGTATTTCATCACTTATAATTAATTTATTTGATCCGTAGGTTTCTTTGTTCTAAAGTATTAAAATATACTCAAAAATTCGAATTTTGCATTACTACACCAAATTCGTTATTTAACAATGGTAACTATCCTATTACCAATTGCAAGTTCCACAATATAAAGATATAAAAAAATTAGATTTACTATTCTAGTATATTTTATGAGCGAACTTGCAAAACTTATGAATACGAAAGACAAAAATTATATCAACTTTTCTAGTACATTCAAATAAGCGAACGAATGTTCACTTATAAAACTTATAAATATAAAAGACAATTGGAACTAGTATATGAAATAGTCGAACGTATGTCAAAACTCATAAATGATTATGAGTGATAGTTTTTGTACCATTTCTTAAATAAAGATTTCTTTAGAAAATCATTTAAAAAAATTTAAATCTGAATAGTTGTTTTCCTTTTACCTCGACTGGAACTTGAAATTAATATTTAAGTAATAATTAACTGTCCAAAATTCAAATGGACATTAATTGGTTTCATAGTTATTCCAAAATCTTATTTCATTCCAAAACTTTATCATAATCATAGTTGCAGCTAAACAGTAATCAGTCCGCGCAATTGGTCGCGTTATTTTACAACTGCGCATAAGAAAATGAATATTTTTTTACTCCGCATATTTGAACCATATATTTTACTAACGCTTAAAGGTACGGATGGAAAAAAACTTCATGATCCTCTTTTATTATGAAATAAACTTTATTATTTTTTGGGATTTTACAGACAGAAGTTATTGAAATTATTTTAAAAACTATACAGAACTTAAATATAATGATTGGGGTAATGTCTACCAAATTTGATACAAAAATTTTTTAATTCTTAGTTTTTTACACATAGAATGTAAAAAAGCCACGAGTTTTTAGTTACAAAAGCTATCGTAAAATGAAAATGAAATATAATTTTATATATTTTTGCAAATCAAAATTTTTAATCGATGAATAATTTGTATATATCAACTAATCAAAAATAGTGGGTGGAATTTATATCATTCTAGATTTTTTTAAATATTAAAAAATTATGGGTTGTCAATTGTCCAAATTTTCGCATAGAAAATAATTATTTGATAAATTTGTTTAGAAAATAAGTCTACCTTTTCTTAAAACAAATTCCACTTCTCCAGCCCTTATGGACTGTGGTAGTCGGTTTTTTGTTGAAGAAATACACCAAAAATAGAAAAATTTGGTTCTCAATTGATGAAGTTATCCATTTCCCATTGATAATATTTAAGTTTCGTTTTTTTCTGGAGGTAAGGTGGCTGTCTAGTATGTTTGAAAAGAAACCGCATTCTTCTAGGTACTCTGAAACATGCCAAACTAATTTAACGCACGAGGTTTGAAATCTATAACTCATGCGGCATTCATTCATTCAATCTTTCATAAAAATACATACTTATTATCATATTTTAAATTTCTAAAAAAAAAAATTTTATTTCAATTAAGTTATAAAAATATTTATAGTAATATAAATATTTTCATTGCGTTAATTACACGTATTTGAATTTATTATATATTATTTTTATCGAATTTATTTTTTTCCAATTTTTTACTTTTTCAAATATGATTTTTTTTTTTTTTTTTTGTAAAAAGTATACTTTTACATCTAAGAAACACATGTAATAATTTACGATTTTCGTAATTCTGAGAAAATGCCATTAGTTTAATTGATGAGTATTATCGATATTGGAATATTAGGCATACATTAATAAATACTTTTCATTTGACGAATACCGAGTTTATATGATCAAAGGTCATAGAATAAGATCATATTTATTATATCTTGTTTGATTGATATCCGAACGTATATTATAATTTTTTTTCCTTAAACATTGTTGTAATACTTTTTAACATACATTTGAACAAAAGTTTTAATAAAGTAATTTTAATTTGAAATATATAGCCCTCAATTAAACGCGACACTCATTTTGCACACAGCTTTTGAATGTGCAAATATTTATATAATAATATATGTCCTACATGTTCTTTTGATATCTTTTTGATAACTTTACCTTACGGTGATTCAAATTATTTTGTAAAAATTTTTGCGTCATCATCTATAACAGTAACTTTCGTTCGTCCACTAGCTTCTTAGACGCTCTTTTCGCTCAATTTAAACCTTGCAAATCACTTTCCAATGGTTAATTTTTCTAGTTTCCTAAATTTCAAATAGTGGTTATGATGCCAAGTATTGGTTTCACGAAACAACTATTTGGCATCTAAGAAATTTATACTTTGTTTTTTGCAAGTTAGTTTTGAGCCCAACGTCCAGATTTTTTCTCAGTTTATGAAAAAATATTTCAAACACAGTTGTTTGTTCTGGAGACAGAAACTTTTTTCGAAATTAAATTTCCCACTATCTCTTACTTTAGTTTAAACGTTAAACATCCATGGGTGACCCAATCTGTCGATTTTCGATTCATGATCAATAAAGATGTAGAATACGTTATCAACAGACACACTCGTGTACTCAAAAAAGAGAGTTTCGTTTATAATATCAAATGTTTTTATTATTCTAATTATTTTATTATTTATATCAAAATAGAAATAAAAGAGAATATGTTAAAATATAAAACTGGAATCTATTAACTTTGTCTAATTTACGAGTGCACTATCGCTTTATAAAGTCATTATTAAGTAATGAATATTCATTATTTTATTTTTTAAATATATATATAGAAAGTAGGTAAGATTATTGAGAATGGAAAATTTGTGGGTTTATAATTTCAAATTCAATAAAGGAAGGTTGAGGTCTATTTGATTATTAAAAATTGTAAAAATAGGATTTGAATTTAATTTATTTATTAATGAATATCAATAAATTAATAGCTATGTATACTTCAAATCAATAAATTAAATATATATATATATATATATATATATATATATATATATATATATATATATATATATATATATATATATACATATATATATATATATATATATATATATATCCATTTTGTTTCTAATAATTTTTACCAGGAATATTAAAATTTTCGAAAATAGACAAAAATTATAGAAAATGTGTATATATTACTCATTATAAATTTTTTGATAATTGCAACTTATCTCTAAATTTCAAATATCATTTATTTATCCATATAATTCTAAAAGGCACTAAGTTTCATATTCATACCAATTGGATGAATTAATTACTTGAAAGGCTTAAGCTAAATATTTAAAGGAAAATTTCTGGTTTTAAATTTTTTTAAAAAAAGTTACGAAATCTGAGATTCAAACGATTTAAAAAATATACCTTTACTAGCGCAAATAACTTTTGTTTTTTTGTTTATTATTTTTTAATCTATAAATATTTTTTTAAACTCATAAACAATGTCTCTAAGCATACAATTTTAGATTTAGGTGAATTGATAAGAAACAGATTTTTTATTCGATTTTAAATATCAAAAAGATAATTGAGATACTTCACGATATTTTGTCTATAATATACATAAGAGATATTCTCTTCTATCACATTCAGAATATGAATGCAAATGGCATTATGATCTAGGTCAATCAAAGTATGAATGTAAAAATAGACTATGATCTAGTTCTTTCAAAGTATGAATGTAAAACCACAATTAAATAATTATCAATGTTGGCTTTTAACCTTTTCTAAAAATGACGTACGTAGTTTGTTTGCCTTATACATAAATAAAGAATCATAAATAATAAGTATCGGAAAATACTATAAACGACAATTTAATTTTTGAATACAAAATGTTTCTAGCTTTGAAACATCTTTTGTCTTTTTTTTCTCACATCTTACAAATCCTATTAGCATCATTTCCATAGAAACCAAAATCTAAATTTGAAATTCAAAATAAAACTTCTTTATCTCTTCTCACTAGCAGTATGCTGAACTGTCAACTATATAAAGTGTGCATATCATATTGTTCAAGTACTCCCGGAATCATTCGTAGTTCAGGAGTTCCATATATCTTTCATCAAGTGTATGAGTACCACAACACAAATAATCGAATGAATGCGGCACCGGGTGTACCCCACCAAATACCAGGTAAATATCGGGTGCATATAATGTACCGTGTAGAATTGCATTTGCATGTAATCGATGTAATATTATTTAATAAAATGGGAAAATTAACACAGCAACCAATGAACCGGGTGGGTCTGCTTTAAAATATAAATAAATATCATTATTAATTCTGATTTGCCTCAGCTTTTATTATTTATAAATAGTGTTAAGAATATGTTGTATGCTTAGGAAATGTTCATGTTGATTAGAAATATATGACAAAACGACGTTTGCCGGGCCAACTAGTATTAAATATTATTCTATTTTAATTTCAGTTTGTCCCGACAGTTGATGATGCATTCAAATTGAGAAAAATATTTGAAATTTTGTGTTATTATTGTGTTCGTTCAAATCGTGTGCTAATTAAAATATTAACTACAAATAGAAATGGATGTTTGAAGTGTGCCTAAAAAACGATACTTTTTGGGAATTTAGGGTGGAATCGAATTTGTAGCTCATTAATTTCATAATAAATTTTTTTAATTGTTTTTATTATTCATGTTTTAAATTAAAAAAATTATTAAAAAATTAGAAAAAAATTCTATTAAAAATTATATACTTTAAAAAAATTATTCATTTTCAAAATTAAGAAGCAAGAAAATAAAATTGCAATACAAATCTATTAAAAATAATATATTTTAAAAATCTTCAAACAAAAAATTAAAATTTTGTCTAAAATTTGTTACAATAAATCTTTTTTATTAATTTATTAGTTCATTCTCAATAAAAAACTCACATTCGTTACGTATTATATTACAGTATTTTATTTCTGCTGAAAAATGCCACGTCTTCGAGCCAGAAATATTGGTCGACTAACTACAAATATTGCACCAATATTTTTAGCAATAGCAATAGTATCCAATAGCATTAAGATAAATTAAGTTTTTGTAAATGTATAAATAAATGTTATAAAATAGTTTCAGTGTAAGAATTTTTACCTTTACTTAAAACAAGTTAAAGTTTGTATTTACGATGCTGTTATTGCCACACTCCACGAATAATACCACGGAATATATATATATATATATATATATATATATATATATATATATATATATATATATATATATATATATATATATATATATATATATATATATATATATATATATATTAGCAGACCCGACAGACGTTGTCCTGTACACACATCGTTAATTCGAAAATTTCAAACATTCTTCAATTAGCTGTAACAATCTGGATTGTTTTGATAAAAATTATTATTCAAGAGTTATTTTAATATCTTACGTCATTACATGTAAACTTATCAAAATTCGACCGATCGGTACCATGTGAGTATATACTGTGTGTATAAGTATGCATATGCTGTATGAGTGAAGTGAAAAGTAGAAGTTGTGTGAACTAAAAGGATGCATCTATTTCCACACTCCACGGATGAAATTTTTAGACTGGATAATATATATATATATATATATTAGCAAATAAATAAATAAATAAATAAATATATAAATATATATATATATATATATATATATATATATATATATATATATATATATATATATATATATATATATATATATATATTTATATATTCAGCAAATTATATTATTTTAATATCACCGGATATTATTACCTGATCTATCAATTTTACCTATTATAAATTTCTATTATTTTTGCTGTATTGTATTATTTTTCAGAGCTGCCTTGTAGGTAGGGATTGGAATTCCCAAAGGCTAGATCATGGTTAAAGTCCGAATTAAAATTCGGATCGGTTACGCCGTGGAAGCATTGGGAGTGCCTTAGGAATGGTGGCCGCCGCTGATGTGTGCTTGCATTGCCGATATGATGCTGCGACGTGGGACCTGTGGCCGGCCCCTTCGGGCCTTGTTCAGGAAGTGTTTATTGACCACGGATATCAGAATACGTGATGCCCCGAGCGAGTGCCAGTCCGTCCGTGTTTTCCGGGATTGGTTATGCGAAGGTTGGGCCTCAGGGAACTAGGGTAGGCCGTTGCCAGGCCGAGGGTATACCCACTCCCATATATTTCAGCCCGCTCCCTTACACACGAAGCGCTGGCAAACAATATGGATCCTCTAATCAACCAACAAAATATTGAAGGACAGCACTCCTTCCAGAAGGAAATAGCCGGTGTGACAATAATTGCCACCCCGAGGAGGTTTATCGATACTGATCCATCAGGGTCACTATGGCAATAGAACAATAGCAGCGACGTGGCACCCGATGCATCAATCAAGGAGATGGAGAAAAGTGTAGCTACACTTCATCGATTGAGGACTGTTCTGGATGACCTCAAAACCCTCACATACTCGAAGTCGAATCTGAGTAAGGAAATCCTCCGGAAAATGAAAATTCTGGATACCTTCACCACGGGAGAACTATCCATTTCTCGGATAGCCCTTCTAATGAAGGGCCCGGAAAAGTCTCAGGAGAATAAGAGGCAACTCGAAGAACCCCCTGCAGCAGAAGAAGATTTCTGCCTGACTTCGAGGCAATTCAAGAAGGCGAGGAGACAAATGGACAAATAACTGAAGCGTCAGGGGGAAGGCACACCTAGGACCACCAAATTTATGACCAAGAAAAGAAAGGAAACGAAGAAGCCGAACATTCGTCAACGCAAAGCATAGAGACCAACACGACCCGACACCCTAGTCGTGAAGGCCAAGGTGGGAAGAATGATTCAGAACCGAAAGAACTTGGAAATAGCGTTACCAAGGTTTATAAGGACACGAAGAAAAACATGGTGCTGGTTCTAGATAAGAAGCCACACGACAAAATGAGCGGATAACGCTCCACAGTCGAGAGGAAACTCAAGGACACAGCCGAAGTCATTAGTCGGATAGACATGATGGCCATCGAATTGAAGGACTTAGACTAGTTGACAACGGCTGAGGATATTTGCAAAGGCGTCAAGTTGCAGATCAATGAAGCGGAGCCATGGACTTGCATGGCTTGCAGAACCAATACAGACCGCTGTACCATTGACCATCAACTTGCATGGTTTGCAGAACCAATACAGACCGCTGTATTAGGTGCTATAAATGCTTGGGTTTTGGCACGGTCCTGTCAAGGCCCAGACTGTTCAAAGCAGTGCTTTAGATGCGGTAGTGAGACCCATACCGCTAAGGTCTGTACAGAGAAATTATACAGGTGCATCCTGTGCGAAGGAGAAACGGCGACGATCCACAAAGCAAGCACTTACTCTTGTCCTGCATACCAACGGGCAGTCAGAAAGTCCAAAAGAAGATGAGATTCCTGCAAATAAATCTCAGCCACTATGAGGGAGCCCAAGACCTCTTCTGGCAGTCAGGTTTCGCAAGGGTCTCTTTGTCCAGGAAGTCCAAGTGACGAGTCGAGAAGGATTCGTCTGGGCTAGGGTAGTGAACACGTATATTTGCAATGTATACGCCCGGCCGAATGCCTCACATGCAGAATTTCTGCATCTGCTTGACGAGATAGTAGGAGAACCACAAGGAAGGAGACCGGAAATCATAGCTGGTGACTTCAAGGCCTGGGCCACCGATTGGGGCAGCAGAGTGACCAACCATAGGGGAGCGGGTGTTCTGGACAGCTTTTCTATGCTGGATATAGTCATTATGAATAAAGGATCGACTACAACCTTTTCGAAGAACTGCTACAGTTCGATCATCATCGTGACATTTAGAAGTGAGAGCCTGGTACCACATGTCGTATCGTGGAAGGTCATTGGCCACTATACGCATTGCGACCATCAGGCAATCACAACTTCGAAGTGACAACCACTCGTGCGATGAGAAATCCGGGTGACTCACGTCGGAATACGTGGAACCCTCGATCTTTTGACCTGTCGCGCACTTGATGGAAATCCTAACTAGAGCTTTCGATGCATCGATGACGAGGCGAGCAAACAACTGCAGATGATCAGCATATTGGTGAAACGATGCAATCGCGGATCTCCGAAGAGAATGCCTTCGCTCCAGAAGACGAGCTCAGAGAGCTCATAATCGAACGTCCTTCCTTGTTCTGAGGGCTGGTTATACCGAGGCTCGCAGAAACCTAAGCAAGGCCATCAAGGAGAGTAAACTGCAGTGTGTGAAATCAATTTTACGTGAAGTCGATCAAGACACCTGGGGACGACCGTACAAGTTGTTCATGGCAAAGTTGCGAGGACGAGGCTCCGGGATGCGAGCGAATCCGGAGTTCCTGGAGAGGTGCCACCTGTGACAAAAGAAGAGCTGCAGAAGACTATCCAGAAGATCAAAGACACGAAAGCACCCGGACCGGATGCTATCCCAAACAAAGCTCTGAAAGCCACCATTAGAAAGAGACCAGACATCTTTGTCTCTGTTTACAACTCCTGCATCATAGAAGGTAACTTCCTGGACTACTGGAAGCGACAACACTAGGTCTTATTGCCAAAGGTTGACAAACCACCGAACGAGCCTTCATCCTATCGCCCAATTTGCCTTCTTGAAATGGCCGGGAATGAATTGGAAAGCATCGAAGCCAACCGCCTAGCGGCTTTTAGTGAGAGTGATCAGGGGCTCTCTGTTAATTAGTTCGGTTTCCCCAAAGTCAGGTTCACAGTCAATGCCGTGGAAAAAGTCGTTGGTATCGCCAGGAAAGCGATCGCCGGAAGAAGTTGGACAACAGGTTCAAAGAAATACTGCGCAATTGTGACTCTCGACGTCAAAAATGCATTCAACTCAGCAAGGTGGAGTTGCATTCTGAACGCTCTGAACGCTCAACCTCTAACGCAGATTCGGTTTGGACTTCGATCCTCTATGTCAAAGTTACACGAAGAAGAAACGGCGAAGACATTTTCTTCGCGTGCCTCCGTTTGGCTGCAGAGAGAGCAGAAGTTAATGCTGTTCTCCATTGCCAGGTGCTGTTCTCCATTGTCACGCCTGAAAATCTCGTCGGCTTGATGGTCCGCTGTGAGGAAGTTTGGAAAGCGGTGGCCGATGCAGCGGCCAAGATGAAAGTTCTCCAAGGAGATCGATTAAGGAGACGTCCACAGAGGCAATAATGAAATAGGCAATAGTCAGCCAGTCTTTCTTCCCCGGGCGAAGTAATGCCTGACGGCGGTTCCGCGCGGAGTACAGTGGAGTATCCTCAAGAGTTAAGAGTTTTAGCGGGCATGTTCTAGACTCCTTCTGGTCCAAGTCCCGCACTGTGCCGAAAGCTCGTCGAATAATATAATTTGCTTAATTAAACATACACAGGATATATATATATATATATATATATATATATATATATATATATATATATATATATATATATATATATATATATATATATATATATATATGTGTGTAAAGAAAGTTGACTTTCTTCATTTTGAATCGCGCGCGATTTAAATCTCGTAAGACTTAGAAAGTTAAAAAAATATAACTTTATTTATTAAAACGAAATACACTTTTATTTAAAACAACTAGAATACAAATTTAATTTATTAGTTGATAAACTTAGTTCACAAATAATCAAAAATATTTAAAATATTAAAATGAGAAGAGAGTTATCAAGACGAACGTATGTCAAAATCTTCTAACCAATTCTGATCTTAATATCTTTTACACTGAGCTTATATACTAGTTAGATGATGTCATATCAGTTTATTACTTTACATATTTTGGGTACTAAGTACAATGTATTATTGATGATGAGTAATATTTGTTTGTTTACATATTTTTACATATTTTGATATTGATAATAAGGAATATTTATTATAGCATTAAGGATGAATCATATTATAAAAGGATATTTTTATGTACCCTTTGATAAATCATATACTGATAAAAATAACATTCATAACTTTATATGAGATGTGAAGTTTTGTACAATGACTTCTATATGAATACATACAATATTTGATGATTTACATTACTTGTAATATTTTAAATAATATACATGATGGAGCATAAAATTCGCGCCTCTTTCAATCAATTCACCAGATGGAACAACATACAACAAATTTGACAGTTCAGTATTATTAAACATAATATTGAAAAGTTGCGATAAACTATATTTAAAGGTTGAATAATAATTAAATATTGAATTGATAGATTGATTTTGTTAAGAGTGTTAAATTGAGTGTGTGAATTAAATGTGAATTAAAGAACTGATAATAATAAACTGTAATTGTCGTTTCTTTATTTTACAGGTAAATTTTGTAATTATTGTAAATAGCCCTTGTAAATAGTAATGAATTAAAACTTTATTTTACAGAGAAACTAATTCGTTTATTATTATTAATCAAATATTAACACCCTTATAAAACGACAATTTTGGTAAACATGAAGCTGCAGTTTACTTTTAAAGTCGTAGCTGCTCCAAAAGATAATAAGACCAACGTGATAGTTATAACCTCGATCATGACAGAGGATGGAAAAATGTATGTGTTACCAGAGGATATTATGCATATTGGTGTACATAAGGAGCTACAAAAAGTAAATACATATAATAAAGTGAAAGCAAGTTTGAAAAGAAGACATGATAAAATAAGTGCATGGTTTATATTGACAGAGGATCTTGAAAAAACATATATAGATGAAGCAGTAAATTTAGAGCTTGAAGATAGAATTCTACAAGAAGTAGATATAATAAAAAAACAGTGATATCGAAAAAACAGAATTAACTAAAATTTTAGAAAAATTAGTAGAAGCCTCACAGAAAAAAGGAGAAGAAAAAAATTGAAAACATATTGCAGATATGCTGATCGTAGAAAAGTTTAATAGCAAAACTTTAAATGCCCTACAATGGATCAATACATTTGAAAAAGAATGTACAAGATTACAGGTAGATAAAGAAGAATATAAGATTGAAATATTAAGATTTTTTCTGGATGATATAAGCCGAAACTGGTACAATGCAATGATGTTGAAAGAAACAGAAAATCAGTGCGATACATGGAAAAAAGAATTCGTAGAGGTTTTTGGAAATAAAGGATGGAATAACAGAGCGTATGCTCATTATTATAAATACAAAGTAGGTTAAAAAAGTATTTTCAAAGCAAAAGACTCTAAACAAGATTGGAAAAATAAAAATGAAGAAAAGAAACCATGTAGAACATGCGAAAACTTAAACAAAGGGGCAAAATACCACCCAGAAGATAGATGTTGGTTTAAAACAAAACCAAATGAAACCAAACAGCAACCAAAAATAATAGGTAATAATGCGGTTATAGAAGTGGATTTACAAGATGAATCAAAAAATGAATAATCACATCATTGATAAAAGTAAAAATGACACTAGAAGATAAACTGAATATAGATGGAATTTACGATCCAGGATCACAGATATCAATAATAAATTCAAAACTTATTAAAATAAGAGAAAATAAAGAAGATAAAAATAAAATATCATTAAAAACAGTCAATGGTGTAACACAAACAAATGGATTAGTAACAATAAAAATTAAAATATTTGATTTGGAAAAGGAGGTAGATGTATTTATAGTGAAGAATGATAATTTTGAAGATTTTTTGATTGCCTTGGATATGATTAAACTATTTGGATTAACTCAAGATGAGAACTTAAATATTTCTCAAAAATTAATAGAGAACAAAATTCAAACAAAGACAGAAAAAACAAGCTCAATAAAAGTTAATGTGAACTATAATGAACATGTCCAAGAGATAGAATTTGAAGTGAAATTGGACCACTTACAAGAAAAAGAAAAATATAAAATTGAAAAATTAATAGACGAATACAAAATGATTTTTGCAAAAGACAAATGTGACGTAGTAACAGTGAAGGATTATGAAGCAATGATAGATCTATCAGTAGATAAATATTGTAGTAAGCGACCATACCGATGTACCATTGAAGACAAAAAAGAAATAGAACAGCAAGTAGCAAAATTATTAGAAGAAAATATAATCGAAGAATCTTACAGTTCTTTTGCGGCACCAGTGACGTTGGGCCTTTAAAAAAGATGAAGGGAAAAAATCCCGATTGTGTATCGATTTCAGAGATCTGAACAAGATAGTTATACCACAAGCTCAACCGTTTCCACTCATTGATGATTTAATAGTAAAAGCCAGAAACTGTTAGTTCTTTACAACTTTAGATATTAATTCTGCATTTTGGTCGATTCCACTAAGGATAGAAGATAGAAAAACAACCGGGTTCGTAACACAAGAAGGCCACTACCAATGGACTAGCTTACCATTTGGCTTAAAAACATCCCCGGCAATATTTAAAAGAATATTATCCAATATACTACGAAAACATAATCTCAAAAATTTTACAGAAAACTATATATACGACATATAAATATTCTCAGAAACTTTTGAAGACCATATAATACACATAGAACAAGTTTTAAACGCAATTATAAAAGAAGGATTTAGATTGAAAATAAAGAAATGCACATTTGAATCGAAATCAGTAAAATATCTTGGACACTATATCGAGAATAACACTGTACGGCCTATTAAAGATAACTTAATTTCAATCCAAAATTTACCAACCCCCAAAACTGGAAAAACATTAGACAGTTGTTAGGAAAAATTAATTTTTACCGTGAATACATTCCGAGAAGTTCAATAATACTAGATCCGTTGCGTAGATTATTAAGAAAAAATGTGAAATTTGAATGGTCTGAAGAATGTGAAAAATCGTTTACAAAAATAAAAAAATTATTATGCTCTCAACCAGTGCTAGAAATATTTGATAAAGATTTACCTATAAAAATATACACAGATGCCTCACTAGAAGGTATGGGTGCAATATTTAAGCAAGTGCAACGGAACGGAAAAGAAAAACCAGTAACTTATTTTTCAAAAAAACTGAACGAAACACAGAAAAGGAAAAAATCTATATATTTGGAGTGTCTGGCAATTAAAGAAGCAATAAACTACTGGGAACATTGGTTGATTGGGAGATATTTTGAAATATACTCAGACCATAAACCTTTAGAAAATCTTAACATTAGAGTAAGAACAGACGAAGAACTCGGTGAGTTGACATATTACCTGTCTCAGTATGACTTTACAATAAAATATTTACCAGGTAAAGATAATCTTGAAGCGGACTGTCTTAGTCGAAATCCGGTATTAGAACCAGTTAAGTCACAAGATATGCTAAAGATAGTAAATTTGATAAAAATAGATGAAATAAAAAAGGATCAAAAAGAAAACAATATATTAAAAAAGATAAAAAGAAAGATAATAGATAATCATGGAATATTTTACAAACAAGGTAAAAATAAAAATAAGATAATCTTATCAGAAAAACTAAGCATTAAACTTATAAAAGAAACACATATAGAATGGTTCCATATCGAAATCAGACAAACATTAAACAAAATATACCCACATTATACAGCGAAAAATTTAATAGAAAATATAAAACGAATATGCAAAAATTGTAACATTTGCATTAAAAATAAATCAAGAGGTCAAATAAAATATGGATTAATGTCACACTTAGGACCAGCAACTAGACCATTTGAAATAATGTCGATTGACACGATTGGTGGTTTTGGTGGCCAAAGGTCAACGAAAAGATACCTCCATCTATTAATCGATCATTTTACAAGATATGCATTTATTCTGACATCGAAAACATAAACAGCAAGTGATTTTATAAAACTAGTCCAAAATATACTAGAAACTGATAAGATAGGTATGATAATCACAGATCAATATCCAGGCATTAATTCAAAAGAATTTAAAAATTTTTTAATAGAACAAGAAGTAAAACTTATATTCACTGCTTTAAATGCGCCTTTTTCCAACGGCCTAAATGAGCTGCTTAACCAGTCAATTGTTAATAAAATAAGATGCAGAATTAACGAAACTAAACAAAAGAAAGCTTGGACAACAATAGCAAGAGATTGTATAGATAAGTATAACATCACAGAACATTCAGTTACAGGATTTACACCAAAATACCTACTAGACGGTACAAACACGAGTCTATTACCCGAAGAATTAAAAGAAAATAAAAATGCAGAGGATTGGAAAAAAGATAAAAAATTAGCCTTACAAAATACAATAAAATCTCACGAATATAATAAAAAACTCTTTGATAAAAACAGAAAAGAACACGAATTCAACACAGGAGACCTAGTATACATAGAAAACGGAAACAAACTAAATAGGAAAAAACTAGATGAACTTAGGATTGGACCATTTGAAATAATAAAAAAAAATATCAGATTCAATATACAAGATTAAAACTGGAAAAAGAAATGAAGAAACAGGATTATTCCACAAAACAAAATTGATACCAATAGAGGATACAATAGATGATGAAAATTCTTAATATAATTTTCACGGTAGGAGGGGGAGATGTAAAGAAAGTTGACTTACTTCATTTTGAATCGCGCGCGCCTCTTTCAATCAATTCACCAGATGGAACATCATATAACCAATTTGACATTTCAGTATTATTCAACATAATATTGAAAAGTTGCAATAAACTATATTTAAAGGTTGAATAATAATTAAATATTGAATTGATAGATAGATTTTGTTAAGAGTGTTAAATTGAGTGTGTGAATTAAAGAACTGATAATAATAAACTGTAATTGTCGTTTCTTTATTTTACAGGTAAATTTGGTTGTAAATAGTAATGAATTAAAACTTTATTTTACAGAGAAACTAATTCGTTTATTATTATTAATCAAATAAATATTAACACCCTTATATATATATATATATATATATATATATATATATATATATATATATATATATATATATATATATATATATATATATATATATATATATATATATATATATATATATATATATATATATATATATATATATATATATATATATATATATATATATATATATATATGTATGTATAAGTTATCCTGTGTATGTTAAATTAAGCAAATTATATTATTTTAATGTCACCTGATCCATCAATTTTACCTATTAATCAATTTGTATTATTTTTTGAACTACACATGTCAAGCTTATTCATCAATAAATTTTGTACAAATTCAATATCGAGCACAGGCAAATTAAAATTGTTTTTGGAAAGTTAATACGCGTATCTAATTTTTTTAATATTGTCAGTATTTCAACAAATTTAAATAATAATAACTTATAATTGTTATTATTAAAGTAATTGTTGTAAACTAATTGTATTGTTGTGAAATAATAAATCTTTATTATTTGAAATACTAAATCTAGAGTGGAAAAGTAGGTACATTTTCCAAGTTTGTCTAGAATATCAGTTATATTCTGGTATAGGGTACCGGTCGTCAATCGTCTTTTCGTTTATTTTTCTATAATCAACGACTAACCGCCATTTTTGTTTTCCGCTGGCATCTTTTTTATTTGGAACTATCCAAATCGTAGATGACAAGGGGCTGTAGCTTGGGCGTATGATTCTGTGATCTAGTAAAATGGTGATTTGTGAATGGATTTTGTCTTTGTGAATATAATGGTACCAATATGACTTTATGTAAATCGAAATTTTTCTTTCGTGTGAATTTTATGTTAAACGCGAATGGTAAAAATGAGATTTTCCCCTTCTTTAAAAAAAATGTCTTCATATTCTTTGCACAGTTTATTAATGCATGTTTTTCTTCGTTGTTCAGATGGTCTATTCTGATTAGTGATGAGAAATCCTTTTGAATATGATTTACATTACACGATATGTTAAAATTATCAACTTCCATATATTTTATTAAAGATTCAACTTTCAACGGTTGTTCAATGTAAAGAGTTTGATTAGATTTAAAAATGTTAGTGACTTCTAAGTGACTATCTATGCCCGTTGTGAGATTGATATATGCCTTCACTGATTATTAAATTATTGTTAATATTCGTTGCCCTAACGATAATATCGCCTGTCTGTATGTCCACTGGTAGTTTCACAGCTTGTGTACTGAGTGGGGGTATTTGGAAGTGATCAGATGTATAGTGATGCGTGTTTTGGCAGTTTCTATTAGATTTATATTTGCACCGAGTTTGCTCATTACGTCTTGTCCGTCAAAGATGTTATGAAATTTAAAAAGGACAAATGTAGAGTTGCCGAGAATATGGAATTCAAAAAAGTTCGGAAGGGTGATTTTTGTTGTGCAGGTTGCTTAAATTGAAAAGGTTGTGGATTTGGGTGTCTAAAAGGTGGTTATTGTGGGACGTTTTGCACTTGATATGGTCTGTATATTTGCGGTGATGAAATGGGTTTTCTGATTGTATGGTTTTGATTTTGGACGTTTGTTTTCATGTTATAGCAATTTTTTTCTTTGATACAATTTGAAAATGCCTCCATTAGTGCTTTGGTTGCATTTCTCTTATTGTCGAGCCAAGTAGCTCTTTTAGTCCGGAGAGGAAGACATGCAAGCACATATCACTATAAAATTTCCGTTTTGCTTCGATAACTTCAGAACTTTTTTCGTGAATTTGCACGTGGTTTGATATACTAGAGAATATTTCTATATTTCTATATTGAATTTTGCTATAGAAAGATTCCACTGTTTCGTTTTGTTGTCTTAAACTGTGCAAATCCTTAATTAATGATGGATGTTTCATTTCTTTTATCACTATAGTGCATTCTTAAATTTGTTTTAATTTGATCCCATATTATCCGGGTTCCATACATATTCAGAACTTCGTTTGCCTGATCTATGATTTTGTTTTTGATCGCACGTAATAGAAGATTTCCGTAATCACTTTTTATAACTGATTCTGCGAAGCGGGAATTTTTTTCTTTTACATTGTTTCTGAAATCGTATAGCGATCTAGGATTTCCATCAAATTGAGGTTATCTTTGATTGCATTTGGTAATTTCAAATTCATTACAATATCTATGGATGTGATAATATCTTGAGGATTAGGATTTGCCATTTTGATAGTATTTAAATTTAATAAACTAAAGTTTGATTTTATACAATAATTACTGTTTGAATTATTAAAATTATTAGCTAAATTAATGAAACAAGGGGAGTGATTCTGATCTGTTTGCAGCAGTGATTCAGTTTCACTTTCTGTATCAGTGCAAATTACGTTTTCTGCGTCGGTATTTTCACTGGAAAAATGTTTTTGATTATATTGCAAGCGTCTATGCTTTTGTGATTTGTTCTTTGAACGTTTAAACATAGGTAGGAAGTGGAAAAAAACAATAATAATAAGTGAGTAGTATAATCAATGAATTGGACTTACATAAATGTTATAAAAATACTGGTTTTCATTTTCTTGGTGTAGGTCAACGAACCAGAGGATTAAAATCCACCACAGCATCAACTCTTGAAGTGTGTTCTTGTTCACGATCTCGATCTCGTTACTGCTCGTACCACAAGTCGTCTGGTAAAGCGCCAGAGATTGTTTAATAACTGATTAACCGTCAGTTCTTCCACAGGATACGCCGATTGTAAAGATATGACTGATTTTGAACTTGTCCTACTGACTGCGCCAGTTAAATTATTTGAATAGAATTGATTTAAAATAAAGATTTATTATTTCACAACAATACAATTAGTTTACAACAATTACTTTAATAATAACAACTATAAGTTATTATTATTTAAATTTGTTGAAATACTGACAATATTAAAAAATTAGATACGCGTATTAACTTTCCAAAAACAATTTTAATTTGCCTGTGCTCGATATTGGATTTGAATTATTAAAGTAATTGTTGTAAACTAATTGTATTGTTGTGAAATAATAAATTTTTATTTTAAATCAATTCTATTCAAAGAATTTAACTGGCGCAGTCAGTAGGACAAGTTCAAAATCAGTCATATCTTTACAATCGGCGTATCCTGTGGAAGAACTGACGGTTAATCAGTTATTAAACAATCTCTGGCGCTTTACCAGACGACTTGTGGTACGAGCAGTAACGAGATCGAGAACGTGAACAAGAACACACTTCAAGAGTTGATGCTGTGGTGGATTTTAATCCTCTGGTTCGTTGACCTACACCAAGAAAATGAAAACCAGTATTTTTATAACATTTATGTAAGTCCAATTTATTGATTATACTACTCACTTATTATTATTGGTTTTTTTTTCCACTTCCTACCCTATGTTTAAACGTTCAAAGAACAAATCACAAAAGCATAGACGCTTGCAATATAATCAAAAACATTTTTCCAGTGAAAATACCGACGCAGAAAACGTAATTTTCACTGATACAGAAAGTGAAACTGAATCGCTGCTGCAAACAGATCAGAATCACTCCCCTCGTTTCATTAATTTAGCTAATAATTTTAATAATTCAAACAGTAATTATTGTTTAAAATCAAACTTTAGTTTATTAAATTTAAATACTATCAAAATGGCAAATCCTAATCCTCAAGATATTATCACACCCATAGATATTGTAACGAATTTGAAATTACCAAATGCAATCAAAGATAACCTCAATTTGATGGAAATCCTAGATCGCTATACGATTTCAGAAACAATGTAAAAGAAAAAAATTCCCGCTTCGCAGAACGTGCGATCAAAAACAAAATCATAGATCAGGCAAACGAAGTTCTGAATATGTATGGAACCCCGATAATATGGGATCAAATTAAAACAAATTTAAGAATGCACTAAAGTGATAAAAGAAATGAAACATCCATCATTAATTAAGGATTTGCACAGTTTAAGACAACAAAACGAAACAGTGGAATCTTTCTTTAGCAAAATTCAATATAGAAATATAGAAATATTCTCTAGTATATCAAACCACGTGCAAATTCACGAAAAAAGTTCTGAAGTTATCGAAGCAAAACGGAAATTTTATAGTGATATGTGCTTGCATGTCTTCCTCTCCGGACTAAAAGAGTTACTTGGCTCGACAATAAGAGAAATGCTACCAAAGCACTAATGGAGGCATTTTCAAATTGTATCAAAGAAAAAAATTACTATAACATGAAAACAAACGTCCAAAATCAAAACCATACAATCGGAAAACCCATTTCATCACCGCAAATATACAGACCATATCAAGTGCAAAACGTCCCACAATAACCACCTTTTAGACACCCAAATCCACAACCTTTTCAATTTAAGCAACCTGCACAACAAAAATCACCCTTCCGAACTTTTTTGAATTCAATATTCTCGGCAACTCTACATTTGTCCTTTTTAAATTTCATAACATCTTTGACGGGCAAGACATAATGAGCAAACTCGGTGCAAATATAAATGTAATAGAAACTGCCAAAACTCGCATCTCTATACATCTGATCACTTCCAAATACCCCCACTCAGTACACAAGCTGTGAAACTACCAGTGGACATACAGACAGGCGATATTTTCGTTAGGGCAACGAATATTAACAATAATTTAATAATCAGTGAAGGCATATATCAATCTCACAACGGGCATAGATAGTCACTTAGAAGTCACTAACATTTTTAAATCTAATCAAACTCTTTACATTGAACAACCGTTGAAAGTTGAATCTTTAATAAAATATATGGAAGTTGATAATTTTAACATATCGTGTAATGTAAATCATATTCAAAAGGATTTCTCATCACTAATCAGAATAGACCATCTGAACAACGAAGAAAAACATGCATTAATAAACTGTGCAAAGAATATGAAGACATTTTTTTTAAAGAAGGGGAAAATCTCATTTTTACCATTCGCGTTTAACATAAAATTCACACGAAAGAAAAATTTCGATTTACACAAAGTCATATTGGTACCATTATATTCACAAAGACAAAATCCATTCACAAATCACCATTTTACTAGATCACAGAATCATACGCCCAAGCTACAGCCCCTTGTCATCTACGATTTGGATAGTTCCAAATAAAAAAGATGCCAGCGGAAAACAAAAATGGCGGTTAGTCGTTGATTATAGAAAAATAAACGAAAAGACGATTGACGACCGGTACCCTATACCAGAATATGACTGATATTCTAGACAAACTTGGAAAATGTACCTACTTTTGCACTCTAGATTTAGCCTCGGGATTTCACCACATAGAAGTAGATCGTGGCGATATTGAAAAAACGTCCTTCAGTGTAGATAATGGTCACTACGAATATGTTTGAATTCCATTCGGATTAAAGAATGCTCCTTCGACCTTTCAAAGAGTGATGGATGATGAACTTAAAGACCTGCAAGAAAAAATCTGTCTTGTTTTCATGGATGATGTAATCATATTCTCTACTGGGTTACAAGAACACATCACTAATCTGAAATCAGTTTTCACAAAACTACCCGAAGCAAATTTCAAAATCCAACTTGACAATTCAGATTTTTTGCACAATGAACTAGCATTCCTGGGTCATATTGTAACAAACGAAGGAATCAAACCAAATCCAGATAAAATAAAAGCAATCAAACAATTTCCTTTACCTAAAACTCAGAAATAAATTAAATCATTTCTTGGTCTATTAGGATAATACAGGAAGTTTATTAGAGACTTAGCTAAATTAACGAAACTTATAACAGAGTACTTAAGAAAAGACAAGAAAATAGAAATGACAGACCGTTACGTAAATTGTTTTGAACAATGTTAAGAGATTCTCTCGAACGGCCCAATTTTACAATACCCTGACTTCTCACGATCATTTAATTTGACGACAGACGCAAGAAACGTAGCACTTGGTGCCGTACTTAGCCTAGGTCCTATTGGAACTGATAAACCCATTTGCTTTGCAAGTGGAACATTGTAACAGACTGAAGAGAATTACTCGACAATCGAAAAAGAACTTTTAGCAATAGTTTGGGCAACGAAATATTTCAGGCGATACCTATTCGGTCGTAAATTTAATAATATCACAGACTATGAACCCTTACTATGGTTAGTAAACTTAAAATAAATTCAAAATGCCTAATTCAAAACTTGTACGCTAGCGGTTGAAGCTCGAAGAATTTGACTATCAAATAATTTACAAAAAAGAAACCTTGAATAGTAGCACCGACGCTCTAAGTCGAGCCAAATTGGAATGCAATGTAAACTCAGTAAGCATCAACGGCGATACTGATAATTCTTGAATCATCTCTTTAGATTCTAATGATTCTAACTTCCCACCCTCTGATCAAGCACGCAAGAGAGAGCACTCAACAAATTTTCACAAGAACTTGTATTTGAAAATTCCGATAAAAACCAGTTAACACATTAAGAAGTATCTTTAACAAAAGCAAAGACGAACAATTCGTAAAACACTCATAGCTGAACAAGACGTTATAGATATTTTTAAGGAATTCGTAGTTCCCCATAAATTAACTGCTATCTTCAAACACATTCAAACTAATGAGATGTACGTCTATTTTAAAAGATATAACAAACGATGACGAACAAGATAAGATTATTAAGGAATATCACATAAAAAGAAATCATAGAGGAATTACAGAGACATTAAACCATTTAAAACGACAATACTAGAGGCAATGAAATACGACAGACAACCCGAAAAATTGAAATATAAAATCACAAAAACCTCCGAAAACCACTCGACCTACTAAATATTGAATTTTTTCATCCAAAATGAAAAAATTCAAACAGTCTTAGATAACTTCTCTAATTTTGCTGCAGAGTATGTATTAGAATCGAGAAATACTATCTGTATTATAAAAACCCTAAGGAATTTCATATCGCACTTTGGTTTACCTTAAAAAATCATTTGCGATAGTGGCAAAGAATTTGCATCCAATATCTTTAAAGATTTTTTTATGCAGTATGATATCGAAATTCATCATTCTACCCCCCAGAGTTCCACTGGTAATGTGCCTGTAGAAAGATTGCATTCCACTCTAATTGAAATTTGGAGAATTATCTATAACAGGAAACCATCACCTTAAGCTGACGATATCCTTCACGAAACATTAATTACCTACAACAAATCCACCCATTCACTAACTTAATTTACACCATATGAAGTATTCTTTGGTAGAACGTACAAATTCAATAGTAACCTAAACCACAAGGACACCCATGATTATCTCACCAAACTCCGCTCACAGCAAGAATCGCTTTACAAAAATGTCTATGAATACACTCAAAATTCTAAAAAGAAAGCTTTGGAAAAAAGAAACGAAACTAGAGAAGTTCCTCTAAAGTATAATCCTGGCAATACCGTTTACGAACAAAACAATCAGTCTTGATTTAGTAAATTAGAACCCAGGTTTAAAAAGGTAAAGGCGAAAAATCATAAACCTGCTATAATAATAACTCACAAAGATTCAAAAGCACATAAACAAAAACTAAAACGCACACGTAAATTTCAGAATATAGACAGTAATTAGTCAAAAAATGGAAATTCAGGATCTTGAGAATCATCAAGGCCTCACACCAAACTAATTCATATCGTGGATCTAGGAAAAATAAATGAAATTATCGAACGTAAAATCGCTTGAAACATTAACACCAAAATATCGTACCACCCTTAACCTGCTAACAAGTACCATCCAACTAAAATAAAAAAAGCTAAAAAATAAATTTCATTCCATCAAACCAAACTATCGAAAAAGACGAGGACTTATAAACGGTTTAGGATCTATGATTAAATGCATAACAGGTAATATGGACTCCAACGATGCTGTACAAATGACATTCACACGATACAACTTAACGAGCACGACATTACAAAAGAATTGAACGGACAACTTACTTTAATTACTACCAAACTGGATTTGAAAATAAAATACGGACGGAAGAGGAGGACATCACATATGTGCAATATATCTATCAAATTAATTACAATATCGACCTAATACTAAACCATATTAATAACATTATTGAATCAGTTATTTTAGCTAAAGTCAATATCATATCAAAAAAAATTCTCAACCCTAACGAATTAGACCTTATTCATAACATATTAAGGGATCAGGCAGTTAAAATTCAAAACGATGAGCAAGTATATGAAATTTTGGGATTGCAAGCGTACTTCAATTACACAAACATAATTTTCAATATTCACTACCAATTATCTCCAAATAAATTGCTTCTTTACCATCTTATTCCAATCAACAAAAATCAATTCATCATCTAACCCAAGCCCTACCTTATAATGAATGAGTTTTATGTTCAATATTTGAACAAAACATGCTTTAGGATAGAAGGAATTTATTATTGCAAATTCGAAAACAACATTAGAAAAACCGAAGACAATTGTATCAGTAAGATCACAAATGGTCAGAAAGCCGATTGTCAACTTACAAGCAAGAATACCCGCGTATTAGCCAACCCGAACCAAACTACATTTTGTTAATTAACTCTCCACCGTATAATAATTCAACTACTTGTGGCAAGCCATACCAGAAAGTAAAAGGCACATTTCTAATTGACTACGAATCATGTCGTATCCAAATCAATTACATAGAATACAGTGATAATCCAAACATTTACTGGGATGAAATCCATGTGATACTAGCACTATAGCTAATATTTATTCAACATCCATCATTCGTAAACCAACACTTAAAGGACTTTAAAGTTTTCAGTTCAAAAACCGACAATCACTCGAATTTCTACAAACACAAACACAGCAAGGTAATTACATTACGTATTTCACTGTCTCTATTCTCTTCTTTATTGCCTTTAGTTATGCTGCACATAGAATTTGGAAATTTACACTCCAAAAATCTCCAAGACCAGCAAGTTACACTGAAGATGAAGCAGAAAAACGAATACCTACCCCAACACAAAACTATCGACCAGATTCATGTGGCCTGTCATGTAGTCGAGAATAACGCCTCATTCATCGGCATTGTTCCATCTAAGAAGGGACGAGATATGGACATCCTGTATATGTTAAATTAAGCAAATTATATTATTTTAATATCACCGGATATCACCTGATCCATCAATTTAACCTATTAATCACTTTGTATTATTTTTATTATGTTTTGAACTACACATGTAAAGCTTATTCATCAATAAATTTTGTATAAATTCAATATCGAGCACTAGCAAACTAAGATTGTTTTTGGAAAGTTAATACGCGTAACTAATTATTGTCACTCAAGTATTTCATCAAATTTAAATAATTGTAACTTGTAATTGTTATTATTAAAGTAATTTTTGTAACCTAATTGTATTGTTGTGAAATAATAAATAGTTTTTTTAAAATAAATTCTAATCAAAGAATTTAACTTATATATGTACCATAATTAATTGTTTTCTGAGTTGGTACAATATAACCAACAGAATATTTTACAATATGGTGTTGGTTGGATTTTGTTTCCGAGTTTGCTTTTGTAGCTGATGTATATATATATATATATATATATATATATATATATATATATATATATATATATATATATATATATATATATATATATATATATATATATATATATATATATATATATATATATATATATATATATATATATATATATATATATATATAATATATATATATAAAGAGGTAAGGTACGCTAGCACCCAAACAGAAAGAAATGGTAACGTCAGCGTGTTTAAAATAAACAACATACACAATATCCTACTGAACAAAACAAACGAAGAAAAACTGGTTCAATAGTATTAATTGAAGTTCCACCAGGTTGTGAATTAGAAGGCGTAGGTATATCAACAATTTTCTCCCCAAATACAAAAGCTTACTATAAACAAGCAGTTAAAATCGGATCTCACAGGAGAGAATATGGAACAAGAAGACGAGGCCACCACTTTATTAATAGACATAAATTGATCGAGGATAAAGCCTCCTGGAGGAAACCTTGAGTATCTTGAAAAAGCCATTGGAAAACCTCAAGGGGTGTTGTTTGGGAAATGACGAGTGCAGCCATTTGTTTGGAGCAATGAGTCCAAAAAGAATGACCATACTTCGAAATATCAGGAAAAACTCGGGAAAGTGAAATACATGAAAAGATTTATTAGCAGAAACAACGAAGGAAAAGAGCAAAAATAGAAACGCTCGAAGTTACACCAAATAATCAAACCAGCTATTATGCCGAAATCGTAGAATCATTAAAATACCCATTTATATGGAAAAGATTGCTGTTCAGGTACACAAAGTATAGGACTGAGAAAACGGTAACATTCAAGACAAATTCACAGAAAAAGGAAAAAAAAAAGCATAAAGTCTTTAGAAGCAGAGTTAGCAAACAGGATTGGGCAAACAGCATTAACCAAGGTTGTAGACAAGATTGGAATAATCGAAGAGAATATTTCATCCAGAAGGTCTTTCAACTATCTACAATTACCACGCATAGATGTCTTAATTGTCGGGCATATAGCAATCAGCAGCGGAAACCTGGAGAGAAAAGGTCTTGTTTCACTCAAAAATTAACAGATTACATTATTATGCATCTTTATCTCACCCAACGAATCTTAATCTCAACGAATTTGAGAACTTCTTGAGCATACTAACGGAGCATGAATCAGGGTGAGAAATATATATTGGTAGGAGATTTCCAAACTGACGGTATGAGGTGAAAAAGTAATGACATAAGAGAAAATATTCTCTTAAACTAGATCACCCGGAATAATGAGTAATCTTGTGGTTCAAAACCAAGGTTACGAACCCATTTTCCGAAAAAAATCTAGCTGTTCAAGAACTAACCTCACTTGTTTGAATGTTTTTGCAGAATATGATCGCTATATATACATATATATACATACATATATATACATATATATATATATATATATGTATATATATATATATATATATATATATATATATATATATATATATATATATATATATATATATATATATATATTTCTTTCTTTCTTTCTGGACCGATTTTTATGGAGATTCGAGGATGATTTAGAATCATAATTTGGTCCACTGGAAAATGTTTATTTAACTAATTTTTCATTTATAAGTAGTTGTTATTTTGGATGTTTTACATTGGAACCGGTAGACTGCGTTACCATCGCAGCATCAAATATTAAATATTATTCTATTTTAATTTCAGTTTGTCCCGACAGTTGGTACTGCGATCAAATTGAGAAAAATATTTGAAATTTTGTGTTATTATTGTGTTCGTTCAAGTCGTGTACTAATTAAAATATGAACTACGAATAGAAATTGATTTTTGAATTGTGCCTTAAAACGATACTTTTTGCGAATTTAGGGTGAAATCGAAGTAAGTATATTTTGTATAAATATTTTATCAAATTTACACGTGAGTTTTATAACATTGTGTAAATTTCATAATAAATTTTAAAATTGTACCCATACTTTTAGCAATACCAATAGTATCCAATAGCATTAAGATAAATTAAGTTTTTGTAAATGTATAAATAAATGTTATAAAATAGTTTCAGTGTAAGATATTTTACGTTTACTTAAAACAAGTTAAAGTTTGTATTAACGATGCTGTTATTGCCACACTCCACGGATAATATCCCAGCCTGAAATCAGTCATTTCATGCGCTTAAAATTTTCGGTGACGCCTAGAAATATCCGTGTCAATACTCATAGACAATGGCTGCTATTATCCAGTCTAAAAGTTTCATCCGTGGTCATAGATGCATTCTTTTAGTTAACACAGCTTCTACATTTCACCTCATACATACAGTATATGCATACTTATACACACAGTATATACTCACATACTACCGATCGGTCGAATCTGGATAAGTGTACATGTAATGACGTAAGATATTAAAATAACTCTTGAATAATAATTTTTATCAAAACAATCCGGATTGTTACAGCTTATTGTAGAATGTTTGAAATTTTCGAATAAACGACGAGTATACAGGACAATGTCTGTCGAGTCTGCTAGTATATATATATATATATATATATATATATATATATATATATATATATATATATATATATATATATATATATATATATATATATATATATATATATATATATATATATATATACCTGTCTTAAGGAAGCAAGAAAATTGAATTTAAATGACTTAAATGCTCAAATTCTTAAGTTATTCAGCGCTAGAAGATGTAGATCCGAAGCAATCGTAATTAAATGCACTAGCCGAAAAAATTTTACTGATTGATAATTATAGGCAAGGTGTTCCTCGATATGGCCGTTATTTAATCAAAAAAGTTTGCTAGGAAGAATCTCCACGAAGAAATCTACAAAGATATTTAGGACTTGGGCTATAAATTTCTAATAAACCAAAGAGTACCTACCGGTTATTCTTCTGAAGATTCTAAACGGCTTGAAATCGCGATGAAATTATTTCTACCTGATAAAAAAGTTGACCTAGAGAGGCAACACCAGATGACCTATCGTTTACTCAGTTGACAGCCGAAGCGTTAAATAATGCAATGGTAGGGATTAAGAACCTAAAGGCCAGTGGACTAGCCCAAATACCTCAGAAGTAGGGACAGCTGTTGTCATACCGAAATCAGAGGCTATCTTCTCGGTTTACAATGGGCTTCTCAAGGGATTTCCATCAAAATGGCTCAAATGTTACTTATCCAATAAAGTGGTTCATGAAAATAGCCACCAATATGTCTTCTAGATATCTTCGGATAATTATTCGAACGTCTGACTGCGAAAAGGTTAATTAACAAGTACAGGATAAACTTCACCATCACCAATATGGATTTCAAAGGGGAAGATCTGCAATTGACGCCATGGAAGTGTTGAAAGTAGTCGACAGAATAAATCTCAACACTCCTAAAAATCGGGAACTTTGCATTATGTCCACACTTAATATTCGAAATACTTTTAACTCTATACTTTGGGAAAAAATTCTACGATTAAGGGATATGGGAGTATTCAACTATCTTTGCCGCATAATATCCGGTCTATTTATCGGACATTTTTTGAATCTGGAATATGGCGTACCACAGGGATCTATTCTGGGACCTTTACTGTGTCTTCTACGGTACAATATTACGGGTGAAACTACCGGCTGGTACCGTGATATTTGGCTTTGCTGATGGCATAGCAATAATT
This sequence comes from Chrysopa pallens, assembly GCA_020423425.1. Lineage (NCBI taxonomy): Eukaryota > Metazoa > Arthropoda > Insecta > Neuroptera > Chrysopidae > Chrysopa > Chrysopa pallens. The sequence goes on from CM035591.1 coordinate 3,903,612, forward strand.
TAGAAGGCCAAGACACAATCAGAGGAAGATTGCTACACCTTACTTACTATAATAAGAGTAAATAGAAAGGCGTTGAGAATAGCTCCAGAAAAAACAAAAGGCATAATCCTGTTCGGTCGAAAGAAAATTAAAAAGGCTTCGCTCCAGGTGTTATTTTCCAATTCTGGTGTGATTTTTTACAACATTTGTTTTATGAAACAACAAGTCTTGTCACCGGTATTGGCAGGAGTCTTGTCTATCGGTATCCACATTGATAATAGGTGTCAGGAATATCAACTTACTTAAGGTACTGTTTATGTGAAAGTAAAAGAGGATCTTGACGAGTGGTAAGAACGGTGGACAAACTAACTTAGCAAAAAGTGGAGTCTGCTAATTGAAGTAGCAAATTCAAAAGAGTTTAGCCACCAAAACTGCATAAACTGACCAATATCGTGCATAAGAGACAAAAGGAAATCGGATAACTTGAGAAGAATATTTTCACTCAGTAATTGTAGTTTTGATAGCGAATAGAACAAATAGAATGTAAATAAAGTCAAATCCTCCGTTTCTTATGTTTCCGTAAAAACTAAATTTCGATCCTGATCTATTAAATAAGATTGCAAAGTCGTTCTCGACTAATATTAATTCAGAAAATCTAGATTTAAAAGCCAATTAAGAAATCATAATAAATAGTATGTACACGGCAAAATTGGCGATCCTGCCGGTATATCCAGAATAAAATTCAGGCCAAGATGATGGTAAAACTAACAGTTCGAGTGAAGCTTGGGTATCTTCGAACCATAAAATCAACGGAAGCTGGAGAATAAACACCTTTAACAAGTTTATAGCTTATCCAATTAGACTTTTCACGATTAAACTAATAAGGTAGACGAAGCATTTTATTTTGCTTCTACAATTCAATCCTGTTTATCATCTTATCAGAATTGCAGATTCACTGAATCCAAGCCCTGATATATCCGACGATGAAGGGTCTACAACATTCGGGAAATATACCGATTACATTTCTAGCAACATTGATCACATAATTTTACGAAAATTCTTCCGAATTATTTATTATTCTACTAAATACATAAAATGCATTTAGTAGATTTTATGCCAAAGTTATCTCTTGCCAAAGAGAACAAAAAAACTCACAGCTTAATATTCTCAAAAGTATCATCAGAAGTAAAAAACAAAATATATGCAAAACAAATACATTTACTAACTGAAAAATAAAACTAAGACATATTTACAAAAATAATTCTAAATATGTAGGCAGAAATGAAACACTAAAATAATTTTATTTATATATAGAAATTTCCTAAGGTAGTGTATAAATAAAAAAAAAAAAACAAGCTACTTTTTTGAAAAATATTGACGTGATATTTTTTGATTAAAAATTGTGCTGTTTAGATATGTAGTTAAAATTAGGTGAAAAAATAAATATTTAAATTAAAAAATTACCGTTTGGAACATAAAAATGTAAGTTTAAATGTTTTTCCATTCTCAGACCCGTAATTTATTTTTCTTTTCATTTTTATCATAATGTTTTGCGTTTCCAATGGGTTTCATCCTTTTACAATTTTCTTCCACTTTTAACTATTTTTTAAAACTTCTACCTTGGACTATAGGTTTAAATTTCTTAAACTAATATAATTTATTTATAAATTTTAATGGTTAGACGATTAACATCAAACAAATCGTAAAAATGGAATTTAAGAAATTTACATATTTAAAATTTAAATTCTAGTGAAAAGAATGCTTTAGTGGAAACGATTTTACAACACCACAAGATCGTCAAATTAGAAAACGATCCACGAATTCAAATTAAATGACCTAGAACCCACCTAAAACAAAATTTATCCCCTTCCTAAACAATTAAAAGACAAAATTCAACGCCAAATAAATGAACTATTTAAAACTAATATTATCGGAAAAAGTCCTTACAATAGTTCGGTTTAGATCGTGGACAAAAAAATAAAACCTTTTCTAATAATAAAAAATATCGTATGGATATTGATTATCGTAAACTTAACGAGATAACCATACCAAATATTTATCGTATACCTTGTAAAGATGAAATTTTAGTAACCTTGGTTAATATCCTTATTTTACTGGCCTCGCCTTAGCTAGCGGCTGTCACCAAATCATGGTCAAAGAGGAAGATCAACCTAATATGGCGTTTACAGTTGATAACGGCCACTTCGTATTCTAACCCTTTACCTTAGGGCCATAATAACGCACCGGAAACGTTTTAAACAAGCTTTACATTACAAGTCTGCATCATCCACTGACAGCAAATGGTTCACTGAAAAAAAGTCATTCATACTTTGTAAATTATTTACGTTCTTATGTCAACGAAGCAATGGACAATTGGGATGAAATGTTATATTTGGCTACCTATTCATACAATAGATCAACATCAGAAACACATTATAAGTTGGTTTTTGGAATCGAACCAAAAATTCCCATGTCATAGTTACAGGGAAAACTTATAAAAATCTTACATAGGAAGCCTAAGACAAACTTAAGAAGAATCGAGAAGTCGCAAGGAATAATTGAAAACAGATGTAAGAAGTAAATAAACAACATAACGATAAATCCTCAAGTAACAAAAATATAAATTTTAAAGTTAACGATTACCTATTAATAATAATAGGACAAGATAGCCCTTTTAAACTTGTGAAAGTCAATCTTGAAAAATATATTGATTATTGATTATTCTTACACACTTACTGGTAGAAGTCAAAGTCAAATCGCTTTAATAGAAGGCCTTGATAACTAAAAATTATTAGATACAACCTACGTTTGTACCAAATTGGAAATTATGGAAAGAAGCTCATACGTGAATTGTAAATTTTCAAATTGCAAGAATAAAAATTTTAAAAGTTTGCAAAATATCTACAATCAACTCAATTCCTAAAATATGGCAAACAGTTTCAGAAAATCATTGGTTGTTCGTTTTTACAAAACCTACAAAAGGCAACCTTCTGTATAACGTACACGAATATAAAAGTACAAGACAAAGATGTAACAATTAATAATATGGAACTACTAAAAATCACAAATAACTGTCGACTGTCAACAACCAATATTCTTTCACAACCCAAAAATATCCATTAAAAATATTTCCTCGTAATTGGATTTCTCCAATATACCGATGATTGCTGCAAATTCCAAATTCAAACCAAACCTTTATCTCCAGAATACATCAAACCTGTAAAACTTACCAATCAAGATTTAAATGACACAAACATACTCATCACAAATTGGAACAAATGAATTAAAATCTCAAGCATAACTAAACTAACTAGCAATGTACAGTCGGCATTAGTATTGTACTACGTCTACAAATATGGAATAATCAAAACATTACTCAAATTATCATCCAGTTTATTTAACTGTCTCATAAAGCCCGCCATCATCAAATTCAAGGAAACTAGGCCGACGTTCAAAAAGCAGCATAGCATTAAATGCAGCAGGTGGTCATTAAATGATATGAAACATAATTATTGAACTTTGTACATCAGTACAATCGCAATGGTCATTAAAATTGACACTGTTTCAATATGTTTAAGCATTGCAGAATGTATTATTAACATTGTAGTGATAAAAAAGGTAAATAAAACAGGATTGTCTACTAATTGTATTAAGAAAACATAAAATGGATTAGTTCCAGGTATTGAAATAGCATATCCCAACTTGATCTAAAGTAGTTTAACTGTGAAGGAGAGCCCTCTTCTATTGGAATAAGATACAAACGTTGAAAGCGAGCGCTTTTAATCTACGTCGTTGCTTCCGGTATTTATAAGAGTGAAAAGACAAAATATTCCTGGTGCCGTTACATCTGTTGGAGATGCAGTACACGCTTTTAAAACAGCAATCGAAAAACTAAGCTCTTACTTTACACCAAAGTGGAGAAAAGTTTATGAATGTCACCTGTTTCATTCAGCGTCACCATCAAATAAGAAGATGAAAATTTTGAAAAATTTTTGGTTCGTCTGAGACATCAAGCAGGCAAATATCAATTTCAAAACAAGATTGAAACACTGTGAAATGTTCCTCAGAGAATTTTAGAAAAAAATTATGACAACTTGATTTTGTCATAATATACGAGATTTCATGACATTGAAGAAGATAATTGATTCTCTGCTTCAGTCCAACTAACCTTACTATTCAAATTCGAATTTTTGCGATGTTATTTTGTAAAATCATATTCAGTTTATATGACAAATAATAATTTAAAAATTTAAATTATCATTTGAAGGCGAGTGTATATATAGTTAAATGACCTAATTATTTCAAACACTCGCCTTCAAATGATAATTTAAATTTTTTAATTATCATTTGTTATATAAACTGAATATGATTTTACAAAATAACATCGCAAATATTCGAATAATACACAAAGACAAAAAAAAAAAAAATATAAAAAATAACCAAAAAAAAAAAAAAAATTTCATTATAAATTAAGAAATTCCCATTAAATTTCTAAATTTCGAAAATTTGATGTGACATAGCAATTTAGTAAAACTGTCCTCCACATTTTCTTCAGAAGGCTCATAATAAACTTGCACTTCACCTTTTTCTATATAACCACGAATTGAATTAATTTTTATGACTATGTGTTTTGTTCATCGAGGATTTCCATTCCTAAATAGGTTTTTACTTCACCTAAACTTTTTGCTTTAAGTTCATTTTGAAATAATTGAATCATTTCGTCTACACTATTTTTGTTTCTCACGAGTAAAATATCATCAACCCATATTACCATAAATGAATTATCTACTGTGTATAAGCAGGCATCATTAAGTGATCGTTATAACCCATTTTTTGTTGCAAATTCATGAAAACAATCAATCGCAGCTCGTGGAGGTGTTAAGCCATATAGAGATTTGTTGAGTTTTATTTCTTTTATTTTTCTCGTAATTCATACCTTCTGGATTTTTAATATAGATAATAAAAATTTAAATCACCATTGAAGATAGTTTAAGGTAAATTTGGTTATATTCAAATAATTTTGTAACGCGTGATTAATAAATGTTTTTATTGTTGGGAGTTTTGCGTCAACTGCTTCTTTATACGTGAAGGGGACTATATTTTCGCCAATTAAACAACACACAGTATATATTTCACATTCATTTAGATATTTGAGCATTTTGATTAACCGTTTGCTTACATCTTCCGTTTCATCTTTTGAATTTGGAAAACATTTAAATTTGATTTTCTTCACATTTAATTCTTTATCAAACGATGTGTTTCTGATGGTACGCTTGAATAATGTATATTTGAAGGTATACATATTGTGTTTCGTCGAAAGTAACATCTCGTGATACTATTATTTATTCGGTTTTACGATCCCATTATGTATACTCTGAACTAACATATCCTACCATTCGAACTTCTCAAGCTCATGATTAGCTAATTTGTCCTTTCTAGATAATATACAATACCATGCTTTAGTATTTATAGCTCTGCACGAAGTTCAATTTGATTGGTAAACAGGTTCCGTTTAATTAATACGAACTACTCCATCCCACAAATATTTCGGAAATTTTGTATCAATAAACATACCTCGTACTTTATTTAACATTATGAGATTCAGTCTTTCAGTGTGTCTGTTTTGTTTAGGTGTTTCTGCATGTAAATTCTTGTTTAATCCCATTTTTAATGTAGTGGCTTTTAAAATTATTTGAAGCTAATTCACCTTCTTGAGCCATGCGTATACGTGCAACAGATTAAATTAGACTTTAAATTTTTATATGTACTTTCATATTTAATTCAATTACACCTCTTTCCTTAAGCAAGTAAATATACTTAAATGAGAAAAATCATCGGTTATTGTTAGATATTATTTTCTTGATTGAACCTCAAACATCGCAATGTAGTTATACTCCAATTCGACATGAAAGTAGATAATCTATTTTCTTAAATGGTTCTTTTGTAGGTTTAGCTTCTTGGCAAGAGCTACAAATGTGTTTACTTTGAGGAAGTTTCAGAACAAATATAGTTTTCTATTTTCTTTGTTAGTTTTAGATAATTGTTGTAATTATTATAAAATTATGCCCGATTTTTATTTGAATTATTATTCACGCTTGTACACTTCATTGAAATTGTCCGCGACGATTATTCTTTGTGTGATGTCCACAATGATTTTGACATAAATTTCTGTTTGGATTTTGATATGGGTGTTAGTAATTAGACTTTTCATTATAATAATTTAAGTTATTTCTTTCTTCCATATTTACAAAAGAGAATGAATATCTAAGCAATCTTTCTGATTGCTTTTAAATTTCACTTCCGCATCCAGTAATCTGATTTTTATAAATTGTAATATGGCACTTTCGTTTTGTCTAAAACTGTAATAACTGTTTCATATTGTTTTAAAATAGTGCGTTACAAATGACAAACTTTATCGCGCTCTTCCATTTTTATGCCGGTCACTGATAAGTTTGTCAAAATTAGAAAAATTTTCTAGCAAATCTTGTGAGTCATGTTTTACGTTTCATAATTTTTTTCTAATGTGTAGTTTTGTCGAAAACATTTTCCAGGCTTTTTTTAGCGTATGATATCCCGTGACAGCACTTTTAACGTATTCTAAAGATGAATTAGGTATGCAAATGGAAATAGTAGCACTCGTTATTGCATCCTTCGGTTTTAAATCATTTTCTAACATTTCGTTATTTTCTAACTAACGTACTTACGTCTGATGTTTTTGTATGTCTTTAACAACCTTTTCTTTAAGTAAATTTAATACACTAAATTTCCTAAAAAATAATATAATACTCTAAATTATTAAGATCAAATTGCAAAAATTGAACGATTATTGCCGCCACTTTACACTAAACACCAAATTTTACTATGTAAGTCTCATAGTCTGTTTAAGTATTTAGTTGAGCGGGAAAAATAACTCATACGTTATATATATTAACAAAATCTTTATTCTGGTGCTTGCACTACATGATATATTACAAGACTGGCTCGATTTTGATTGAGCCAAAATAACGTTACAATTCAAATGAATACATAGACAAGTAGTGCACTCTTGTAAGAACTAAATGAATTGATTATTTCCGATATGCTCAACCCTATGTCAAGTATATAAGTAAACAACAATGCTAGTTGTTGTTTTCACTCGTTTTTCATTATATGATTTTTGTATATTGGAGTTGTTACGTTTTTTGAATAAATAAAAACATAAATATTATGTTCATTCTCCTGATAATATATGGTCTTTATGATATTTACATTAAAAGACATCTGATGTTCATATTATAACATCGCTGTCGAGTTATTTACAAAACAGGCGCATTTTTTTATTTTTGTTTGTTGCCATGCCATGCTACTAGGCATGTGTAAAGTATAATATGTAAACAAAGTTTTTATACCCGTTGTTTAATTAATAATGTAATCAAATAAGAAAGTACCACTAAACAAGATTCTAACTGTCTAAATTATTGCTGTTATATGCGGTATTAGATAGCAAAATCGTAAACAACAAAATTAGGGAACAACTATTTCTAGAAGATTATATTCCACTCATAAAACTTACAATTTGCATATCAGAGTCATTTCACGCATATCCAATTTCTGTTTATTCACTGACATGCTATTATATGTCTAAAAATGGTTACATATCAAATATTAGATTATAAAATATATGTTTACTCACAATAGAATGATTTTTATTATACTTTTTGAAGGAACATAATAATGTTTAAGTTAAATTTGGACGATATTTACATTAATGTTACATACATTTTTAAGTTTTAACATTGAATTAAAATTGTAAAAAGTTGAAAATGTATGAAACCATGACAAACTCTGTTCACATCAAAGACAATTAAATTGTTTAAATTTTATAAACGTGAAAATTTTGTTTTGTTTGTTCATATCAACATTACAAAATTGAAAGTTAATTTCAAAAAATGAAAATTTAACCAATGTTTAAAAATACATATATTGTTAAACGATATATTTATAAAGTTTCGTATTTTAAGGTTAAATATATTTAGAGCCATTTTCAATCATTGACATACACACCTACATACAGAGACACATTTCCAAAAATTGGTTTTTGAGTACCTCAATACGAAAATGGACTACATAGGTGATAGGATACAGTATTTTACTGATGCCTAATATTCTATATAGGTCTAGTATAATAATCATACGTTTTTACTTACGCATCTGAATGACCTTTTGCTAGCAAGGACTTTATTTACTGATTTTTGTTTGACTTGACTCTTTAACAGAACTTCAAACTGTTGTTTTCTGGCTTTCTAGAATGAATTTTCTTTTTTATTTGGTATTTTCTGACTTTTGCGATTTTCTTTACATTTTTGTGTATTAGTTTTAGGCTTTTTTATTTTTGAAGATTGGTTTTCTTCACTCCGTTCATCAAAATTATTGCTTTCAAAATTCATTTATTATTAATAACTGTATTGTTTGTGTTATTTTTTGTATGGCTTTTTTAAAACCTGTTATCACTACTACAATACATTTTAAAAATTAATTATTATCTTACTACTTATAAATAATTATCATTTACTTCTGTTATTAATAAATACAAATTTTTACTAAAATTTAAATTTAAATTTTATTGAGATTCTGTCAAATTTTAATTTTGATGGAAACGATGTAACTAGGATTGGTAACATCCTCAGAGTGAGAATTTGAATGAAAACCTTGACCCCGTTTTTCACTTCCTCATGGGTAGAATTTTATAAAGTCCTTTTTACGGACGCTTACGTCATATAAAGAACAGAACTTCCAAGTTTAAGGTTCTCTACGATCAGTGGTTTTGGCTCTGCATTTATTTTTTTTTCAATGCAAAGCATTTTACATGTATAGACATAAGAAAGTATCGGTGAGTTGGTCGGATACTTTTTTTTTCATTTTGATCCCATTCGTCAATCGCGAGATAAGGAACATACTTCCGAAAACAAATTATTGTTTCTTTTATTTTTTTACATTGGGAAGTGGCATGGACCTTGCAGGTTGCATCTAAACCAGTAGGTTTTTTAATTTAATTTAATTTTTTTTTTTTTTTTTTTGTAAACAAACTAAACGAGTAGCGAATCTAATGAAACAAATAAACTAATAAACAACTGTATTAAACAAATTAAAGTAATTTTAATATGATTAGTTGAATTTTTACCTCACACATAAATTTTTTCAGAGAAAGAGTTGTAGGAAAAGCTGAAAATTACAGGTAAACTTACTTAGTTTGCAGAAGCCTTAGTTATCATTTTCGAAAAAAACGTAAAATTGATAAAAATTACTAGGCCTGAATTGAAAACTCCGTAGGTAAACATCTGATTATCCAAATTTTATTTATAAAATTTGCTGATTATAGCTCTTTTAGCCGGGAAGATTTCGTATTCAGCCAGATATATTAATTTCTAAAAACAATTTTTTTTAAAGTTGCAACAATAGACGAATTACGTCATCGAGTTCCACAGTAAATTTTTTTCGTTACAAGTGAAACAAAGCTACAATAATCAACCAATAAACTTTTTATATCCTGAAAAAACTCAGACCACTTATTAATTATGCATCGTTCTATACAATTATAGACATTGTTATGAATATTTCATTATTTATTAAACATACTGTATACTACATATAGAATATAGGTGGTATATAGTACCAGTTCATAGAATACAGGTAAAATGCAACTCCAATACCTGGTGTTACATTGAAACTCATGTCGGGAATCAATAAAGACAAATCCTCGCACCCCACTCTATCTATAAAGTTTCTGCTATCGCACCACTAACATTATGTGAGAACGGCAGACCAAAAACACCACTACCACCACGCATGAACCTAGTCGTCCTTCGAACTGATGATATTTCTCTTCTACCCTGTGTAGTAACTACACCTCAATACTCTCTGCTATCTAATAACCAATAAATCTACCTGGCGATAACAAAATCAGTTCCTAATGGCCTGAATAACGGCTAGATTGAGAAATGTGTGAAACCGGTATTTGATATTTTTTTGACTGGTTTTTAAAATTTATAACTAATCAACAAAAACTTACTAGCCTTAACCAAAAAAAAAAAAAAATAATAATAATAATAATAATAACTTGACAGATTAGTTAATGCTATCAATGAACCAATTATTTAAAAAATAAAAAGGACAATTAACAGCAAGCAAAAATAATCTTAAAAGGCTTACATCATCCTCACCAGTATGTGAAACTTCAATAAACAAAAAAAGTACCAAATAATAGGAATAATAAAATTCCAATCAAGAAACCTAATCCTATACTAAATAAAATATAGTAAAACTGGTTATAAAACTCTTGTTATAATTTTAGCTATTCGTCATGTGAATAAAAACATGATAACCTCAAAACTCATAACTAAATCCGGCAACCAAATATAATCTATCAAGAACATTAACATTACAAATTTACGAAGGACTGATTACCAATGGTAATAATGACCACAAACCACAGATATTTCTAAGGAATACTTCTTTTAAAACTTCTAAAATTTTACTCTACGTAGGAACATTAAATATAAGAACTTTAAGGAATGAATCTGGAATCATAAAACTTGAAAATGCTCTTAAAAAGATAGTGAGATGTGAATATCAGAAATTAGAAGAAAGTCGGAGGAACTAATTGAGCGTAAAACTGGTCATATTCACTACAATTTCGGCTGCACTAGAGGACAAAGTGGCGTAGGATTTCACATATTGAATATAAAACCTCAATTCAAGATTCAGCATTTTCTGAAATTAAAAGATTGAAAACATATTAAATGATACAGGTTCTATAAGGTAAATTAGAAAAAAAAAATAAGGTCAAAAATGGATAAGAGAAATAAATAAAAAAAATAAAAAAATTCTTAATAGATCTGAAATTATATCTACTAAATGATCAAGCACCAGGTTCTAATGGTAAAATAAATGAATGTTTGAAGCATTAAATTGATATATTATTACCTATATTATATATTACCTTTGCTTTAACTTTATGAAGCCGTTTTCTTAAGTTACAGTGAGGTATTATTCTACTGCTTTAAATCCTTCAATAATTACTGTATATATATATATATATATATATATATATATATATATATATATATATATATATATATATATATATATATATATATATATATATATATATATATATATATATATATATATATATATATATATATTTCAAACTAACAAAAAATAATGTAAAAGAAAAATCACTTAAAAAAGGAAAATATTATTTTTGGTTTAGATACGTACTACATGTAATCGACAGGTGGTCTTTGGCATGCCAACAATCATTGTTCAACAGGCGAAGAGGGGAAAAAGAAACAGGAACTAATTTTAGGGATGTTATACGAGGGAGTACACATATATTCTAGTATCATGAAGGAATATATATACCACGCGACAATCAAATAATTGTCTAAATGATTACTCATATAACAAAGAAAAATAAGTATCGATTTATTAGTATCGATCTATTGAGACGATTTGTCTTATATGAAATCCAAATAAAATATAATGAATAACTCAATAATAAATAAGCCTATAATTCATAAGCAGAGAAAAAGATACAGATATAAACATACAAAAAAAAAAATGTAAATAAATAAAAATAAAGAAATATAAAAAAAAATAATAACATAAATTCGTTAATAATTCTGAGATAAAGTTACTAAATAAGAATGTAAAACAATAAAATTAAAATTGAAATATTGAAATATTGAAAATTGGACAGTGTGCTTGGTAATTATTTTAAATATTGTATTAGATATTTTATTGTTTCATTATTCTTACTGTCAATATTATAATTCTGTTGCTGAAGCTGCACCCACTGATGTAGGTCTCCCTTAGAAGTTTACATGATTTGCATAAACGTAACTACAAAGGGCCGGCAAAAATATATAGGTTACCTGACCATCTTTTTAATCGTCACCCTCTGCTTCTTTTAAGATTTATTAGTACCCCTTCGGTAGCTATTTCTTCCCAACGATCATTTTGACGCCTGTATAGATGGCTAATTCCACTTTAGAAAATTTGCCTAATAAATAATAACCTTTATATCAGTATTCGAATGATTCAATTAACTGATTAGAACTTTAATCCATATCTCTTTGAGCAACTCGTATTTGTACGGTTTGCTTTTTAATAAATGACCAATTTTGACAACCATAAATAATAGTTGGTGCAACACACTTATCAAATAACTTTTTTTATACAAAAAGGGAAGGATATCATTATTTTTAAGAAAAGACGGCCCGAGCTTTTCTAAACGTAGTCTGGCTATGTATTATAGTTTTGTATATATTATTAAATATTTCTATGTTGGTGTAATCGATAACTTATTCTGGCGTTTAAATAGGACTTAATTGTATTCGATACTCTTTCAACTATTTGGTTTAACATGTACAAATTGTCAACAGTGCTAAATGTTTATCTGATACCAGGTTGTTCAACTAGTCTCAGTATTGAAAATTGTATTATATATGAGCTTGAAAAAATGAAAATTATGAATAATAAAGACGATAGGCAAAAGATCGAAAGAAATTTATGTCCTTTTCATAGCCTCTTTGTATGGAGAAGAATAGTATCTGACTGTAGCTAGTGTTTCGGTAGCTTTGCTGATAAGAAAATGGCGTTATAAAATCTAAACAAAGTTGTAAAGTCTGGTAATACATCAGATCTATTGAGTGTTTTTATTATTTTATAAGTTTATTTTAGATATCCATTATTTGCCTTATGTTGTATTTTTTCTAGTTTGCCTTATATAACCTGTATTATTTAATATGTTTTCAATTAAACTGGTGTTAAAACATCAGTTATCTTTTGTGCTACTAAACTTTTAATTTCAGAAAATTCCGATTCTTGAGTTTAGGTTTTATTTTGAATAAGTTTTAATTTCCCTCTTCTTTTAATTAAGCTGGGAGTATGGTCACTAAGTTTGTGGTTAGTATTTTGGTCATTGTTATCAAGTTTTAGTTTTTAAATACTGTCATCATCAAGTATCAATTCATGAAGCTTCTGAAAAATCATCCGTCTAAATTATTTAATATAATACTGTGTTACAAAAACTATGAATTATTTAATACTTACTTCAACTATTCAACTGTTTATAATCACTATTAAATTTAAATGAGCTCCATACGTTATAATTAGTAAATAAACTTCTATTCTTGGCCATTATAAAAATATTTAACTTTTTGTTTTCCATTGGAACTGATCGAAGTTCACTTTTTAACTCCAAGTTCTTAAAGTATTTATTATATTAAGTTTATTTTCTTGGTAGAATCCTTATAATTTCCTACCTATATTATGACTAATACCATAACCGTATGAACTTAATCTTGAATTTTTATTAATATTGCAATTTTACTATTTAGGTAGTATATTGTAGAGCGTTTGTAGAAATAATTAATTGTATTTTTGTCTGATGCACTGGTAGGAATACCATTAAATGAAATAATATGCAGTTTTAGTTAACATTTAACAAAAAATCCTATGTCCTTGTATCCTGTAATACATTTGAAATATTTGTGAATAAAACCATTTTTGCGCTCAATTAGTTCTTCCTACCCTCTTCTAGTTTCCGATATACCTTTGCTATCTATAGTATATAGAGTATCTCTTTAAGAGTTTTTTCAAGTTTCACGATTTGATTCATTCTTTAAAGTTTTTTTTCATATTAAATTTTCCTAACAAGAGTAAATTTATAGAAATTTTTGAAGAAGTATTAATTAGAAATACTTCTAATTAAAACCGATAGTTATTTTTTTGCTGTATGTGACATATAATCATTTAGAGAATTATTTGATTGTTGCATGGTATATATATACACCTTTATACCTTTACTTGAATGATAGACCCAAACCAAAAATAATAATTTTGTTTTTCAGTGATTTTTCTATTCATTTAGTTTTTGTTAGTTTGTTAGTTTGAAATATATTTTTCTTCATTTATATATATATATATATATATATATATATATATATATATATATATATATATATATATATATATATATATATATATATATATATATATATATATATATATATATATATATATATATATATATATATATATATATGAAGAAAAATTTTAAAGTGATAAAATAGTTATTGACTAGCTAAAAGTATCACTTTGTTATGGCTCGCGAATCGTATCGTATAAAATATTTAATTCTAAAATAAAATTATACTTTAATTATCGAAAAACATATTTTATTTCAAAAATATATACATAAAAAAAAAATTAATACAATTTTTTTGTCGTTTAAGTGCATCTGAAATTTTTCATTCGAATTTCTTCTTGTTTTCTACACAGCAGCATGTGTGAATTTTGAATATTTGTAAATCTGCTATATAAAAATTTTCTCTTGAATGCTAAACCTTCTAAAGTTTTTACTATTGATAAAGCAACATATATTAAACCAAGGGAAGTCTCTTTATCTCCAATATCAACAACAGCCTTTTCTAAAGTTAAACCTTGCGATTTATGGATCGTAATTGCGAAAGCTAACTGTAATGGAAATTGTTTACGTGAACAATTAATATTTCCACTTCTCCAAAATTTAGTTATGGCGGGAATTGGAACACTACCATTATTTCCATAACTGGAATGAGAGTAATTCTCGAAACGAACCATTATAACTCGCGGCGTTTGATCAGGCGGGCCATGATTTTCTTCATAGATGATATCTAGAACGTAACCTAAAGCTCCATTTTCTAATCCTTTTTCTATGCATAAATTAGAGCGTAGCATAACTTTACATCCAATCGATAAAACTATGAATGGTTCTAGTCCACCTGATATATCTGCATTAGCTAATTGTACTCTAGAGCAAATATGAATAGCTGAAATATAAGCAACTGGTTGACGTAACTCTTTCAATTTTTTATGATTATAATCTTTTACATCTTTATTAGTTGCAAATAACCGAATAGCATCGTTGAAAAAATTACGTTGATTTTGAGAAAAAGTTTGAATAATTCTTGTCATTAATAGTTCATAATCCTGAAGTGTACATTCACCATTACTGATGCGATTTAGAATATTTCGAAACATTTGTTGTGTTTCGTTTTGTCTAAAAGACGATGATAAAAAAAAATATTTTTCAATACTTGAATTATATAAAATTTTCCTTCTAAAAGAAACTCACTTCCGTCAATTTTATCACTATAAAGCGGTCGATCATTAACAGGTGGTAATTATTTTATATCTCCAAAAAAATATATAAATAATCTACCAAAAGCTTCCTCTTGTTTAGAAGGAAAGGCTTTTCGTAATCGTAAGTCAATTTTTCTCAAAAGACTACATCCAATCATACTCATTTCATCTATAAATAAAAATTTACACCTGTCAATTTCTTCTTGAAATTGAGCGAGTGGATGTAAACTGAGGTCTTTATAAATCTTATGAACTACTAATAGAAGCTTAGCATGTATAGTTGAACCATGAATATTTACAGCTGCAGCACCAGTTGGTGCAAGTAATTGATAAGAAGATTGTCCCAACGTTTGATTTAATCGAAAAGTAAAATAATTAATTAAAGTACTCTTCCCTGCTCCAGCTTTTCCTTGAGTCACAATCCGTTTAATTGGTACTTCTTCTTCATTTCCTTGTAAATAACTCAGTTGTTTCTCAAATATGTTAATTATTTCCTGTTGCTCACTAGAAAATGTAATACCTGAAAAAAAATTACCTTGAATATTCATATGAATTTCATTATTAACATTTGCTGCAGCTTTTTCAGTGTCGATAAAATGTTCTAATACATTAAGTATTTGTTTATCTGAAATAAAATGCCAATCATGCCTAATATCAATTTCTCTTCTGCCTATATCATCTTCTTGCGGAATATTATTTGATCCAGCAGCTATTTCCATCCAATCATATGGTTGTTCTATTTCTACTTCATCTATCAATTCTAAATCTGCTTCATCTTCTAAATTATGTAACATATCGTCCAAATTATAATTTACATTATCGTTAATATTAAAATATTGTTCATATACAGATTTCCGATTCATATTTTCTTGACTTAAAAAATCACTTTGTTGTCGCCAGGGAATATACAATAAAACTTGTTGCTCATAAAACTTTTCGTTGTCTTCTTTATTTATATTCATTTGCTCCCATTGACTGTTCGATAAATTAATTAAAATAAATTGTCGAGAAGATCGAAATAAAGGCCAACTCATTAGAATCCAAAATATTTCTTGTGCAGAGTAATCCCTTTCAGAACACATTTTTATCAGAATTTTTTGAATTATCTGTTGAACATTAATATTATTTTGAGATTCTTGCACTGTTTGTTTAATGAAATCTTTCATGCCATCCGATTTTGATTCAGATTTGCTTGCATACTTGGCAATATATTGCAGAACAGCATGTATGGAAATAATTGCTTGTGAATCTATATTTACTCGCCAAATTTTTAAAATTTGGGGACTGTGGCTGTTTAAATATGAATTGTTTCGTTTCGAAATATACTCCATCTGACCATCAATAAACTGAATTTTACTTTCATTGTGACATTCTTTTGGATATTTAAAACGACTAATAGTTTCAGAAGAATTTTTTTTTTCTTTGACAATACGCTTTACTACATTTATGCATTTGAACAGAACGTATTAAATGATTGTAATCCTTGTCTTCATCAAGTACGTCAGAAAAATGAAGTTTTGATGGATGAACATCATATATTTGAGAAGGATCCGGATGCCATGTAGAGATAAAAACATCAAAATATGAAATAATATTGTTTATTCTGATGATATCATCTGGATTAAGGTTTTTGAAGTCAGGAGCATTTTCAAACCAAAAAATTCCATGCATGTGAGGACTTCCTCTATGTTGGAATTCAATACGGTACCAGAAATCTTTAACCTTAAAATATTTTTTTAAAAAATGATTCATGAAAAAATCTAATCGCTTATGAAAAAAAAAAGAAACAATTAAGGGTTTAGAATTTAATAATTTTGATTTACGAATAAACTCTGTGTTTTGGTCGAGAGTAGAGTAATCATGATTAGGAGCTAAAATACGATACATTTCTGGCCAATATAAGTCAGCTGCACTTAATGTAATAAAAACAGTAGGGATGCCTAATTCTTCAACCATATCTATTAATTCTCGAGACCTCAAAAACCAATAAGCACTCGAATATCTTAAATTGACATTATAAGATAAAATTGATTTATATAAGCTTGGTTCATGTTGTAATAATTCTTTAAGTTTTTCGATTGATTCTATATTATGTAAACGTGAATTTTTTTAAAACATATATTTCCATTCTGTAATGCTGTCCAACGCATCAGACTGTTAAAAGCAAAAAATCGGAATCGTGGATGTTGGGCGAATCTATTATCTTTATACATCATGAGAAATTTGAAATATTCACTATTGGAAATTTTACAAATACGTGCATCTCTAAGATCACCTTTACCAGTAGGAAATAAAGTTGGAAATGCTCTAGCAATATAACCATCACACGTAAATTCATTAATCGGAACATTATTCAATATAGGCCAAGATAAAACGTAAGGTTCATCATTTTGGATATCTAGTACGCTATTCATTGCCTCTCGGTTACATTTAAAAGTCACGTTTAAAGCTCCAGATTCATAAATATTATCTGTTAATAAATTTTCATCGTTATCTTCAACGTTATTATCCCAATCAAATGAAATATTTTGTTGGTTTTGACTTAATATAATTTGCAAAATACTTTCGTTATTAGGTAATTTTTCTAAATTACTTTCATCAATTGTGATATTATGGTACCAAGGATTGTGATTTTTTTTAAATTTATGCAGCTTCAATAGAATCACGATTTACAATGAAATCTTTATAATGTTCGCTACCTTGTCCTCATACAAAAATATACTGCGATATAGTGTCAATAGAATGAGGTAAAGAAGTCGTAAAATTTGTAATGTCTTGATGAAAATTAATAACTTGCCCTCTGTATCCATATTGACCTCCTCTCAAACGATAAACTGTAATAATTGAATGGACCTGAGCAATTAATTGTTCCTCCACAAACGTTAATTTTTTTAATACATCAGGTTGTGAACCAGGATCCATATTATTATCTGCTGTAAAAATATTCAATTCATTTTTTATTTTAAATTTATAACAAGTACAACAAAGCCCATCTTTACTAATTTGTAAATCAAACCAACGACGATGACACACATTACATGTTTCAAAATTCAAATTTTTTTGAGCAGTTTCAAAATTTTCTGCGTACATTTTGAAATTAATATCATTTCGAGAAGGACGTAATTCTTCTTGATTTTGTTTTCGTCGGTTTCTATCATCACGCATTAATGATCGATTACGATCACGCTCTTTACGACCCGTCAACGTATGACGTCGTGGCATTTTATTGTTAAAATAACAATTAAAGTAAAAATTAATAAATAACTTAAAATTATAAATAAAACTTTGTCATTAGTCGCATTAATATCACTAAATTTTTTGAGATATTTTATTATAGAACTGCTAAAATTAATAGGTTATGTTTTATTATGACATTTCTTGTATTTTTCTTTATGACGTTTTTTAATACGTGAAAGAACCTACAGGTGGCAAAACAATTAAAATACAGTTCTCAGATGAAGTCATTGATGATTAACACTCGTCATATAGAGGTCACTACATGGAGTCCCCAATCATACAATATAGTATAGCAAATATACTTTGGTATATACTTCCGCTTTTGGTATATAATCCGCGAGCTCTACAATCACAAAGTTACATGTTTTTTTTTTTTTTTTTAATTTCTGGCTTCACCTACTTTTTGTAGCTATATAGCCATTAACCAAAGAGGATTATTATTTTTATACAACAACAGTACTGCTAGGTGGTCATCCATCCAATTACAGATTGTGACTGTTGTTGCTTAATTTTATATATTGATCAAAGCCTGTCATTACGTTACGTCAGCCCGGGGTCAAGTTATATGTTTGTACATTTATATATTACACGATAATAGACTGACCCATTATATATTAGTATTTGAAGTAGCTCACAGATGGAGCCACTGTCGCTGATATATATATATATATATATATATATATATATATATATATATTTAATATATACATGTTGAAAATAAAAAATTCTGTTTTTTTTAATACTTATATTGTTTTTAAATATGGTTTTAAATATGGCTTACATATGGTTTTTTCTAAAAATAATGATTGATAACACATCTAGACATAAATATGAAACAATTACATTCAATTTCATGTCTAGATGTTTTGTAGTTTTTTTGTAAAGTGTACCACAAAAAATGAGATTTTAACCTAGAAGAGGCTCGCTTCGCTCGCCTAATAACAATACCTGTCATATTTTAAATATAGAGAGTGTAAAGTAATGTTGGTACAAATTTACAATAACAGGATTCATGGAACTATAGTGGACTTTCTTTGGCTATGAATAATATAGCAGCCGGGTGAAATACGTGGTACCATGTAGCAGTCCTGGTGGTTTTGCAATCTTCTCTCGAAACTATGCAAAGTTTGGAGAGTAAGATTAAAAATGAACTGAAAGAGATCGTGTAACTATTAATTAAAAATATTAAAAATCAATTGTTGGTCGTAGATTATTTGTTTCACGAGTATTCATAATACTTGAATAACAAATTTTTTCCAATTTTAAGTACTAAAAAAATTTAATACAAGTATATCCACCTGCTTCTATGATTCTTGTCGACAATTTGAATTATCTATCAAGCTATTACTGAGTATTTGAATGTTACTTGATGAAAGATAGATAAAGTATATTTTCAGTGCTTTATTACAAGAAAGAAGCCAAGTATATGGATATGTTTGAGAGAACTGATGGGTGTGTTATTACAAGTTTTCAAATGTACAGGTTAATGTGGAAATGTATGAACGTAGATGGTGTACAGATTGACGTCATATTGTGCAGTTGAAATTTCGTAGAAATTAATTGAACATTGACCGTTAATTAAAGGGGTGGAAAAAATGTGTTCAGTAAACTCTATCTACTCACTTCGTAGGATGATTTTAATTTATCGGATCTAAAGAAGATAAAACCAATAGTGCAACGATAACTTAACAAACGTAACAAACGCCGGGTCTTGGGCGGCGGTCAATTAACACGACCCAGCTAGCCTAACAAGCTAGCCCATGTTGAAGATAGGAAATGGTCTTCATAACCCGCAATTTTGTGGTCATGTCTCGCGAAATCGGGGGCATTGGCTAAATCACCCGTGCTACGAGGTAGAAAGCCTCTATAAAAATCACCCTAAGCCTAAGGTGGGAAGCGCACCGACAGCATGCATGGCTTGAAGGACGACAAGTCACTAGCGCCAACCTCGACGAACCTGGCAAACGTCGTTGTATATAGCCTTACTGAGAGAATAGGCGTTACCCCTTAGATGACCATTTATTTCGTCCTGACTCGTGGGAACAAAAATGAATGAAAATAATAAAAACGCGAATAACCCAAATACCGTGATACAACAAACACTTCAGAAAAGCATGTTTTCAAGAAACCGCTGTCATAGCTTACCATCTTCGCCAACTGCAGTGAAGACCGACACCGAAAAGAACAAACTTACTGCCACTAAAGACACTCCAAAGTGCTCAATCATCACACACAAGGTAGTCAAAGAGTTATAATTACTGGAAACGAATGGCAAAGGGACAAAGTTCCACAATTAAGACAAAAAAGAAAAAATACAAGCCCAATACAGAGTGATCACCAAAAAAAAAAAAAAATAAATAAAAAACACTTCAATTTACACATTGCCCACATGCAACCAATTTGACATCCTTGAAACGTAAGAAACCAATACAAAAGAAAAGGTCTACACACCCAAGCCTGAGCCAATCTTTGTGACTGGTGTCATTAATGTAATTACCCTCAAACAGAAACTGAACAAAATTACTGATAATAAGTCCTACACTATGACCACCTTGCGCTCTAGGCATGTAATCAAACTCATGCCTGCAGACATACCAACGTATAAAATCATAAGAGAAAATTTTACATCCAACAATATCTCTCACTATACTTACATGCTCAAAAGCGAGAGAGCATATCGTGTGGTGTTGAGAGGACTACACGCTACAGAAGACACCAATCAAATAAAAACTGAACTTCGAGAAAACAATCATGAGGTTAGGCAGATCGTCAACGCCCGACATAGATCCACCAAAGAAACACTACCAGTGTTCTACGTCGACCTAGAACCAAGAAATAATAATAAGGATATCTTCAACCTAAGATATCTATGCCAATCAAAAGTGACAATTGAAACTCCATATATAAAGAAGGATATACTTCAGTGTAAGATATGTCAGAGGTTTGGACACTCAAAAAACCAATGTTGTCGACCCTTTCGGTGTGTCAAATGTGGGAATGATCACCCTATTTCATCTTGTACTAAAACGCCGGATACCGAAGCCACCTGTGCAAACTGCCAAGAGAAACACCCAGCAAGCTACAAAGGATGCGCAAAATATAAACAATACAAAGAAAAAATTACAAAATCCAACACGAAACACAAAATAACTACACAAAAAACGTACGATACAGAAATGACACAACAAAATCACGAACCAAAAACGACACATAGGCAAACGCCCCAACCCGAATACAAGGCGAACCTAAGACCCAAACGAACGCAGAATGTAACCTACGCAGAGGCTTTCACATCTGATATAAGTAATTCTAAGCAAACAGGCAAGAACAATCTCACAGAAATTCTAGAAAGCATGTTCGCAAACCTATAACAAGTCATGATATCCATGATGGACAAAATGATGGATCGTATGGTCCTACTAGTCGCAAGCCTGGTGTCAAAATGATTTTCAGTATCAAAATTATGACATGGAACACCAACGGCTTGACAGACCGTCGTCAAGAACTCCACACTTTCCTAATAAACGAAAAAATAGACGTAGCATTGATATCAGAAACAAGATTCACTGCTAAATCACACATTGCATTAAAATATTTTAATATCTATACCACGAATCATCCATCAGGTAACAGCCTTGAAGGAACAGCAACAGCCATAAAACAGAACTTAAAGCACAATGAACAGGAGGAATTCTAAACTGAAAAAATACAAGCGACTACTATTAGAATGGAAATTAAGGATACATCAGAGATAATATTATCAGCAGTTTACTACCCACCCAGACACACAAAAACTGAGACAGACATTAATACATATTTTTCAACCCTCGGAACCAAATGCATCTGCGGAGGAGACTGGAATGTCAAACATACCCACTGGGGATCTCGACTAATTACGCCGAGAGGCAGGCAACTATATAAAATAGTATAAACACTTAGATTGGAATGTACGACTCACTGGCAAACATACCGGTAAACCAACATACTGGCCAACGGATAGAAACAAGGTCCCTGACCTTCTTGAATTTTATGTGACCAAAAACATTAGCCGCAATTATATGACTATAGAACCCTGTACTGACTTATCATCTGACCATACACCAGTTATACTGACTGTCAACTGTACAGTTGTTCTCAAAGATCCTCCGATAAGAATCTACAACAAGAACACAAACTGGGAAAGATTTTAAAATATCATAACCTCCGAATTAAGCCTACACACCACAATCCAAACGACAGATTATATAGAGACAGAAATAGACAAACTGAATAAAATCATACACAGTGCAGCTTAATTAGCAACTAAAGTAAAGAAAAAAAATCCACCAAAACAAAATCAACATCCCAAAGCAATCATGGACTTAATAGCAGATCGACGAAACCTTAGAAAACATTATTAGATATCCCTCGGATAGAAAAGCTTTTAACAGATCCTCTGAACGATTAAAAAAAAAATAATGAAAACTCTTGAAAACGAGAATCTACAGATATTTCTCTCAGAGTTAACTCCAACTATTGATACGAATAACTCATTATGGAAAGTCACTAAAAACCTGCATAGTCCGAAATCGCAGATACCGCCAGTCAAAAATGCCCTTGGAAACTGGGCCAGATTAGACGCAGAAAAAGTAACAGCCTTCGCAGAGCAACTCTGTAGAATTCCAACCGTTTCCAGAAACAACACCAACACATTGCATTGAAATAAAAGGTTACCTAGAAAGTACACTGAAAAGAGAAGAAATGTGTCTGCCGATAAATTCGACATGTCCCAAAGAAGTTCTAAAAGAAATAAAAATGCTACAATAAGGAAAATCTCCAGGATACGATCAAATAGACGCCACCCTCCTGAAAAGGCTACCAAATATTATGCAAATAGTAAAAATATTTAACGTCTGTCTCAGACTATCGCATTTCCCTGCACCCTGGAAAATAGCACAGGTTCTAATGGTACCCAAACTCGGCAAACCACCGCAAGATGTTGCCTCATATAGACCGATTAGTCTTTTACCAGTTACCGGGAAGCTTTTTGAGAGAATCCTATTAAGTAGAATAAAGTACACCGTATTTTGGATACTATAAACAGATCTTTAGATAGCAAACAATACTGTTCCGCTGTTTTCTTGGTTTTTCAAGCTTTCGACAAAGTGTGGCATGATGGTCTACTATTCAAAATTAAGAAAATGATACCTTACTATTTCTATCACATAATAAGGTAGTACCTTCAGGAGACATGCTTCGAAGTCAAACTGAACACTGATTTCTAAGATTTGTACGCAATAAATTCGGGGTTACCACAGGGTAGTATACTGGGGCCAGTATTGTACACCATATATACTGCCAATCTACCAATCATGAACCACATATGCAGATGACACCGCAATCTTGTCCACGCACGTCAATCCAGTAACAGCAACCACAAAACTTCAATTACACTTGCATGAAGTAGAGAAATGGCTAAAAGTCTGGCGAATAAAGGCCAACCAAAGCAAGTCAACTCACGGCACATTTACTCTAAGAAGAGATACTTGTCCTCCGGTGACACTAAATGGCGAAGAGATCCCACAGGTAGAACATGCAAAATATCTAGTCATGCACTTAGATAGGAGACTAACGTGGCAAAGTCACATATGGACTAAACGAAAACAACTGGACGCCAAGCTACCCAAGCTGTACTGGATAATAGGTAAACATTCACGGCTGATCACTGATTGCAAAATGACAGTTTACAAAGCTATATTGAAGCCAATATGGACCTACGGCATACAACTGTGGGGTACTGCTAGCAATAGTAATATTGAAATACTGGAGAGATTCCAAACCAAAACACTAAGAGCCATCTTCAACATACCACCATATATAAGCAACAAATACATATATAATGACTTAAAAATAAACACTGTTAAAGAAGAAATCACTAATCACAGTGTTAAATATCAAAAGAGACTATCTGGACAACAGAATGCACTAGCTGTAAAACTAAGTGGATGCGGATCGCTACAGCACGATAGACTAAAACGGCATATTGTTCCCACGCTTTTAGACAGATTCTGCCAAAGAAAGTGAAAGCCTACCAGCAAACTGGGAAGGCTCACTGTGACTAAAATCACTACAGATAAAAATTATCAAACAAAAGCAAGGCTTATTGTTCATTGAACAGATTGCCATGATGCAGAATTAAAGAAGAAAAAAAAATTATTAGAAGCTGGTCGGACGACACACTCTGCATTAAAATGGCCATTGAATGTACAGGTGATTGAAGCTCCAACTTGCAATATTTCGAGAAATTCTGCTATGGCAAAAGTTCTGCGATTAACGTCATGGGATGAGTATACAATGGCGCATAAAAAATCACTAGAAACATTTAATCGAACAATGTAAGATTTACGTGGTAATCAACAGCTTTTTGGTTGTGCTTTGATATTACTGTCAGGGGATTTTTGTAAAACATTGCCTGTCTTTCCTCGATCAACTCCTGCTGACGAAATTAATGCCTGTTTGAAGTCATCAGTTATTTGGAGATATGTACAAAAATTGACACTGAACAATAATATGCGTACTAACCTACAAAATGATCCAGCTGCCCATGATTTTTCAAAACAATTCTTACAAATTGGTGATGGCAAAATACAAATCGACAGTACCAACGGATTGACCGCTGTACCAAATTCTTCAGGATTACAGAAATCATGATTGGTTCAGAGAACACACCATTTTAGCACCGAAGAATATTCATATCAATGCCATTAATTTTCAAATTTAAGCGAAACTGCCAGGTGTAGTCACGACATATAAATCAATTGACTGTGTTACGAATCTAAATGAAGCAATAAATTATCTAATTGAATTTTTCAATTCATTGGAACCGGCTGGTATGTCACCGCATTGCTTGAATCTGAAAGTTGGTTCATTGATTAAATGTTATTATTGCAAAATATTAATCCACCAAAACTGTGTAATGGCACCAGATTGGCAGTGAAAAAGTTATTGCCAAATTTTATTGAAGCTACGATTTTAACTGCTGAATCAAAAGGAGAAGTTTGTTTAATACTGCGTATCCCTGTGATTCCAATTGATATGCCATTTGAGTTCAAACGATTACAATACCCTGTGTGTTTATCATTTGCGATGTCCATCAACAAGCCCCAAGGGCAAACAAACACTTCACGTTTGTGGTGTGAATTTAGAGGAATCATGTTTTTCACATGACGAACTTTATGTTGCCTGTTTCAAAGTCAGTACCCCCAGCCGTTTGTTTATTGATGCTCAAAATAGAAAAACAAAATATTTTGTTTATTTAAATGTTTTGGAATAAGTTTAAAAATAGCTAGCAATTAATAAAATATTTTTTGTTTGAATAAATGAATTTGATGTTCCAATTAAATGTTTTTATTATTTCACTTAAAACGTAGCGAAGCACGTACCGGGCCGCTATTACTTCATAAAAGAGAGTGTCATATCAAATAAAGCCGTATATGTCTCCATTAACTTAATTGTATAATTAATTCTTGGTTCTTTATGTAATTAATGTATTTTTATTTGTTTAAATGGTTTGTTTTAATTTTTATTTATAGCAAATAATATATACATAAGAGCAAGATAAATCTCAAACCAAAAGACATAAAAAGCAGAAATATTAATGATGAATTTTAGACATTAAACGTGAGTTTAAATTATGGAGCAAAGCCTATACATTCGATGGATTCCAATCAACTTTTAAACCACAAGAGAAGACAAGTTCAACTACAAAAATTGCTTTTTTCTGAAAAACTTTGCATGCAACATTTTTTCATAAACGTCACATATATAAAAATCATATTTTATTAAATAATAGTCTCATATACTTGTATGGATTGCATCTCTAGTCTATTTTATGAATGTTAATGAATAAAAATACTTCAAACATTAATATTTAATCTTGCATTGGGAATTTTAACAATTAACGGAGTTAATTAGTATGTTTAGTTATTTTAAAATTGTATCATATTTCCAAGTAATATAGGCAAGGAAAAAGTTCACTGGACGAATGTTTTTTGTTCAGTTCCATAAATCCTGTTTTTATCCTAAATTCAATAAAAGCAATTGTAACATACTAAAATAGTTATATAAATGTTTATAGTTATATTGATGTTTACATACACGAAGTTGTCGAACAAAAAATAAAATAAATGTATATCTGCAACATCTACCGAATATCCATTAAATGTTGCTTGTAAAATCCAGAAAAATAATGAAATTTTTTATTTATTCACTTTTTCGGTATATTGTCAGGGTATAGGCATTTCTGCATGATTAAATAAATTTTTTTTCTATGTTTTATTAGGTTTCAGAAATGGGCCAATGATTTTACTTGTACTTTAAGCCAATTTGTTTGTTCTCAAAGAGGAAATGTTGAGTATAAAGCGGTTATGTCAATGACACGATTGGAATCTCCAATGTGCAACAGGATCGATGTTCTAGTACTGCGATCTTGAGAAAGCTATCGGATATAAATATGAAAGTTCCAAAATACTATTGAATACAACTCTTGTTGTTTGTTTGTTTGTTTGTTTGTTTGTTCGTTTTTTTTTTTTTGTTTTTTTTGTAAATTTTTGTAATTTTTGTTTGTTTGTTTTCTTTTTGAAAAATCATATGGATTTTTATAATTTTCTACTATTATTATACCCGTATTTACTGTTTGAAAATATAGATTTCAATTGGTGAAAGAATTTTTACAATCGCGTAGTAGTTTATGTGTGAAATCATAATATAATAATCACTTCTTCATTTATACATTAGTATGAATTCAAACATGTATATTAAATATGCGTAATATATGACTTGATTATATTTTTTTACGTATTAAAAAATTTAAGGCAATACTTTTTAATGCCTGGCAGATTGTTGAATATTATTAATTTAATAGATGCTTTTTATTAATTTACCAAATATATTTCAAGGGAAAGCATCTGTTTGAATAAGCTTACCGTAATTATTCTACGAGGAGATATTATTCGTTGCTCATTTACTAACGCTGTCCAAACAATCTCAACGAATAACATATCATTGGAAAATAATTATGATTACCTAGTTTATATTGATAATGACTATTTTGGTTTACAAATAAGTGTTAAAATTTATATGGTAGATTTTTGTTGGTATCTAAAATTAACGCCTGGCAAGCATTGTTATAGCCAAATACTGAATTTTGCATAATTATTTTTATCAGAAATAAAACGCTAAGCAGCTAGAATTGTAAATGTTTGGTGACAGTAAGAAAGATTTATCGCTCAAATGGCTTGATAATGAAGAGAAAGACTTAAATTTTTAATAAATAAAACTTTTTGACCCGTACTAAGACAAAATACAATAGAAATTCATTGAAAAAGCTTACCCACACTAAACCGTTTACCTAACCCCGGTAATATATCAACATGATAAAACCATACAACGAACACATATTCAACTACTGTATATATGGTGGTAGCGTACATTTTTCTTAGTGGCGGCAGTGATGGTGGTAGAGGTGCTCTTCGCTTGCTACCTTTTTCAATTTATATTATTAAAATGCTGTCATTGAAAAAGTTTTGTGGTGTAAAACTTCATTGAATATAGTAAAAAGTATATAAGCTTTTGGCTCGTTCTTATTCTTCTTGTTGATACTAGTGTTTTTCTTGTTGTTGTTGAAGTATAGGTAGTCGCTTTCTACTTGACACTTGGTTTAATAGGTAGTTGCAAAATATAATACTGCTTTCAAATAAAATTTCACGGAGAAAAGGCATGTTTTTTCTTTTTTAAGTTTGTGCTTATTTTCAGTATCAACTAAACTTGAAAGTTTTATAAGTTTATCAGCGATAATTACAAACGATATTTTTGAATTTAATATGAGCAACCCCTGCATGGCTAGCTAATACAACTAAAAAAGCTACCAAGCCTTACGTATTTATTTATCGTAGATCTTAAAAATTTGTATTTTAAGCAAAGATGTTGGTGTTATAGTATTTTTTTTTTTTTTTTTACTGTGTTAACATCATGGTCATTACACAGTGTAAAATATAAAAACTGAAAACTATGATTTATTGAGTCCTGATTAATTATAGTTTATTAATAAGATTAGTCCTTTTTAAATATTTATAGTATTTATATATTCAAAACTGCTCTTTTATAATTCTTAGAGTTACTTCTGCGAAAATTAAAACAATTGGACATAACAAAATTTAATGTCATTTTCTTCCTTTTAGGGGTTGAATTTGTATACCTTAATGGATATTGTTGGAAATTTGGTTTAAAATACGCTTATATAGTCTTTGCTTTCATTATAGAAGGATCCATTTCTAAAATTACAAGCTACTCACCTTTTGGACTGTCTCTTGATCAAAATTTTAAAATAATCAACCCTCTTAAACCCTTTGGAACTAGTCTCTCAGATCTAAATTTGGAAATACTTACTGATTTAGCGGTTTGGGCAGGACATATAAGTAATATATAAGGGTATCAAATTTCAGAGCCCTCTGCATGCATTTTAGTGTATGAATTTAAAAATAAATTGTTTAATGCATCTTACCTCGTATAAAAATCTCATTAAAATACAACTTCCTATAAATCGAGTATTTAGCATTTTAAGCTTCACTGTATAATTTCTCGCTTAAACACAATGAATCTTGACTTATTTGGGTTGTGAATCAATATTTATTTGCATGACAAAAAAATATTTTTCGTAAGGATGAGATCTTAGGTATCTCTGTCAGACTTATATGAGCTTTATCGTGGACTTCCTTTTGCACATTTGAAAATTTGACTTTAGGCAATCATCATTCAATTTGGATCCCATATTCTAAATTTCATTTTGGGCGTGTTAAGAATAAAGAACATATGAAAGTATAATGTATGTGAGTTCCATTTATTGGCTGTAAAGTACCAAACTTCATACAAAATCTTGAGTTGTGTTTACTTTGGGAAATAAATTGTCTTAATGGAAGTAAAATCAATGTAATTTGCATCATTACAACTTTTATGACATCAAAATCAATTAGCCAGAAATTAATTAATTTTTTAATTTTTTAGATTGCATATTCTTGTAATATAATATGGACTAAAAATTAAAAGAATTGTTAATAACAATAATATTATAACGGCAAGAATTTTTCTACAAAATATTTATTCTATTGAAAAGTTTATTAATTGAAAGAATTCTAGGGAATTCCATAAAATAAATTAAATATCCAATCCAATAAATGATGCAAAATAGTTCCAAAGACACAAAGGCTTATATAATAATAGAAAATAATAACGTGTTCTGATAAAATTTAAAATTTTAAATCCAGTAATTTCATTATGATATACTATAACTTTTGGGCTTATGGTCAATATAAAAACGTCACATGATATTTGACTACATAATTTTCGGGAAGTAGAGTGTAGCTAAATGTGACCATTGAGTGGTTTTGCTTCTGGAATCATTGTTGATTTAGGGTTTGTTGTGATTTCTATTCAGATATTGCAAAATTGTGGTTCGTTGACAGGATTGTAGTCAATGTAGTCTGCGAATTTTGTTCTGATGAAGGAGTTGATCGTAGGAAGTTCTTAAGTTTAAATTTCATGCAATACCAGGAATCGGACATTTAAGCCACGCCAGACTTGTTTGTATTCTATTTTAACATATAACTGTCTTTCAACTACGTATTTATCATTTCATACTATACTAATACATATTTATACTATACTAATACATACATACCAATATATATTGTAAAATGATTTAATGTTAATCCATTCTTGCAAAATGTCTAAAATAATTGTAAAACATGAATAAGACTATGATGACATACATAGTCTTAGATGACATATCCTGGAGTATTATTTTAGGTTTAGAAGAGCAGTACCTGGTAGTTGCAAACGGGGAATTACAAAATATAATGCATTTTCCGTCCATGACGTTGGGCTTGCTTTCTCTGGGAGTATTTGGCAGTACAGGAGTCTAGTTTATACTTGAATCTCAAAAAGTAGTACAACACACGTAGGGCAGCAATGTGACGATGTATGTAGGTATTTGAGGCATAAGATGGAGATGCCGAAATGATGTGTTTCGGTGTCTTCTGCTCAGATTTCATTCTCTTCATAGAGACGTCAGAATTACATACATGTTTCTAATGTATTAGACTGGAAAATACACCATCTTGGGCAGTGATGAGAAAGGCTTCTGACTCAGACTGTGTCCTCTTTAACGGAGAAATGAAAAACATAAATCAGCGGACAGATCACAGAAATCAAGATGACGGTAGAACATACCCTGGTGACCACAATTGTGATGATCTTCTAAGAGCGAGCGAATTTCAGCTCGTTTTACAGATAAACTATCTATACACTATCTAATATTGTAACGATAAAACTTATGAGATTTATAAAAATTTTTGTCGAATTTATTGTACTAATACCAACTATACTAACGAACTAATTAATAATTACATATTATATTAAATTGTAAGTAACAATTGTATTCATGTATTTTTACCCGACTGTGGCCAAAGCCAAAAGAATGGGTTATGTTTTTAGCAGTCAATGTATGTATGCATGTATGTATGTATGTATGTATGTAGGTATTTACGTTTGTTCCAACACAGCAGCTAAACTACTCAACTGATTTTAATAAATGAGATGTCCATCGATTCATTAATACAAACCAGGTGTTAAACGCTATATAAAAGAAAAATAAAAACATATGTTGGAAGTCAGAATAGAAAAAGTTGAGTATACCAAATATCAATATAATATAGTATATCAAATAAAATACCTCAATTCAACATTTCAAAAACCCACGCATTAAGAGCATTTACTTAACCCCATCAAATTTTAAACTCATATATATGAAATAAAATTAATTGTATGATGTAAAATTAATTGTATGTTAATCTATTCCTGCATAACATCGATGTTTTTCAAAATCATAGTTGCGGAACTATTTTAGAAAATTTCAGAAACTTTTAACTTCAACATTCTACAATATCATATCATAAGAAAATCTAATAATCGTTTCTCTTATAATATTTTTTGAACGATTCTTAAAATATCATAAAAACTATTGGAACTCATTCTGTTTAAAAGTATTAATTTAGCACCACCAATTTAAAAGTCGACTTACGAAGTATTAATGACCGGGTCAATTTTGGAACATTCCAAGAACGTTTCATTTTCTGCAAAAGAACCCAGAACTCATAACAGAACTATTATTATTATTCGTTGTGAGAACGAGATACTTTGATTTTGTTACAAAGATTTTTATAAAATCAAACACGTCCAAAACTCCAAAACTCGTAACAATAAATTTTGTATGTATATGAATAAGCAAAAAATAATAAGATCCCTTTTCTAGGTATTTATTATGAAAAAAACTTTACGAAAATTATACGTTTCAAAAGGTATTGTATCATTGTACTTTAGAATACTTATTTGATATTTTCATTACAGAGTTTGGTCAAATATCGAAATAATATCATTTTTTTCACCCTAAATGCCGGAATGTGTGTGTGATTTATAGTAACAGGAATTCATAAAATCAATCTCTTTTTTTTTTTTTAATACTTTCTATGGTAATACTATATTTTATATTGGAATTATGTTCTTTATCGCGTGATTGACGAATAGGATCAAAATGAAAAAAAAAGTGTGCGAACGACCGACACTTTTTATATCTATATTGATATTAAATGCTATGTGCTGAGGAAAAGAATAAACGCACAATCAAAACCGCTGATAGTAGAAAACTAAAACTTGGAAGTAGGCATCCGATCTAAGAAAGAAGAAAGGTTTTTTTGAAATTTTACCCCTAAGGCAGTGACAAAAGATGGCCAAATCTATATATATATAACAATAAATTGCTGTTCGTTAGTCTCGTTAAAACTCGAGAATGGCTGGACCGATTTGGCTAATTTTGGTCTTGAAATATTCGTGAAAGCTCAGGGAAGGTTTAAACGGTGAGAAACATAAATGATAAGTAATGGAAAATACTATAAACGACAATTACATTTTCGAATACAAAATGTTCCTAGCTGTGAAACATATTTTGTCTTTTTTTTTCTCACATGTTACAAATCATCATTTCCATAGAAATCAAAATCTAATTTTGAAATTCAAAATAAAACTTCTTTATCTCTTCTCACTAGCAGTATGACGAACAGTCAACTATATAAAGTGTGCATATCGCAGTACAGTACTATGTAAAACCCAATGATAAATAAAGATAATTTTAAATCGAATCGATGTTCAAGTATTACCGGAATCATTCTTGGTTCAGGAGGTCCATATACCTTTCATCAATTGTATTTGTCCCAGAGCATAAATTATCGGGTGAACGCGGTCCTGGGTGTACCCCCGCAAATACCAAGTAAATACCGGGTGCATTAAATGTACCGGGTGCACACTAAATATCGGGAATCCGATAAGAAAGGATTTGAAATTCTTCCCCTAAGTGTAGAATTGCATCCGCATGTAAACGATGTAATATCATTTATTAAAATGTGAAAAATAATACAGCAACGCGTAAACCGGGTGGGTATGCTTCAAAATATAAATTAATATCATAATTTATTCTGATTTACCGCAGCTTCATAGTTAGTTATAGACAGTTGAGAATATGTTATTATACTTAGGAGATATTGATGTTGATTAGAAATATTTTATATAACAAAACAATGTTAACCCGGGTCAGCTATTCAAAATAGAATTTATTTACCTCTCCTTTTCTAAATTAGTGGTTCTGGACTTACTTTTACTATTTTTCATCAAGTGGGTGCACGAGGTACTGGGTGTCCCACATCAAACACGAGTGTATATATCAATATTTCGTGTCACGGATATCCCACACCAAATAGTGGGTTACACATCAAATACCGGGCATCTCATAAGAAAAGATTTCTGAAATTCTACCCCTAATGGAATGTAAAGTTTGTATGGGACAACGGAATTCTTTCGTCCAATCTGCTTCAAATTTTACATGCAATCGATGTAGTATCAATTGTCACCGCAACGTGTCCGGGTATGCTTTAAAATATATATTAATATCATTATTTATTCTAATTTGCCTAAGCTTTCAGTATTAAGAAATAGAGGAAAGTTGTTAAGAATATATGTTATTATACTTAGAAAATGTTGAAGTTAATTAGAAATATGTGGCAAAACGACGTTTGCCGGAACAGCTAGTTTTTGTTAAAATTCTCCCTAGAAGGATATTACCAATCCTACTAACATCGTTTCCATCGAAATCAAAATCAATAAACTTGAATTTGACAGATTTTAATAAAATGGTAATTTCAATTTTATTAAAGAAATTATATTTATTTATAACAGAAGTAATTGTTAATTATTGATAAGCACTAAGTTAATAATTTTTTTTAATTGTATTGCTGTATAAATTTCGATTTATTGCCCCAATTTCCTTGATCAAAATATTTTTATTTTATAAATACGCATATCGACTTCAAATTAGTCATCTTCAGTATGAATTAGGTAGTCGTAATGATTCTTTGAGGAGATGTTACTTGTTGCTAATTTGGTGACGGTTTATTAGCAACGAGTAACATCTCCTCAGAAAATCATCTATATTAATTTATTCGACTAGCTAAAATACAAAATATTTTTGGTCAAGGAAATTGGAGCAAAACATCGAAATTAATTCGAAAATTTCAAGCTTTCTATTCAATAATACTCAAATGTGTTGTTGTAGTTAAAACAGTTTTTAAAAAAACTCTACAAATAAACAACAACAATACTATTGTGAATAAGAAAGGAATTGTGAAAGTAATAATTTTGATGAACGGAGTGAAGAATACCAAACTTCAAAAATAAAGAAGCCTTAAACTTATGGACGAAAATGTAAGGAATATCGTGAGAGGCAGAAATAAAATTGATTTTATCGGCATAAAGGTCAATTAAAGTTATTAATAAAAATCATGAAATTAAAGCTCTTGCTCACAAAAGATCACTCGGATGCGAAACTAATTTACATTTCACATTCTAAACTTATTATTTTGTACGATTAGTTTGTGTTTCGTAGCATTCTTAGAGTAAAACAATCTTGTCATTCAATATATATATATCGAAAGATACACTACCGGGTGTCCCACGACACCTCTCGTACTTTTTATTTTAATTGATATCTTTTTTCATATTATTGTTTTGTATTAATTTATATATAAAATAAAATTTAGGAAATAACGTAGAGAAATTCATTTTCTCGCTGAATATCCGTAAAATTGTGTATAATTGTTCATACATATATGGAATCTTTATAATCAGTTTTCATTCTTAATCTTTCTTGAAAATTGGTTTCAAATGGTAATATCGTTATAAGATTATTTAATCAAATACGTTGACGGTAAAATGTGTTATAACAATTTTTGGATTTTTAACGTCGATTAGAATAATTTCTAATAATGTAATGAATGTATTGCAGAACATTTCTGAAAATTGAATGCCATATAATGTGTTACGAATGCATACATTTTTTTAAATGTCAATGTTTTTGAAATCCTGAAGAGTTGATTTGTGTGCCCGAAAATCTTTCTGGAATATTGTTTTGAAATTTATTTTTCTTAAATTACGTGTATTAAATTAAGTTTCCAATTTCTTAAATTAAGTTTCGAGCACAATTTTAAATTTGTATTGTAATATTTTATCATACCACAAGAAACGACCCTAATAGGTCAGATTGAAAAGCAAAGACGTAGGGAAAGAGTCGTTTTGAAAGGTTTTGCAAATAGTTAATGATTTGTGTGACGAATATAAAAGTGCCTTGATTGTAGTTCCAATAAATTTTAATAGTTACAAGTAGAGTTTCAAATGCAAAACATTTTACATCGGAAGTAACTTAACGAAATATAATGGTTTTTACGTTATGTTGTCATAAACGCAAACTTCATTTACCATCAATGACTCAGACTTTCTATTTCATTATATCGAAGTCTCACCATTTTGCGTTAAAATAGTTGTATTATGTGGTAATTTCTGATAAACTTTACTCATTGATCTACTGGGGAAAAAAAAGTTAGCTGCATTTCTTCATGTCACTGTTACTCAAAATATGAAGGCTCTATTGCACGAATTGGAGTTCGTTGAGTTTTAAAAGCAATTGGTGATGGTAACATAAGACAACTATCGCCATTTGGTGAAAAGATTATTGCAATACTACAGCATGACAAATGGCGTTATTTTAGTACCAAAAAATGAAGAAGTAATTAATAAATAAATATATATATATCTTGTATAAGGAGAAGATAAAATTTGTTTCAACAATGATAAAATTATTTGTGATTTCTATTTTATTCTCTAGCTGTTAGTGATTTAGAAATTTAAATACCATGAAAGCATTAGTTCATGAGACACGAATGAGTGTCAAATTTGGGTGCAATCGCTCAAATTAAAGGAATTTATTTTCCGCGAATAAATTTGACATTTTCCTTTCGTTAATATTTTACCATTTTCATTCCAATGGAGGCTATTCCTAATTATCTCTGAAATTACCATCTCAATAAATAAATCATACGGTCAAACATTCAATAAAGTCTGATTCTGTTAAGACAATCAGCTTTTACACATGGTTAGCTGTATGCGGATTCAAGAAGAGTTAAGTCATTCGAATGTTTTTGATTTTATATTTATGTGACGAGCATCACAGGCAGCAGGGTTATTTAGCGAATGATAGAAGAATATTTACAAATAGTATATAACGTTTTAAATGATGTTTTAAATCAAACATACAGCAAATATAACATTTTTGCAATTTGCCATTCTTTCATATTTTATTTTATTTTTTTTCATTTTGTTTTTGGGTATGAAACGTAATTAAGCCCAGCACCTAGGGATCGGATGCCTCTCACGTCCTTTCTGATTAAAGTAATTAAGTTTTTGAATAAAGTAAACATGTTAATTCATAAATGAACTCACGGTTAATTTATTTTCACTTCTATTTTTATTTCATTTTTTCGTAATTCGATTTTTGCTTAAATGAATACTACGAATTGGAAAGTAAGTATTGGTTTTGCAATTTTAATTGACTAATCCACCAGTATGAAAAACATTTAGTTACAAAAATAAAATATTATTATACTTTTCACATTGACATATGTACTCTATATATAAAACAATTTCTTTTGTAAATTAATTTTATTTGTCCGTCCTCTTGTGTTCCTTGTACGTTAAGGTTGATCACTCATGAATATGAAGTCATCAATAAATACAACTTTATAAATTTTTGTATGGTTTAAGTGTGATTTGTATTGCGCAGAGTAAAGAGGTATGCTACACAAGCGTAAAGTCACGAATATTTTCTTAAGTAGCGTATTCCAAAAATCGGAGTCTAATAAATTTTAAGGTGGTAAGAATTTTGAAGAAACATACGGTTAAAAATTGTTAGATCAAATGGTTTACCGATTGTTCAACACTGATATATTTAACTTGAAACAATTTTTAAATGCTATTAATTATTCAGATTATAAAAGCGGATTATGTATTCAAAATAAAAACATCATTATAATAAGTTTAATGTACTTTTGAACAAAAAATAAAAACGTAACGTATAAAAGATAACGTAAAAACTAACGCATAAAAATAAAAGTGTTTAGTTTTGTTATATGATGGCATATGAATGTAAAGAATGCAATTTTTTGCATTCTTTACAATATGTTTTAACATGTGTTAATAACAGTAATTTGAGTCCATTGCGGAGGTGTTGCTACTATAGTTAAGCATAAATTTAAGCAGTAGCCATTATTGTTTGATTTCTAAATAAAATATACTGCCCATGCTATGAATAGTCCTTTCTCTATATAGTCCTTGGCATTGAACATACGAACTACCTTAATTAGAGTTACACACTCACAAAAGCGTAGCACAAAAGAAAACCTCTTTTGTAACACAACTTCAACAGTATAATATTTATAATATTTTCTATTTTAATGACTATTATAATCATTGAAACATTTTAATGTAATATTGTAATCAACTCAAGGAAATTACATCTAAGTATGGGCAACCAACCCACACCAGCACCAAATTAACTGAAACCATTATCCACCATCATCATCTGCATAGCACTTGCCACACGCTTCGAATATTCGTGACTTCATGCAAAGGTATTTAATGGAATTGTTTATTGTATTGTTTTTTACGCTTTAGCTTCTTTACAACCTATATATATATATATATATATATATATATATATATATATATATATATATATATATATATATATATATATATATATATATATATATATATATATATATATATATATATATTAAAAATTATAATCAATTTATTTAAATAATTTATCTGCATTGTTGTTCGCGATTTCTAAATTTTATATTCCGTTTGTAGTATACAGTGAAATTCATTTAAAATGACGATAAGTACATTTATAATAATTTTACATTGCAATTTATTCTTCAAAAAAATGATAACCAAATATAAACTAAATATAAAATGTAGACTAAATATAATCGTGAAAGCAAGATACTAAATGAAAACATTGCATTTTAAGGTAAATACTGACGAGATGTAGGAACACTTAACATCATTTCGCTATTTTATCAATAAAAATGGTTTTTCATAAAATAAACTAGCTCATATAATTCATATTGCTACGAATAATTAACATCATGCTTACTATTAAACGTGTTGATTAGTAAAGAATGCATCGTGTTTAATTTTATTCCACTAGCTTAGTATATTGTATAAGACCACACTACTGGAGTCCATGGCTTTTCACTTTAATAAATCTGTTACCAAATATTGTATACTTAAAAAATTAATTTATTGGGATTTCTTTAGATTTGTATCTAGCTTGATTTATTTTTCTGCATTAAAAAATAATAATGAGGCAATGAAATAAATGATCGGAAACAATGATATTAGATTCGTATTTTATTTCTTATACATACTGAATGAACATAATCAAAATTTCTTTTTAATACAAAATTATTTACAAAAAGAAAGTAATTATAAATAAAATAACCACTTACACTCTGCAAATATACTTTATCAGAGTATACTCATTGTTTCAAGAGTTTTTAACGCCAGTAAATAATAAACACACAAACAAAATTTTGGAATGCGTGTTCATAGAATCATCTAATCAGTCTATTTTTGGATTTCCGTCTTTCGTCTATTCATATACCCATCCGTCGGATTCATCAAGACCAACTCAAAAACGGAACAAGATAACGACCTTAAATTTTGGAGTATTCTAGACCTAAAAGCAAAATGAAGTTCGTGAATTTGCAAAATATGTCCATTAGATCTAATGGATCCTTAAAACAAACAACCTTTACTTAAAAAATTATAATTTTTTTATGTTTGAATTCTTCACAGTTTTAGCTCAATTTTAACCAATAAACACATGTATTTACAATACTTTTTATTATACCTATATGTTTCTAAAACTAAATTAACTGAAGTATTTAAGTTATTTAACGAATGAATGTTCAAACAATAATACTCAACCATGTGTCAAGTATCTAAAAAATTATCTATGTTAGTTGTTATCTTCACTTGTTTTAAATATATACCATTCGTTAAAAATGTATAATAAAAGGTAGAAAAGTGGGTTTATATTTTAATATAGAACCATTCTCATAATATGTAAAATTTAAAAAAACATATTTTCTAAGAATAAATTATGCCTTTAAAAATTAAAATAATTGTTTTTAAGTGTAAATACTTAACTATAAAACTTGTGTACAAAAAATGAAAATATTAAAATTGATATCAAATTAATAGAATCGATCAGTAAGAAACTTGTTTGTTTCGGGGTGATTGATTTTAAAACATTTAATATGTATAATTTGGGTTCATAATCATTAATAACATATTTTTGGTTAAAGAAAAAGAAATATTTAAACTACAGTATATGTTTTCAATTCAATTAAACAGTTTGATGTAACTGCTTTTATATACAAATCACAATTAGAGATTTTACTTACTTTTTTAATTTTAATTATTTTATTATCAGAACAAAAATCATTTTTAATAGAACTATAATTTATTTTAATTCGTAATTAAGACAAATAACAAACAATATTTTTAATTAGAATATATTGAATTTAAATATAATATCAAAAATGAATGGATTCAAAACAATATGAACCAAAATGTATACTTATACTAGTGTTTTATTCCACTTTGAGAAGCCCATGCAAATTTTTAAGAACTAGAAGTTGAAAGGAAATGAGTCTAAGAATATTTAAGGAACATGCCATTTACGTGGTAATAAATGTTTTTATATCTTTTATAATATGTTATTTGACCCGTGTCTCATCTGTCGCCGAATTCACGAATGGATAGTTGAAAAAGTTCTAATTTCCTATGCGGAAACACTTGTTGACTCGATTGTTCATATATTTTTTCAAGCCTAAGCCACTGAATAGATTTTAATAAAGCTTGTAAAGAGATATACATTACATTTGATTTGTATCTACATAAACAAAAAACAGCATCATTTTATATTATTTATAGGTAGAGCTACTTCTTATATAAATACCTAACTGGTTATTTATTTAAAAATTTATGAATTATTTTATTGTTATTGATCATATAAACCAATTAAACATACGCTTCAAAACCAGCGCACTTCCGACTATGGAATTATGATGGCACTGGAAGTTGTTGGAGGAATATACATTGCTCATTAAAAGTAGAAGGCTGGGCACCAATGCGTTTCAGAGATTAAATGATATATTTCATACTGCTATAATGTGAAGCGATATCGGAATAGAATTCGAAATAATTGGCTTCTGTTAATGGAAATAGGTTTCATGGATCTGTGCCAACAGCCTTGAAGTTATTGGCAAAAATTTTGATTCTTTAGTACTTGAACTTTTGCTTTATCGAATAACTAACCCACAGGGAATAACACTAGCAAAGATTTATTAGCGAGATCTTCAGGAGATGCTTTATTCGAGGCTAAAGCTATTTTTCCTTCTTTTGCGGAAATAAGGTAGCTCCTATTTGCATCTGGAAGCCCTTCTCTCCTCTTCTTATTCGAACGTACAATAAACTTTGCTTATTCCTAAGAAAAAGAAATCAAACTCTAGCAACCAAGAACAGGTTACTTAAAACACGTATAATCAGTAAATGTGCCTGTAAACCAACCCATAAACTCTTTAACAAATATAAAAATTTAATTAAAACATAAAAATAAAAAATTAATTATTACTAGTGTTTTATTATAATAATTGTGTGTAAAATGAACTATTTGGCTGTATTATTTATATAAATACTAGATTAATTGTAAGGTAAATAATTTCGTTGATAAAATGGGAAACTTATAAATAGAAAACAATTTCAAAGTTGCTATAATAAAAAATTTATAAATTAATTATTCATTTATAAATTTATATTGCAATTCATCAATCGAAAGATAATTTCAATACCTACAAGTTTCTAGCTTAACTTTTTCGGATTCGAAGTCAACTTTTTGACTTATTAACAAAAAATAGTTTTATACTTTCACGAATTTTTAAAATGAGGTTTGTAAATGAATTTTCTTTCTTTCTTGGAATTAATTCTTCTATATGATCATATTCTTCTACATGCTTATATTTTTGTTTTCTGCCTTCAATTGTTTTGAGTATTTCCGTAAATTTATTAGACAAAAATTTGAATTTGTATTTTTATATGAAAACAATACCATCGCAAAAAATACAAATTTTTAGGTATTTAAGTATTTTTTACCTGTTATCATTTACTTTATTATTTTTATTTATTAATTTCATTGTACGATTGTTAAAATAATATAAAATGAATAATAATTTTTGTTCATTATATGAATGGTACTAGTGAAGCATGAAATAGAAACATATTTACTGTAATAATGACTTGAAAATTATCGATTATAATAAGCACATAAACGAATCATTTACAAAGCTACAAACTCATTTAAAATTCTAAGCCATCCTAAGTTTTACACCTCTTACCTTATTTGCTGCTTACATACACACACAATGAAAAAGCGGCAGAGTAATAAATTTCTTCGTCATCCTGAGAAAAAATGCATTACGATGTCGAAGAACAGTGGACGACCGTTTTTACGAAAACGCCTGTTCTAACAAAAAAGGAAATTTCACGAATATTCTTAAATGTTTATCGTCAAAAAAAAAAAAATAATAAATAGGATTCAGATAGCCAAAACCAATATTATTACCAAGTTATTCCATATAAAGTGATTAATTGGTTTTTCATCACACATAAATCGAAACATAACTTTCTACAATTATACCTAATACAACTTTCTAATTTAACCTTTTGAAAATCAAGCTCAACTTTTTATTTATTAGCTAGAAACTGCTTGTTTTTTACTTTCACGAATTTTTTCGGTTATATTCGCCAATAAAATTCCTGAAAAAACGCTGTTTTTCTTGAAATTAATTAGTTTCATAATTTTTCACTCTCATAATTTTTATTTTTGCCTACAATTATCTGTATCTTATAAGGATTGTGAATCTGTAGATTGATTGAACTACACAGTTCCAGATGATATATACATTCTGCTCCTAAAGAGTTATGATTTAACTTAAACTTAAAGTAAAGTCAAGGTAATTCGTTTAATTATAATTCATTACTTAAATAAGAGAAGTATTGTAGGGTTGTCATAGTTTTTAGTGTCAGTTTCTTTAACTTTATCCGCTTGATCACATGACGTATCAAGAAACGATAGTAAACTAGTTAGTTGGACACCATTTCCAGGATTACGAGATACAACGTTAGGCGTCATGATATCAGTATTATCATTTTTAAAATCCAGCCAGATATCATATAACGCCAATTTTGTTTCATAGGATAAAATATAGCAATATCCAAAGATTATAAAATCTGAGTTGTGTTTTGGACGAGAGCGAGTATTATTATACCATTTTCACGATTTAATTCGCTAAGTTAGATAGTCAAATGTGACTTGTGGCTGTCAAAGAATAAGACTATTGGTATGTATACGTTTACCACATATTCACAGGAAGACTCTCTTTTCATCCATCCTTTATCGGTTTTTTCAACTCCAACCCACCTGGTGCATTGTCAAGAACTGCAGTACTCATTATTTTTTACTTGTAAACAGTTAGAGGAGTTGCATATACACCAGCTACATATATAATATATAGGGTAGTTATGTTTTCTTTAATTCTATTTTTTTATCTGTCGTAAGCTTATTGTTCTTTTTCAAATTAACAAAATACTTTATTTGGGTACAAAACACAAAGGTGTTTCAAAGTAATTCCATACTTTTATAAATTTTGACATATTCTATACCTAAGAATATGAAAATATCTTCAAACTAATTCTGTATTTTTTTTTCTCGGTAGTTTTTTTCACGTACGGGCTAATTTATTATGTATACAGCATGTTTTTCACTTTTATCTGGACACCTTGAAATAAAACCATCACAGCAAGACCTTGAAGGTATGGTATTTACAAAAGGTGTATTGATTTGACATTTTTCTAGTATTTTTTAACAAAATCCATTGATCCTGCTTTGTGGATAAGAAACCGATCGAGTGCGCAACATTCCTTGATGTATGCAACAAGTTTTTGTATTTTGCTTCCAAAAACTGTCTGCAGTAATACATTTTCAGAAATTTTAAGTGCTTTCATAAGAAAGAATTACATACATAATGCGAAATTTCAAAAGTTTTTTGAGGCACTTTAAGGCCTCTACTATCAGTGGCCACAAGCATCCCATTACTGATTGCATTTAAGGCTAAAGTTATTTTATGAGGTAAATATTGAAATAATTTACTGTTCACGTCGTCTAGTTTCTTTTGTTTTGATGTATGCATGTTGATCTTATTACATTTGAAAATAAACAGAAAATATTAGGATACCTACATAATAATATAAATTCAATAATTAAACTGATAACCAAAATTGAATTTCCTACGTGCACCACTTTTGGCCATTCATATAGCCAAAGACGAACAATTTAATAATTTTGGCGAGCTTCTTTTGTAAAACTAAAGTTAGACCCATCACAGCTATGTTCACTATCTCTTTTCCCATAAATCAGTATTTTAAACTACTTATATTATAGAGTAATATTACTGCCCATGCCCATCCACTTAAAATTTTCAAGTGCCAAAATAGTTCGATAGTCTAAACCGGATTGTTTACCCTACTTGTTTGTTCACTTCTAATTAAAGAATATTAAATATCAAATTTTATAAAACGAAATAACTTGACTCGACTTTACGTTAAAGTATTACTCTTTAAGAAGAAAGTACAAAATAAAACTTAGATCTTCCCGAACTGGATAATTTATATTTTTTGTAAATGGGTTTTAAATAAACAAGCGATATTCTCAGCAACTATTTATTACTGAAAAAGCAGATCTCAGATTATTAAGTTGATTAAATACCATCTGCTGTGAAATTTCAATAAATTATTGTCAAAGTTATCATCCTATTTACAAAGTACACTGTATTTT
Source organism: Chrysopa pallens (assembly GCA_020423425.1). Classification (NCBI taxonomy): domain Eukaryota; kingdom Metazoa; phylum Arthropoda; class Insecta; order Neuroptera; family Chrysopidae; genus Chrysopa; species Chrysopa pallens. Next base: position 3,947,434 of record CM035591.1, read on the forward strand.
TATAGTTTTTTACTATTTACAACAAGCTCATGATCCGATGTAAATTTTGCGCACGCCATTTTGTACGCTTTTTAAATATCTCAAAAGTTTTTTTCATTTAAAAGCTTAGTTCAGCAGATAATTTTGAAATATCGTAAAAAAGTATCGAATTGGTCTAATTTTAATGTTGATGCAGGTATGTTTAATCTTGGCTACAATTTAGAACCATTATTATTCTTATTTAATTGTTTATTTAGCAGCACATTATTGAATACATTTCATACATTGCTACGTTTAAATATTTCTAATGCGCCTCGCATTTAGTAGATATTGTACACACTCATTTCAAATATGATTACCTTTTAAAATAGGGAGATGACCGACCACAAAGAGACAGGAAGAATCAATTGAATCTACTAATATACATAACATATTTATAATATTGCTTGATCATGTATTTACTATACTAACTAGAAGCATTCTCTTTATAATATCAATCCGCATTTATTCTAGATACCATGAAAGGCTGCAGTCCAATAAATGAAATTATACTTGTAGCCAACGTCAATAGTATATAACTCACAACTTATAAATGTTTTTGATTAAAATTCATGTGAATGAAATTCGTTGTAACAAAAAAAATAAAAATATGAAGCAGAAAAGAAGAGACATTCAAAATAAATTTAAATTCTATTAAAACTTGCAAACACTTACCTTTCGAAATCAGTGGAAGTTATTATTAAATATAGGACTGATACATATTGTGGTGCTTGTGACATAGCGTGACGTGAATGGTACTGCGCGTTTTTTTGTAACATACACGTATGAATGACTCTACGCAAATTAACTTCACCACACAACGCTACGCGGTTAACGCGTGTCATAGTGCTCAAGAAACAGTATCTCGAGCCACGTGTTTCACGAGCTTACCAATAAAAAACTAATAATAAAACAAACAAAAAGTATACAAAACACGTGTCCACTGTGCGAGAGATCTGTGTGGCAATATGTATTCTCCAACGCGACGCGTGTAGTGCATTCGCGTCATATCGTTCACACTGTGCCACACACAGTTCGCAATATTTTTATTTTTAAATTTTTAAGGTGGTTCCATTTTTTGAGAATAATTTTTAGTTCCTAATATACAGTGCTACATTTAATCACTAAAAATTTGACTTTTGTGTGTTTTGCAATCACTAAAAATTTGGTTTACACCATCTTTCCCCCTTTGAGCTGGGATTTTTTTTCAACTTCTATGGCTTACCTTTACAGATTAAAAGGGCCTCCCATAAATTAATCCTTTTGTCAAAGAGCGGGGAGGTGTCTTCGAAGTACGATATTGCGTAAAAGGTATATATGCTTCGTAACGTAATCACATGTCGACATCAAAGTTATTACTTTATAATCTATCATTTGTTAATTAGTTTCTTCTTTTCCACAATTTCTCAAAAGTTTGCAGGATATGATAATAATTTGGAATCTACTATTTTATTTAACAGTTTCTAGGTGTCAAATATTACTTGCCCACCGGAGAGAAGTGAGTCTCATAAATTTTTCCTACCCGTGATAAGGTTTGGCGTAATTTATTGTTGGATCTGAAAAAGAATCATCGAAATCACTTTGTAAAAGACTGTGAACATACATAAAATAAAAATATATATAGTGGAACATGAAGCCTACTCCGTTTTTGTTTTAAAATTTATAATGGCAACTAAGTAAAGATATGGTAAAAAATACTTCTTTTTCTACCCCTTCCTACAAAAAAACTATAAATATTTTTTCGTATTGGAAAGAGGTAGGCGTTTAATAAGGTTTAATTATTAAAATGATTTTTTTTATTTATGTGTTATTACCATGAAATACAAATTTAAATTGCCCTAAATCAATTTACAATCGGATTTTTTAATGGTTCACTTTTTTCTTCGTAAAATTATTTGTTAACTAATACTCGCGAGCCTAAATTTCAAATCTTAGAGGGATTGCAAAATTTAGACATAAATAAATAAACATCACAATATAATCTTAATTGTTAAAAATAATATAACATTACTGGAGATAACGTTCGGGGTTGTTTATTATTTGAAAATTTAAATATGATTGCATTAGCATCTTGATAGATGAATCATCCAAATTTGAAAATGAAATCATTAAAAATTTAAGTACTTTAGTTGTGAAAGTTGTTAAATACGTAATATTTTAAGTGCCATTAAAGACCAAATTATCAATATAAGACCGTTTTATTACTGGATTCTTGGTGCCCTATTTACTTCAATTTTGTTATTGTTAAAATAGGAATAATCAAAAAAGTTATCAAATACTAACGATTTATAAAATTGGAAGATTCTTTGCAAATTTTAAGTGAAAGTTTTCTACAGTATCTGCGACGAAGAGACCGTAAGACCAAACTAGGTAGGTGAATAAAATTTTTAATTCAAAAAATTAAAACCGTTTTCCTGTGGAAAACCGCAAATACCGCTTTTAGTTTTACGCTTTTTAAGACGTACATTTTTAATATTTTTGAACTTGGATATTTTGTCAAGTAACATAATAATTAATAAAAAATTGTATTATGGTTTGACTTTAATAAAAATTATTCGTCAATTTGTAAGATTTTAAGAAAACATTACAAGAGCTGTCAATGTCTCGTTTTCTCCGGAATAATATTTTCAAGGCAACTGATAATAACTTAAAAATAAGATTATAATATTAAACGCTTTTTTATTGTTTGTTTCATAATGTATTTAAATGAAGTATTTAGATGATTTGTCTTGTTATTTTTCAAAATCAATACAAAGTCAGATATCTGAGGCAAAAAAAGCTCACCTAGCTTAGTTGTGCTATAAATGCTATATATTGTGGATTTTAAAAATACATTCAAATTCCTTAGAAAGTTTATCAAGTTGATTTATTTTAAAAGCATGAAAATTCAATAATTTTAAAAATATTTTACTTTCAAAAACTGCTTTTTATGGGCCTAATTAAACCACCCTAGTATAATAAGAACCATCTGTTAACTTGTAGTTTTCTTAATTTTTCCCCAAAGGGACGCATTAAAATTGTCCCTAAATTAGAAAAAACAAGTAATAGAATTTTCGTTTTACAATTCCATTAATTATTACCCACGGGTCAGGGAACAATTTCTCAGAAATTATTGTCATTTCTAAGAGAAACTGGTTTAATCAAATTTAAAAAAATGACGATTTCTCTTTGAATAACAAAAAAAAACACATTTTATGTACTTGAAAACATATTTAATATGGTAATAGGAATGATATGGATTTAACGTCGTTAACGTAGGTGTTTTTTTAGTTTTTTTAAATGTATGCGAATTTTATGGGGTAAGTACAAATATTCACTTAACACAAAATTCGGAAAAATATAAACATTACTATGGGTTAAATAACAAAATACAAAATTAATTCAATTGACAGATAATACTTTTGTGTACCTTATCTTATATGTAACTAAATGGATATTGTTTGTGTCTAAATTAAAAAAATATTTTTAATTCTACTTAGAGTCTAAGATCCCGATATAAGACGATGTAAGAGACAAAAAACACTTTTTTGTCATTTTTTTAAATAATAAATAGTAACACGTTTTATTAATTGTAACTATTGCAACAATTTACCCCGAAATAATGCACACCTTATACGAGTCTATCGCTATCCTTTTCATTTTCAAGAACTAATAGCATGCACACTTTTTTATTTAAAGGAACAGACTTCAAACAGCTACTATGCTGCATCCTCTTCTATCGCATGGGATGATTGGTTGGTACTCCTCTGTCGCACACATTCACTCGCAGCAATATTTTACTTTTCAAAATTCGACAACCGGAATTCGGGACTGCTTTTTCGCTGGCAACCCTATACCACAGTGTTTATAATAAAATAATCTTTAATAACTTTTAATTTTCATTCAATAATCAGACCGGTGCAAAATGCTAATATCGATTCACCTGTTTATACCTGGCAACCCGAGGGTTGTGACAAGAAAAGAGTAGGCAACCTAACGTTTTCATATTCTATTGGGCTGCATACTTTCGATTGGTATAGAATTTATCTAATAAGCACACCGCTGAAATTTTATGAAAAAAAATTTTTTTAATTATTAATTAATCATACACTGGACTGAAATTTTTTAGGCAACCCATATGCAATATATTTATTAACATATTAAATTTAATACTAAATACGTTTCATCAAATATGCATCTCGGTGAAGGTCGTCTTATATCGGGATCTTATACTATTATTAACATTACAATATAGATTATTATTTTCTGTTGACAATTAAATATCAACAATATTTCATTTAAAAAAAAAAAAAAAAAAACATTTTGTATTCTTTTTATTTATATTTATTTTTTACAAAACAAAACGATGAAATATTAAAAATATGTATTTTTCGTTTTTATAACATATGAAGACCAAAATTTTTTATTCATTATAAAAATTACAAATAAACACACCTATTATTATGAAGTACGTAGTTCATGAACCCATTCATCACATGATACACATAGCATCCAATCTTCACTTTGAGAGTCTATGTATTGTTCCTTGCACAAAGAACAAAAATATATTTTAAGTTTTCAGAATTTCTTTTATCCATTTTTTTAATACAACCTGAAGTTCAGATATTATCCAGCACAAACTGAAGACATTTAAAAAAAAAATTTTTTATTATGTTCGTTTTGTTTATTTTCAAACTGTTTTTATACTAAAAATCTGAAATAATTTGCGAGTTCAATGAACGGTTCCCTTTACGTTATCCGTAGCTAGAAACCACATAGTAGGTGGTGACAATGCTTCTGCTTCCAGTATTTTATTTTTAAATGATATTCTTCCATATTATGAAAATTTTGGGTATTATCATATTGATTGACTAATTAATTTGATTTTGCTATTGTCTCATTTGATAGATCTTGTTCTTTGAATAATGCAGGTGCAAAATCAGCTTCCACAAAAATGTTATTATGAAATGGATACATTTCAGTTACCGTAAATCCGGATGCTGCAATTCTCATAGTGGTCAATTGTTTGTAGACTTTGTTTAACAAACTAGTGACGTTGAATTGTGTTATTTCCAGGATTTAATAACATAAATTTATCATATTCACTAAATATTTTACTTCAATGGATTGAAAATTAGTCTGTCAAAAGGCTGAAGTTTATGGCTCCCATGTTTTGTAGCATTACAATACCCAATCACGACCGGCCATTTTTTAAATACTATTGAAATGGTAATTAATTTTAATTACTGTCGTGAATTATTACACCAACTGCCTTCAATATTTGATGGTTTATTCTAAAAATCTTTCATCCATTTCTTTACAATCTGATAAATATTCAGCTTCTTGTGTATCATTAAATAATGGCTTAAAACGAACCATAGATAATGCAACATAACCAATTTTTATTCGTTTTCGGAGCCATAATTGGCTAAGGCACAATAATTTCTACAGCTCTTCGATTGCTTTTTCCTTCATTGATAAGTATTTTTACTCTACCACTTGTATAATTTGTGACGGCCACATACGCGTCTTCTTTCGCATGTAATTTCGTCGCATTGCTTTATGATAAAATAAATCTGTATTAAAAAAACAAATATTATTACTTCATAGTTTGTTATTTTCAATTGTGAAAATAAATTAAAGTTTATAAAATGCAGTAATAATTATTATTTTTTTTTTTAAATCTGACATTTTCTAAAAACTAAATTCAAAATTTTCCAGCCTACACTCAAGTATTATTTAAAATAATGTTATATTATATACGTGAATGTAATTTTGAAATAATTTTCAATGTTATCTGTATCACTGTTGAATTTGAAATAACTGATTATTTTTAATGTATATGAAACTCCAACCCACATATGTTTAACACGTCCACCCCTTTAAATATTGGATATTATATACATCTCTGTTTAATAGTTCTGTTATCTATCTATCTATATTTAGAACGTAGTTATTTTAAATTATAGATATTCTATTGTATTTTAAAATATGATAAAAATTTGTATATATTGTTATTAAAATTTATTATGAATTATTATTATTATAACTTTGTAATTTGTATAGATTATTTGTAAAATTTATTTGTACAATTTGTATATATTATATGTAAGTAAAGTTTCTATAATCTATTAGGATAAGTTCATATATTAATAATAAAATTTCTATAATGTATAAGTTTAATTTTTATATTTTATTAGTATAATTTATATATAAGTAAAATTTCTATAATTTATTAGTATAATTTGTATATTTTTATATATTTATATATATATATATATATATATATATATATATATATATATATATATATATATATATACATATATATATTTATATATATATATATATATATATATATATTATTATTAAAATTTATATTGATATGAGTATAATTACATTAACAGATTCATTTAACATGATCTGACGTACCTATTTGTATAACTATTTATTTATCCATTTATTGGTAGTAAAAAACAAATATTTTGAATAATGAGTTTTAATTTACAAAATATCGTGAAGAATGTAATTTTTCATAACAAAAATTTTATATTTAAAATCGAATAAAGTATCTGTTTAAAAAAAATTTTTTAAGAAATTTTTGCAAACGTGTAAACCTTTTTTCAATTGTGTCAATTTTTTATTCAATTGATATGAATATGAACTATCCTGAACTTTTGATCTTTGTTATTTAGAATTTTGATCGTTATTTTTTAATAAGTTGCAATTTTCAAAAATTTAATAAAAACTTGATAATAAATACACAATCTTATTACTTTTTGTTTATTTTCGAAAATTTATTATTCGTGGTAAAAATAATTCGAAACAAAATGGCCGTATAAAATATGTATTTGTCGAGCTCAGTTTGTAAAACATATAAGCCTGATTTTTTGCCTTTTATGCAATACGTCAGTAACATAAAAATATATTTACAAAGAAACAATGCGGGTATTTTTATTTTAAGTGGAAGTAAAATCTGTAAGGTGAAAATAATAATTAAATTTAAAATGGAAAAAGTAACTTATATAGTAAGATATAACGCAAAATTTTCGAAAATCGAAAAGTCTTGTGAACATAAAATTTTTTTTAAATTATTGTGTCAAAGATTACTGTTTATCTGTTGTCGCAGTCTTTTTGCGACGGATTCGACTAAATTATAAAAAATTAAAAATTATCAATTTTTATAAAAATAACGATTTTGCAAGTTTGAATAACAGTTTTTTATACAAATAATAGTATATTTTTATATGAAAAATTGTTGCGATTTGTCAAAATAATTTAATTGCAACATTTTTATCAACTACTCAAAAATTATATTATTTTTGCCTTCATAATAAGTTTCAAAATCGGTTTCATAAACTACAGTTGACAACTAATAAAAAATTAAGTATATGAAAATGAAAAATATTATGGTTAAAAGGCTTTGTTAAAAAACTCTTTTTTTTCATGACCTCCGTGCTCATCCTCATTCCTTGCATTAAAATAGTGTATCAATTTATTTGCGAAAATAATGTATCACTGAGTAAATTTTAATATAATAACGCTTCTATTTCACAAATTTATATAAAACATGTCATTAAAATTACTAAATACAATAATTTTGTAATGTTATTAAAAAAAATTCCATCAAAATTGCTGATAATAATTTTTTTTTTTTTTAACTGATCCCGAAACTAGTATGTGTTACATTTGTGAGAATATTGGTTCTTAGATAATTAGCTTAAGGTTAATTCTTAAAAATTTACAATATTTACGATGGTACGAATGAAACAACTAATTTATGAGTTAAAATGATGAAAGGATTGTATTAATTCTTTATTGTTAATCATCAATGAACATCAATGAAACCAAATATTTTGAGAATTGAGTTATAATTTCATTTTTTTTTTAATAACAAAAAGTTTATAGAATCTATAATGATTATGTGGGAGGAAAAAATCTATGTTAAGATTTAGTACAATAACATTAATTACTAATATCTAAACAGAATAAAACTTTGACATTATAATAATTCAAAAATTATTATGATCGATTGATAAAGAATGCAAAATTAAAACCAAATTAATATACTATAAACTATTCATAAATTGAAGAACGTATACATTCAAGTTAATTCAACAATTTGAGACTATCCTTTCACGAAAAAAATAAAAAAAGCAAATCTTAAATTAATTAAAATTTTTCCTTATCATGGCCCAACACGTGGAGTAACATGACATATAAAATACAAAAGGACTAATCGCAGTAAACTTAGAACAAACGTTAATTACTGTTCACTAAATACATTTACTATCAATAAATTAAGACCAATAAACCTTACCTATCCAAAATACATAATAACTAAAACAAAGTATCTCCATTGTAACACCAAGCTGGATATATTCATAAGTCAACCTTGTAGACGAGTAGGGTAATTCCAATTATCCACGGCGATTAGAAAATGTCAGTACCAACAATTGTGAAATAAACAAAAAGAAATAAAATCAATCAATCAATAATATTCCAAAACAAACCAGCCAAATACGTTCTACACCATAATTTGGAAACAACGTAATAATAATTTACATCATCCAGAAAATTCAGATAAATAATTCATGCGGAAATACTATAACAAACTTCTAAGGGAAATTATAAATTGCATATAACGGGTGTCACCTATCCATGAATGGAGTGACCTATGCTACCTAAATTAAATAGGTAGCTTTAACTTTTTCATCAAAATTATATAATTACTGATCTTGAATTTTATTTGTAGAAACCTTTAATTTGTATAATTCAATACTATATTTTTAAGTTCTGTAAGTTTTGCTTTTCAATTTTCTCTTTCATCGAAGTATTTTGTGGCAATTATTTTGATTTTTAAATCATATTCATGGAATCATCATTTTTATGAAAATGAATTAAAATCGAAACAACTGTCACAGAATACAGTAATAAAGGTGGATATTGCAAAGCAAAAATTTAAATATATTGAATTTTAAAAATATTATTCCCATCATATTTGGAGACAGGAACTTAAGCTTATTTTCACATTTATGTTTAAATCAATTCACAATAACGAGAATATCAATTCTCAATAAAGGTCTTATTTCAGTAGTTTAATTCCGTCTAGTCTAATATTTATGATTTTCCCACAAAATGAAGTATTCTCAAGTAAAGTTTAATTTCATTATTTTCCGTATTTTGAATTGATATATTAAATGAATAATGAGTTGTTTAATACGTAACCGCTGGGTATCTATGAGAGTGATAATATGTCAAGATAATGTTTTATATATGAGAGTGATTTTATGTAATGTTTGTAACTTATTGGGTATCACATTATAAAAATTTGTAACATGGCATATATAACATGATACAAAAATATGTGAAACCTAATATAGATGATACAAACATATATAGGATTAAATCCATGCAAGCATACACGGATAATATACACGGACTCATGCTTACATATACACATTTATACAAACATGCATATATGAACACACATACATACAAAAATAGTCGCATAATTAATGCATACATAATAAAAATCGGGCGAGCATTACAATAATCACACATGATGTGTAACATTTGACATCGCATTTTATTACAGGTTTATTATATTATATATTTTTAACATGTTGTATAACACACTCAAACAATAGACACGCATTATTTTCAAACATGTTTTTACAAAATTCAACGAAAGCAGCATGTTTCGTATTCTGCTACGGTACCACAGTATTTACTAATGATCATATGAACACTTATTGATTATCAAGATACCTAAAGATAAACATCTACGCCATTTTTTTGACAAACAACTTCGTTTATCAAAGATAAACTACGTCATTTTTGTACACCACACTTTATTTTAGAAATGTTATAAAAGCCGACACTCATAATTTTTTTAATGTATTTCATTTGAATGTGCTAGAACAGAATATCTTTTATATTCATAGGTTTTGACAAACGATCGCCTGTTGAATGTACTAGAATAGTTAATATATTTTTTTTTATATTATCTTCATTTAGTACAAAAATCGACTTAAGCTGTAGATTCAGAATCAAATTCTCTGGCTGAGATACGGATTCAGAAATCGAAACATATAAAATTTCAGAAATGAAAAAATTAAAAATAATAATATTGGATTTTCAATTTTAAGTATCTCTTATTTACCACTTGAACTTACGTCAATACTACTTCAAACATTACGAATTTTAAATAATGTTTAAACTTTGTTTTGAATATCTAAATTTTAATATCTTTGTTGTATGTGATATTTAACCATACCAAAAAAAAAAGTATTTTGGTAATATTCTATGTCGTCCAAAATCAAGATAACCTAAACAAATTTTTCTATTAGATACTAATTATTTAATTGTAAACATGACGAAGAAAGAATTACTCGGAACCAGAGCAATGTTATCATAACATTTGCTGGAAATAATGAACATTTCGATTATGAAATACCATGAAAAATATTGAGCTATTTGAAATATCATCTTTAACAAAAAATAAATTTGAACAAATTAACCATATTACATCAAATGATATTTCATATTGTAATTTATTAATATACCGAATGCGTTTGAGGAATTATCTAAACTTGAATTAAATATTTTGCTCCTTTTGTTGGCTAGAATATAATAATGCATTTATAAAACTTTTTTATCGTATTTTAAGTCTTAATGTACAATTTGAAAACAATTTTTTAGAATTTTTAGTTCCAAGAATTGTTTATAATCATAAACAGTTTTAATAATAATAAATTGACTACGATGCCATCTTGGATTTGAGAAAGTAGTATATGATTAAAAATATTAGAGATTAAGGTAAAACGCATTGCATTTCTACGGCTTAAGGCAACTAATAAAATACTCTTATTGTAAGTACGATAAGTTGTATATGGTATACGAAAATTCGTTTAAAAATATACAATGTAATTTTCACTAAATTCTCTTTTTTGTTACGTTATCGTATGAAAAAGGCGGACACCTGAATAATAATTAGTCAGCCGGATTCGTTTATATTTTACACAGACTATAAATATTTTTTGCTAAAAATAAATTGTTGAAAATTATTTTAAAAATAATTATTATTATTATTAACCTTTATTTTGATAATTATTAATATCATATACTTCAACATTCATATTTATAACTATTTTATCTCAAATATTTGGAATATTCAGTTTTAATTTACAAAATATCCATAACCATTACAAAAATTGTAAAATATTTCAAATTGAATAAAAAGTCTGTTTCTAAATATTTAAATCAATTCACTAAAATTTAAAATACATTAACATAGACTCAATCGTATGTTAAGAGACATTGCTTATGAGTGTTTAAAATAACATCGAAAAAGAGTTATAGATTAGAAAAAAATAATAAATATAAAAAAAAAAAAGATAAGCAGAGATAATTTTTAAACCTTTTAGAACTCAGATTCACGATATTGTTAAATACCATTAATATAATAAGCAAGTGAAACTAGTGAACATTTTCGTGGCTTGTTTTACAAAAATAAATTTTCACTTTCATACCAGAAATTTTTCCAAACATTTTGGCCTTTTCAATTTAAATTCATTTATTCAAATGATATGAATAATGAAACTTAAATTCTTTTAGAATTATTTGGAAAAGTTCTTCGAAGTTTTGATCTTTGTAGTCTAGCGATAGATAAGATGTTATAATGGAAAATGGTCCTGCGACTTTCCACTGATTTTTGGATAATATGTTGCGTGTAACAAATGTATTAGTATACATAGACGATATTATTATTTATTCGACTTCTCTTCAAGATCGTCTAAAAATTTACAAACAGTATTTAACAAATAACATTCCTCAAATTTTATAACGTTATTATATAAATGCGAATTCTGAAGGCAAGAAAGTTAAGTTTTTTTTTACATATTTATTAAATATAACCCAAAGCAAATTGAAGCCTTTAAAAATTTCCTTATCCCTAATAAAATATAAATGACAATGTAAAAATTTCATCTGGATTTATAACAAAAGATTCATAACAAACTCATAGCTATATCATTTCGCAACCAGTGAGTGCTGAACGCGTGAACAACCATACCTAAATAGAAATTAATCATTGTGAATCTAACTTATATGACTATCAATTGAATTTAGAAGAGAAACAATCATTATTGGACTTATGTGTAAAATACTGCGACATATCTTGCACAATATACCAAAACATGCGGTTTATTCATGATGTCAAGCATTCAATTAAAACAACTTATTTATGAGTTAATGTGACAATTACGAAAATATTGTATTAATTCTTTCATGTTTTAATTTAGATAAATATTTTAGAAATTGAATTATAACTTCATTTTTTTAATAACAAAAAGCTTATGTAATCTATATTCAAGGATTATGTGGAATAGAAAATCTATGTTAAGATTCAGAATAAAATTTTTTACTAATAATAATTCAAAAATTAATCGGATTGATTGATAACTATACAAAATAAAAACCAAAATGATATGCTATGAATTATTCATAAATTGAAGAAAGTATATATTGAAAAGTCGAGAGTATACTTTCATAAAACAAAAATAAAAACAAGAAATTCTTCAAATTTACCCTTATCATGGCTCAACACGTGGAGTACTATGACTAATCAAACAAAAAAGGACTATTCATACTAAAATTAGTACAAACGCGAATTACTGATCACTATATATATCTAATACCTATAAACTGACACCACAACCAATCCAAAATACAGTCATAATACCTAAAACAAATTATCTCCATATTAACAATAAATAAACACCATCAATGTATATTAATAAGTCATGCTTGTAGACGAGTAGAACATTTCCAATTATGCGATCAACTACAATTACAATAAACCAGCACCAACGAAGTTGAAATAAAAAAGAATAGATAATAATAATAATCCAAAACAAACCAAGCAAATACGTTCTATATATACGTACTTTGGAAACGTTTGTTGAAAATATCGAAACTGGACAAATAATAATTTACTAGAAAATTAATATCAGTAATTCAAGCGGAAATATTATTACCACTTTCCAAGGAAAAATATCCGTCACACATACATAGATGTTTACTCGGCATAAATGGAATAATCTATGAAAAAATATTATAAACAAACATTGATTTAATTTCAAATTAGAATAAAAACTCTATAAAATTTTGAAAATAAAACAAATATCAAAATATACAACGTTCGACACATTATAATTTGATACTATACAAAATACAGAAGATCTTCAATTCAACATTGTTATTATATAGGAACAATTTTACTAATCTTAGTAATTTTGGCTCTTGTATGACCCACATCATCTACAAAAGAATAATTCGAAACAATATCCGACCAAAAGCGTCTTTATTCTATCAACCCGGAAAAGAATCAATTATGGTACGACTTCCTATCAAGTAACCATTTGATGCATAATTCCAATCTTAAGAAAGGAGTAGTTGCATATTCTGCCACGGAACCGCAGTATTTACTAATGACCACCAGAACAATTGGTGATTATCAAGATACTTAAAAGATAAACAAACTACGTCATTTTTAAGACAAGCAACTTCGTTTACCAAATACAAACAAACTACGCCATTTTTAATACAAACTTCGTTTTTCAAAATTCCTAAATGACAAACAAACTACGTAATTTTTGCACATAATACTTCGTTTAAAAATAGTATAAAAGCAATCACTCGTAATTCTTTAATGTCTTTCACATTCGAACTTTGGATGTACTAGAACAGAATGTCTCTTATATTCTCTGTTGAACCAGGTCGCGATGTCTGGAATTAGGCGATACATCCATCTTGATTTCAATATATATATATATATATATATATATATATATATATATATATATATATATATATATATATATATATATATATATATATATATATATATATATATATATATATATATATATATATATATATTGACGGAAAAATGCATTCCGTGAAATAATTTTCATGATTTACACATTTTCGGAATAGTTTGTTTGAATAGAAAAATTTCGCATTTTCTTGAAGGTGGTGCTTTGAATTTCAAAATATGTGAGCACAATATTATAATATATATATAATATTATAGTGAAAATCATGAAAAATATTTTACGGAATGCATTTTTCCGTCAATATTTTCAGAAATCATAAATTTTAATAATGAAATGTATATATTTTAATTCCAAGTTATATATAAGACAATACTTTCGATTATTGTGTTCGTGATTTAAGAAAGAAATGTTTTTACTCCGATTAATAAAAATTTTTGTGTCGATTTTTTTAAACTTTCTGAGCATTTTTCGTGTCGTGTCCGTCCCTCTGTCAGTGTTGGATACTTAATTACACAAATGGTCATAGATTCAAAACTACTTGACAAATATTTATTAATTTTTGGTAAACAATAGTGAAGGTGTTAATGATGATCCCATTTTTAAAAATGTCATATACATATTACCATTACGTATATAGAGCGCTCGAAACTTGTTTCCATTTTTTCAAATCCTTATATGTCGTGGCTCCTTTATCCGATTTTAAAAAAATTTTATAATTACATGGATGATATAGGCTGACAAAAGTAGTCTACATTGTGTCACAATCGATTGTTAATGAAAAGCGCAACGAATAAACGGGTAAAACAGAAAATCAATTTAGTTAAACAGAGAATTTTATCTTATAAAAATGTGTAAAAAGTATTTTTTCTTAATAAATAAATCTTAATTATTTATCATGGAAATTCCTCAAGTAAACGATCGAAAAATTTGTATTTTTTTAGATCATACTATCAACTCAATCGGGCAAGCCGTTACAGAGATCCAGGCAAATAATAAATACCTATATACCGTAAGCCATTAATCCGTTTTATTTTGGATACAGAGTGGAAAATACTAAAATAATTCCATACGAATATAAAACTATACACGTGTGTTTTTTAATTTACTGTTACTGTTACTAGAAATAGATTATTGCAACATTAGCATACAGTTTAAGGAAGATTGGAAGATACAAGTGATACAATATTTTAAAATTTTATAAAAAACTTTTGTCTTAGTATATAGACTTGAATTCATCTTGAAACAGAAAATATATTTGATTTTTTTAAGCAGCAACTGATAGATTAATTATTTTAAAATATAATACAAATAGTAAGGATTTGGATTTAATATTTTTTGTTTACAAATTTTATTTATTGTCATACATTAATTAAATAAAATATATATTAATTTATTGTCACCGATTTCAACGATGTTAAGCAGAAGATTTAACTGTCATGTTGGCAGTACATCAAAGATGATACATTTTAAACTCATTAGTACATTTAAGACTAGAGTAGAAACCTTAAAAAATGATAAAAAGTGGAAGAAAATTACAGTAGGATGAAACCGATTAGAAAAGGAGGGGAATATGTTAAAAATGAAAGGAAAAATAAATTACGGTCGATCCGAGTTCGGGAAGTGGGAGGGGTGAGTTTTTAAGGGTAACAAATGGTTTCTCATGATTTCCGGCAAAACTACAAGTCCTATGGAAAAAAGTTGTAGGTAATAAAAAGATCAACAACTTTTGTATTTACAATTTTTTCACATAAGCTCAAAATTTAGGTGAAAAATTCAAATAACCAAGTTTTTGGTTTTTTATATTTATCTTTTACAAAAAAAAATTTTTTTCTACGAAATTTGGTGAAAACTTACCTTATTATGTCCCAAATACACTGTAATGTATTTGATTTAAAATATTTATTTTTTTGCCCTATTTTAACTTAATATCAAAAAAGCACCCTAATTTTCAATCGAAAATTCTGGCGTCAAAATATTAGCTTTTTCCAAAAAGTCTGAGGGCTTTATGTTCGTTGAAATCTCTTCTTTCTGATGGTGTTAACATTACAATAGTAAATGTTCTCAGAAAATGTAAAAAATTGAAAAAAACTCAAATTCGAAAATTTTGTGTTTGTTATAACTTATGTTCTTTAAGGTCAAATTAAAACCATAACATTTAAAACTAACGGTTAAGATTTTTTATATTATTAGTTGACATTCCTAAATTGCCGAAATCATGACTGTATTTATGCGATAATAAAATAACAATACAAGTTTATTTACACGGATTAATAAAAGTTATAACGAACAACTACTTGTGACTATAGATCTTAACGACAATCTAAGATCTTTTTTTTTTTTAATTTTTTCTCAAAAGTCCACTTGAATTTTGAATTTTAATAAAAAAAAAAAGTTTAATCTTTTCGACTTACGAATCTCCATACGATTATATGTAAAAATTAAAGATATTTATAATAGCAATATCTTTTATATAGCTAAGTGAATAGGGTTGTAATATATAGAGGTGATTTAGAATGGAGTGATGAACGTTCTACTAAATTTTCATTGGTCTCGTACTATTTTTATGTACTTACCAAACTACCATAATATAATATGTACGCATTGTTTCATAATATACAAATTCCCAATTAAAATATTTATAAAAATTCTCTATCTTATATAAACATATAATTTTTATAAATAGATAGAGAATATTAGCGGTAAGTTGTGGCTTCATATTAATATTCATACATTTGAGATGCTTACATAATTAGACAATGGATATTATTTGAAAAATATAAAATTGACAAAAAATAACTAAAAACTAGAATCCGTCAAGAAAGACTTTTTAAAAATTAACATCTAAAGTCAGAAGAAAGTCATATATTATCAATTATTACGCGTAAAACTCTAAAATGACTGGATATACATTTATCAATTATTACGCGTTAAACTCTAAAATGAAAAGCATTACAAAAAATTTGTATTTTGAATTAAATGCCATGCTATTTCGAATAGTTATTTAAATAAATATATATTCATGCATAACTGGTCCATAATCGGCAGTATATTTTTAATTTTTGGCTAAACTCAACCCCTTAAAAATTGGGGCAACATAAACTACAAACTAATGAAGAAGAATTTTCCCATTATCAAGCACTTATTTTTTTATTAAGACGTCAGTGTAATAATAGTGTGTCTATAAAAAATATTGTTTTTACTGGTAATAATGTTTTGAGTAATAATAAAATTTTTCTACTTTAGATACACAAAATAAATTTATGCACAAAGAAAATATTAAAAATATTCCCTCCTTTTATGAATATTTATTATACATAAAAAGTATAATCTATTCATTCAATATGACATAAAAGTTTTTCAGAGAATTTGACATAATTATGATAATATATTTATTTATGAATATATTTATAATTATATATAGGGTGGTGAGTTTCACTTGACATATACGAAAAACATATAATAATTTAATCGACAAAATCATTTAATATTAAATTGAATCATTTAGATAGCCCAATTAATTTTGAATACATACTTACCTTAAAGTATGTTTGTTGTAAATCCAATGACCATGAACTTTTTTCTTTTAGAAAAACCTATATTTTTATACACGACATATGAACAATATGCCGGGGTATAATAACTTTAGTCCAAAGTATGTAATGCTTTAAAATACTGATCACAAAAGTAAAATTTTGGTAAAGGTGTTCATGGTATCATCTAATTGTCCAATTTCTGCATGTCCGCCTCTCCGTCATTGATCTAAAAAATGAAAATAGATAGTGAGTTGAAATTTCCTGATGTGCTGCTAGGCATTAGATCAGGTTAAAGAATGAGCAAAAGTGGTTCATTGGATCAAATGGTTCCATCAGGATCCTTGATTCAACTTATCAACCATTAACGATAGAAAAAAATCTACATACAAAATATATTTGTTTTTTTCAAAATAAACAACGTTTGAATAAATTTCGATTTTTTGTCCCAAATTCCTAGATCAAATTATTTTGTATTTTTATAAAAACGTATTTTGGCTCCAAAGTAGTCACCATCAGTATGAATTAGCTAGTTGTAATGAATCTCTTAGAAGGTATTACTCATTGCTAATTTGATCCCGTTTAAATTTGAAAAAAATTTCTATCCCAATTTTACGAATATAGTAGATAAGTTATTGTTCACTTACTGATTGTAATTTATGATTATGCATAACTTCTTAAAGATAAGTCTGATTTCAATAATTCTATTTTTATTGTATGAGGTATGCCTCGAAATTGGTATACCTTATACAATATATAAGTTTTAAATATATAATAAAATGATTCCAATCAACAGGATAGGAAAACAGGAAACGATAGATTATTTACTCAGTATTGTATGACCACACATGACTTCTTACTAAGAAGTCCGAATTACATAATTCATTTTTTATTGAAAAGCTTATACTCCGGAATTGGTCCCATATAAATGTGGAAAAAAGTTATATCCTAACGGGTAGGAATATATGGGATGGTTTGTTGTTCACTCACCATTTGTAATTTATGATTATGCGAAATGGTTAGGAAAACAGGAAATGATAGCTTATTTGCTCATTCATGTTGACCACGCATTACTTTTAACTGATAAGTCCGACTTACATAGTTATTTTTTTATTGGAAAGGTTATATTATAGGTATAACCTATACCCTGAAGTTGGTCTAATATAAATGTGGAAAAAAATTTCAACTCTTAGGGTAGGAAAATAGGAGATGATTGATTGTTCTCTCACTGATTATAATGTATGTCACTGTTTAACTTTTTAAAGATTAGTTAGGTTTTATGAATTCTTTTTTTATTAGAAAGGATATATCTTGAAGTTCGTCCCATATAGATTTTGAAATAAAGGTCCTACCTGTGCATAGGGTATTAAAATAGATTTGGTATTGATTTGGAACAAATAATTTTTTATTATTGATTCTATTACTATTACTATTTGAACAGTAATTGAAAGCAGGATTTCGAAAGATTTCAATGTTCTAAAGTCATTTAAAATTGACGATTGCAGAGTATGTGGTATTTTCATGAAACTCTACTGTGTGTGGATACTTAGGACATGATACAGGATTTAGATTTAGATTTGTTATCCTTTTTCGATTGAAATTAACGAAGGAACATTTTTCTGACTTTTATATCCGACATTAATATATGCGTTTTATTATGTTACGTATCGAGATTGTAACCTTTCAAACTATTCGATGTACTTACAAAACTTAATTGTGGTTGTTCTCAGAATCACTAAAATAATCCATTTTCACACGTCCATTTGCGCTTGTTTGTTATCAATATCAATTATAGAAGGATAAGTAAGCTGTAATTTTCATGGCACATTGCCTAAAATTAGTTATTATGTTCGTGAATGAGTAAAATTGATCAATTGCGTCCGATAGATCCCTGAGCCATTATTTTAACCAGTATAGATAAAAAAATGTTTAAATACAAAAATGTTTGTTTCTTAAAAAAAATCTGCTTTTTTTTTATACCTGGTACCATAACTACGAATCAAGTATATTTTATTTACTATTTTTACTATATATATGGTTGAAATAAGCACTGGCTTGAGTAATGTTGAATTTTGGTGCTTCTTAAATCAATTAATAAGTAAAGTTTGAATAAATTATAAATTTAAATATTTGTGTTAAAAAATAAGTGCTTGCAAAGTTGCAAGCAGAGTCAGCATAATGAATACTGTACTATCGAAATTATTTCCATTGCATTCGTCTAAGACATTCCCAGAAACTTGGAACAAAAGGTCACATACAAAACTGAAATTATCGTGGTTTGACTCTAACACCTCACTTAAGTAAATTGTATACGAAGGTTGTATCGACACACCTTGAACAATGGATTCATGAAAACCACATTATCAATAAATTCCAAGGGGCTTCTAGGAATGGATATGAGCCAATGGACAATTTATTAGTGATAACAACCATGATAAAAACCATGTTGCCAAAAAATATGAACCTGACTCTACAATCAATATATAAAAGTACAAATTATTATGCTCCAATAGGTAAAAGTAGACTGTTTTGCGGTAAGTGACAGATAGCCTAAGACAAGGTTGTCATTTATCGGATTTACAATTTTGATGACGATGAGAAAAATGTGCTCCGCTGTTTCTTCATCATTTTGCTCGGATACGTTGGATCGAAATCATGTCCGAGCCTGGCGAGGTAGGCACGATAGTTTCCATGTCCGGTTAGTAGCATCGTTACATAGATGTCTACCTTAGAGCATTATATTTATTAATCGTTGGACTCGATCTAAATACAAACGACAATCTTTTTAATTTCACAATAAAAATACCTTCTGCATAATAAGTCATGAAAAATATAAAATGACACGTTAATTTGATTATATTACAACGTATCCAATAACTGAAAAAAAAATTTAGAATTATACAATTTTAATAGATTTTGTTTTGCTTGAGTCCTGACTATGACTCGTGCAGATTGAAACGATATCTGTAGGGAATATTTTTTCATGTACGCATTGTCATAGTTGATACCATGTCAAAATGATATCTACTATATTATTGAAAATAATAAGTAACTCATAACTATATTAATAGTATTTATATTTTTGAAAGGAATAAAATATTTTTTTATTTTAAAAGTTCAAAATTTTTATTAACTCTATAAGACAAAAACAAAATGTTTGTAAATTTTTCTTAACACGTAGTTGTGTCAATAACCACCGTTATCTCTGTACATGTTCTATAACGCCTGAATTTCGTAAATTTTATAATATTAAATACCGACAATATTATTACAAGATATGCTTAGCCTTTTCTTTATGCTTCGCTCGCAATAAAATGATCAATGCAATTATGATCGCTATGTTTTAGGGCCCATGGTGTTTTATCAGAAATGTCAAGAATACTTGATTACAAATATAAAATATCCAAAGATATTATAAACAAATATTTAATGGTCACTTTCAGCACTCAATTAAACGATATAATATTTTATTAATTACTTGCTTTAAGTTTAATGATATTATTTAATTTTCTAGTTGGCTCAAAATTTAAATTTCTTAGTGGAAAACTATTAGGTACATATTTATTTATTACAGTTTTTATTAAAATCGTTGGCAGAACAGCTAACAGACACTTTATTTGGATTTATATTATGTTCAAGAACTAAATGACATAGTTTTGGACACCTACGCCGCTGTAGTCGAAGGATTTTTATTACCTATCAATGTAGTACCCTCGCTGTCCATATCTTGATAAATATAGTATTATTATTATAACTGAATAATATGTGGCGGAAGTTGCGGGCGACAGTTAGCACAAATATAAATATGAAAAATTCAGCCAAATAATTGTTATGAGCTGCAAAAACCATTTTATACATATATTTTTTATATACAATTTGATATAATATTTATTAAAGTATCTGTGTTCAGTACAAAAATAATATATATATATATATATATATATATATATATATATATATATATATATATATATATATATATATATATATATATATATATATATATATATATATATATATATATATATATATATATATATATATATATATATATATATATATATATATATATATATATATATATATATATATATATATATATACAGAACATATATTGTATTTAAAATAAAGTAAACCATAAATTCAAAACGTAAAATGTTTATATGCGCGTTGTCTTTTGACTGCTTTAAACTGTTGGTACTCATTTTTATAGACATATCAAGTTATTACCATATTTATAACTGAAAACGAAAAATATTATGGTGATATATTATAGAATGTATATTTCATATACTTTAAATAAATGATATTGTCGTTGTTGTCATTTTCATGAGTTATGATTTAACGTTACTGTATTGAAATAATAATTAACTTAGAAGGTAAATTAAATACTTCCGATGAGTTGATTGTGTAAACATCTGCTCAGGATGATATGTGCTTGGAGAAAGTTCAATAAGCATATCACATAGATAAAAAAAAATGCTTGGAAAGGTTATAGTTCTACGCTGCGAATTTAATCTTCGCTTAGAATATCTTTTGCAAGTTTAGATTTCATTAAAAACTGTAATATAGTTATAGATTACTGTAGATTACGTATTTTAGATAAAATCTATACTAAAACATTTATTTACGACTTCATAGTGAAGTTCTTAAAGTTTTTTCAGCACCATTGACGATATAAAATAATATGTATGGTGGTGAAATAGGAACTAGAAGATATATAAAGAAAATAAATGCCTTATAGAATTTGTGGGCAAAGTAAAGGAATCCAAAGAAACAAAAACGCTGGCTAATTTCAGATAGTGATAATAAGGAAGATGCACAATTTTTTTATCACTTTAATTTGTATTTTTATTACTTCACGAACATGAATTTGAAATTAATTTATAAGAATCTGAAAAATTGCCAATATATTGACGTTCTTAATTAATGAAACAAAGAAGGAGATTTTCATAAATTACGTCATTCTTGTCTCTTCATACTGATTAAATATAAGGGTCATTCTACGGTTAAAGGTCCTATTGATGTCTATGACACTTATATGCATCTATATATACTTTCTATCAATCTATCAAACTTTAAGATAAATAAGATCAGTATGCACAAATGAGTTTTGAAGTAATGTATAAATTACAAGAATATTCAAAAGTCTTCGATGATTTTTCTACAGAAAATGACCGCATATTGCACAATCACACATAAAAGTTTTTTTGTAAAAATAGATGGAAAACAATTTCTAAGAGCTTATAATTTTATTTTATTTTCAAATTTTGTTTGATATTGAGCCTAGTTTCACTTTTGATATGTATAATAGCAAATTTTTTATTGTATCATCCCTCTTAAGTACCAGTTAACCTAGTCATAGTAAAAGAATTGAAGTAAGGCGAAATTAAAACAAACATAAAGTTGAATAAACATAAAATTAGTATGAATAAAAAGATATACAATGAGTCTTAAAATCGTTATTTTTTATTATGTACGATTACGTAATAATTGTAGAATAGTTAAATAAAAAATCAACATTTCATTCTTTTAAAACACTTTGCTTATTGGAGAATTTTGACCACACTATAAGTATTCAACTTTTTGCCTCATATTTCAGATTCCGTAAAAATTTAAGTATCTATATGATTCAACTGTTTATTCTTATAACCTTCATAGATATCAAATACCAAATAAACAGACTGTCTCACTTTATAAGTAGCACGTTCTCAAAACTGTAAGCTTGGCAATATTCTTTTGATCTTGTATTGATCCCTAACAAAAAAAAGTAAATCTAAAGTTTTCCCACAAATAATAATCTTTTCAGAACCGTAAGTACATTGAAAAAAAACTTCAATAATATGTTTTGTGTAGTGTGTCGTCAAGTTTACAAAAACAATAAAACACCGATAACAGTCTATCTTCACAGTTCTGGAAAAAACTACATGGTAGTGTGTAAAATTCACAGGAAAGCCAAATTGTAACTATAATGATACATCATTTCTAGAGAGAGAGAATAAAATAAAGGAACTTTTTAAACATACGCCTCGTAAGGGAAGATATTCTTTGTAGGTTTATATTGTTTTGTCACCTTAATACTTTTTATAACCTAGACAAAGCTTTTAGTTATAACATAATTACATAATTATTTATCGTATTTATCCATCTCTTTCTTGACACATATGTAATCTAATATAGATACCAACAAGGAACGTCGAAATTTTTTAGGTTCCTTTTTGTTTAATTAAGATTTTAGAATGTGAACCTAAATCTTGTTTATTATTTAAACTAAAATAATTCAAATACATAGTCCTGAAGTAAATACTATTCAATTGAAGTGATAAGTTTTATTGCCGTTGTTTGAAAAATTAGAATATGCATAGATTTATATTTAAATGATTTTTATGATATATTCAAGTTTTTATAAGCATCCGAAAAACTCCCAAAATTTGCTAAAACAAAACTTAATGCATTATATGACGAATTTCGTCATTAAACACATTATATGCTTATGAACATACAAATATATCTATTTATGTTTGTTTATTTCGCTATACCTTTTTCGGAAAACTTAAACTTCTGTAGCGATTTTTATCTTTGCACTGTTAAAAATATTATTCGAATATAATTTCATTGCAAAAAGTCGCTGCATAACAATTCGCTGCAACACTGTTCAAATTATTGCGACACTGTGTATATTTTTTTTATTATTCAGTAGAGATGTGCGTGCGCATTTCTTTTTTACCATTTTACAATAACATATTACTTACTTCGTTGAGATATACAATTAAACGGTCTATTATCTTCTGATCCGTTTAAGTGGTAACAACTACTCTCTTATCTTCTGATCTGTCGAAGTGGTAACAACTACTCTTATCTTCTGATCCGTTTAAGTGGTAACAACTACTCTCTTATCTTCTGATCTGTCGAAGTGGTAACAACTACTCTTATCTTCTGATCCGGCTAAGTGATAACAACTACTCTTGTCTACACATCTGTCCAGGTGGTTACAACCAAGGTTCGGTGAACGCGCTTACTGGTTGAAACCTATCAGTCAATATACTACATTGTATCCAGTCGAAATAGTTTGAACACAACATCCTAATCGTAATTATGTTTATTTAATATAATTTTACTACAGACCATAGGTATGTAGGTGAAGATAAATTATTATTTCTCTACTTCAGTTAATTTTTTATATTTCTCATATACCACAAATTTCTAATCAATTCGAGTATACCACGTGTTGGTCAAAAAGGACCACGTGTTTTTTCTTTTGTTCAGATTGTTATATTCATTATTATTTAATTGTGTTGCTAGTTAAATTATTTATATTTTTATTTACCATATTCCAAATGTTTGTTATTTAATTATATATAGATTCTTGTTAAATTAAAATTGGTTATACGTTGATCAGTGTTATTTTTATTTCAATCTTAAATGTAGCCTTTTACCCTTTCAAAATTGGGGTTTTCAATAGAACAGCTGGGTCTTCTTGGTAAGAAGATAGTGATACGGCGAAGCTAACTGGGGGTCAACGTGTTATATATCCGTTGGTTTGGGCCTGACATAACATCTAAGCACGCAAGCGCCATTATTACTTTTATTTTTATATTATTATTACTTTTATTTTACTATATCATTAAATTTTTATATTAATACATTTCTACATCTTTTTATATTACTCATTATTTCTACATCGTTCTTTATTTAATTTCTTTAATTCATCTCTCTTTCTATTTTAATACCATTTTATATATATTTATTAATTACTAAAATTCGTGTAATAAACTCTCTTCCTTTTTTTTTTCGCTACACTTCCTCCCTTTGAAAATATCTATAAATACCTTCTTTTTTTTGTTATAATTGTTAGGTAGATAGTTTTTGTTGTTGCAATAGATGTGAAATGAATAGGAATAATTAGAAGAAAAAAGAAAAAATATTTTTACCGCACGGTAAAATATGACTTCCCCATAAAATAATTTTGTCAATTTAATTTATCATGTGTTGGGATTTTGGATATGTGATAATGTATTATTTTAAAAAAATTAAACACTTTATTCATTTGAAGATATTCTTTTATTCAAATAGAGTTTTCAGAAGTATGTCTTAACACCATCAATGATCAGAGAGAACTTACTACTTACTACTTTATTTCTACAGTGGTTCTACAGTAACATTTGTTGTTTATTGGGTTTTTCCAACACATCAATGTACCTAGTTTTTATGACAGGATGCTCGAGTACTTTAAAGTATCTTTCTCCAAAATAATAAAATAAAACCTTTTTCAAAGATAAATATGTGTTTTACAAATGTTACTTAAAAAGGAAACTTTTCCATTGAAATGGTAAAACCCTTTCAAAATATAGTATCGTAAAATACAAAGAGAATGACTTTTGTAAAGACGAATTCAATATTTCAACACGTCTCAAAAATTAATCTCTTTTATGACATATTAATAGCAACACTATATTATTTATAACAATATCTTATCTTAATACAATACTTTTAAAATTGATCGACATAACTTCCGAAAACTCTTGGTCTGGGACGATTGTTATTAATCGTTTACAAAGTGATCCGATATTTGTCTTCACGATAAGGGAAACCCAGTAAAACCTTATCAGATCATTAAATTAAAAACATAATGAAAATTATAATATTATATCTAGATATTAGTTATTATTTACTAATCAATCTTCCATTCCCATTTTGGCTCGTAACTCCAGGAACTTGATCTTTGGTAATGGCTTGGTCAGCATGTCTGCAATTTGTTCGTCTGCTGCTAAAGTCTTTAACCACATTGCCTCCTTGACAGCCTCATACAGCGCCATATATTCCGCCTCTGTAGATAAACCTGCCACAGATGCTTGTCTTCTGTGGTTCCAACATATTGTACATTTATCATACAACTTAAATAAATAACCCGTTGTACTTTTTCTCCTAGAATCTAAATCGGGATTTTCATTATCATTTCCTCCCCAATCAGAGTCAACATACCCTGTAAATATATTATTATATGTTCCCTGTACATATTTTAATTTTAAATCTATAGTACCTTGTAAATATCTAAGTACTCGTTTTAAACATTGCCAAACTTCCTGGTTATTTATATTCATATATCTGCTTAATGTACTTATAGTTAGAGTTAGGGTCTTGTACATACCATTAAATACATTAGACATCCAATGAGACTTCGACATGGAGCATCGTATTTCTCATCAGATTCCAATGCCTTATAATCTAAATTAGTTACTAGCGGTGTATTTACAGGCTTACAATCTGCCATATTAAATTTATTTAATACTGCTATAATGTATGTGCTTTGATCTAGTGTTATGACATAATTTTGTCTAATAATTCTAATGCTTAAAAATAGTTTAACCACTTTTAAATCAACCATTGAAAATTTTATAATTAAATAATTTTTAAAGTTCTTCATTGTATTTTCATCTGCAGTACATATCACTAGATCATCCATATATAATACAATGTAAATATATTTCGAGACATCTTCTCTGTCTAGTATGTACATGCACCGATCTCCATAAGAATTTGTAAAACCTCTATCTAAAAGAGCCTTTTCAAATATTCCAAACCAACGGGCGGCTTGTTTTAGACCATATTATCCTTTGTTCAATTTACAAACTTGGTTATCCTCACTTTTTACACACTCAGGCACTCTCATAAATATTTCCTCCTTTAGCTCACCATTTAAAAACGTAGTTTTTACATCCATCTGGTGGACTAACAAGCTATGTTGATTTGAAAAACTATTAAAAATCTAAATGTCGAAATTCTTGAGACTGGGGCAAATGTTTCATTGTAATCTACAAGATATTTTTGACTAAAACCTCTGGCAACTAAACGAGCTTTATATTTTGATGGATTTCCGAACTCATCGATCTTTATAGTAATTATCCATTTGCAATCTACAATATTTTTATTACTTGGTTTTGGTACTAGAATCCAAGTTTTATTTATAAATAAAGAATCTAACTCATAAATTATTGCTTTCTGCCATTGTTTAGCATCATTCCTATTTTCAATTTCCTGATATGAATTAGGAATAGGACATACAATAGATTGTACACATTACAGATAATCGTCAGGTATATCATCTTCATTATATGAAACTTGGCTACGATCTTTGAGTCTATTACTCCGCCTAAGTCCTACATTATATTTATCTTGAGATGAAGAATTATCGATTTGTTTTTCAAATCTGTTAGCCTGTGTGTCATTAAGTTGAGGTACTGTGTTTTGTATATTTTCAATACTACTATTACTATCTGTCTTATTATTGTCAAGTTTATTACAAAGGTCGTCTACTGAGCTTAACACATCGTTAGAGACTACAGTTTTTCTACCTGAATCAACCTCACCAAGTAATTTTATTTTTGGCCTTGACTCAACAAAATTTGTCTCATCTACAATTACATCTCTTACTACCACATATTTGTCATTCTCCACTTCATATACTCTATATCTATTTGGTTCGTAACCTTCCATTATTCCCTTTGATGACTTTTCATCAAACTTATTTTTACTGGTTTTATATGCGCATATACGGTTGAACCGAAAACCTTTAGATATTTTAATTGTGGCTTCTTGTTATACCACAATTCATATGGTGTTTTATTCGCATTCAATGATTTTGTTGGTGTCATATTAATTAGATTTGTTGCAGTTAAAACTGCATCACCCCAAAATATCTTTTCTAATTTTGCACCAGATATCATTGTTCGCGCCTTCTCTGTGATGGTCCTGACCATTCTTTCAGATACACCATTTAACTGTGGAGTTCGTGGTACTGTAAGATGATAACTAATTCCTTTTTGTACACAATAATCCTTCATCTCGTTCGATAAATACTCTCTACCATTATCTGAATATAAATTCACTATCTTTAAATTAAACCTGGATTCACTCTTTGCTACATAATCTTTAAACATTCTAAATACATCAGATTTATTTTTCATTAAATAAGTTACACAATAATGAGTAAATTCATCAACAAATAATACAAAATAATTTTTATTATTTATCGCAGAAGGCGTAATAGGACCACAAACATCTGAATGTATATTAAATAATGGTCTTTTTATATAGTCTTTATTTTTGAATTTATTAAAAGATAGTCGCGCTTGTTTACCGTTAATACAAGCTTCACACAAATCATTATCAGGTATTGTTTTATTTAATTTTTCTACGTCATTAACTAATTGTCTATTTCTTATTTCATTAAACTTATCTTTTCCTATATGGCCTAATCGTTCATGCCATAATTTATAATCGGAATTAGATGCATTATTTGAATAATTAATAAAGCTTTTTCTTACCAAAAATTCGAGAGTAAATAGATTGTTCCTCGACTTACCAGTCATTACCGTCTTACCATTACGGCTTACTGTTACTCCAGATTCATTGAAGTTTACCGAGTATCCTGCTTCCTGCATCTTGTACACTGATAGCAAATTATACGGTACATCAGGACTGTACATTCTTGATTGTCCCTTGAATTCCTGTATTGCTTGTCAATATGGTGGTTCCCATCTTAGTTGTAGTAATGAAGGCTTCATTCTTTGCAATAGAAATTTTGATGGGTGTCTTCAGGTCAGAAAAATTATCAGCTAGGTCCTCGCGGTTTATCAGATGGTCAGAGGCACCTGAATCGTCTTCTTTTTGTGGGTCAGCTTGGATGGTTTGAACTGTCCTTGATATTTCTGCATTCGGTTTTTGGTTTAAATTTCGCAGGTAGTAACGACATTCATTTTTATAATGCCCTCTCCTTCCGCAATATTCTTCTTGTTATTTGCTCCATATTGCATTGGCTTGACGATTTCACAATGATTTTTCCATGGTTTTCTAAAACGTTTATTATTTCGTTTGATGTCATTAGGTTTCTGCTCTACATGAAGAACCTTTTTGCTTGTATCAAAATTTTCATTTACAAGTTTAACTTCATGATCTAATAATCTTGATTTTACGAAACTCAACGTGATATTATCTTCCGATAAAGCCTCTATAGCTGTAATCACGACATTGTAAGAAGTTTGTAAGGTCATTAATAGTTGAGCCACTTTATCTAGTTCTGAGATGGTTGCTCCGGCTGATACTAACTCCGATATTAAACAATCAAAATGCATAAAATGTTTACACAAATCTGTATCGTCTTCTTATTTTAAATTAAATAATTTCTTTCGAGCTCCTAGTTGTTTTGCTACACTTTTTCGCTCAAAGATATTGTCTAGAACAGCAAAAATTTGTTTTGTCGACGATTCTGGTTTCACATAACTTAAGTACGAATCGGACAAATATTCGATTAACACATTTATCGCGGTTGATTCCGACTTCTTCCACTTGTCGTCAGGATTCTCCGGTTCCACTTTATCGATCACATAAATCACTTCGAGCTCACTTAAAAGACTTCAGATTCTAAACTTCCATATATTATAATTTTCACCGTTGAAAGGTTGAATGTTTCGCTTCGATTTTAAATTTTCCATATTGTCTATTGAATAATTATTTATTTTTAATAATTGGAAATAGTTGATTGTTTTCACTGAGAAACACTTAACCCCTTAATTTTAGTTTGCACTCACTAATTTTGAATTGCACTAAGAAATTTAATTTTCTTGTAAGAAAATTTGTATTTTAATATTTTTAATTAATCACGAACGTAGCCTGGGCCTATTACCTGTTGGGATTATGGATATGTGATGATGTATTATTTTAAAAAAATTAAAGACTTTATTCATTTGAAGATATTCTTTAATTCAAATAGAGTTTTCAGAAGTATGTCTTAACACCATCAATAATCAGAGAGAACTTACTACTTACTACTTTATTTATACAGTTGTCCTTTTTTACATCATGTAACATTTGTTGTTTATTGGTTTTTCCGACACATCAATGTACCTAGTTTTTATGGCAGGATGCTCGAGTACTTTAAAGTATCTTTCTCCGAAATAATAAAATAAAACCTTTTTCAAAGATAAATATGTGTTCAACAAATGTTACTTAAAAAGGAAACTTTTCCATTGAAATGGTAAAACCCTTTCAAAATATAGTATCGTAAAATAGAAAGAGAATGATTTTTGAAAAGACGAATTCAATATTTCAACATCATGTGACTTTTAACAATTAGTATGGCATCGGTAACATGAATATGTTAACTGACATCAGTTACAAAAATAGAAAACCTTTAATTTACTTATTGCATAAAATCACCCACCCCCTACCCCCGCTGGGAGAAAGTCCATCAAGACAGAATGATTAAAATAGTTGTTTTTTCCAAAAAGAGTCCTATGCTTCATAAAAATATTGGTACTATAAATTGACACTTAGAAAACGTTACCTTGTGAGATACGCAAAAAAGTATTTGACCTTGAAAAACGATGTATAGTTTACAACTCGTGGATTAATCAATTTAAGTACCGAACGAGATGTCGTAAATTCTGATTTAATTAGAATGATTCTTTTTGTCAGATTTCAATTGGTATTCTCTCAATGATAAAACGACTTGTTTGGTAAACAAAAGATTTATTCATATCTTATACATACATCACGAAGTATTTAACTCAACTGAACTAGTATCATTCTATACTGTGATGAGTACTGCTAATTGGTGGGGGACAAGTATAATTGGTGGGGGACAAGTATAATTGGTGGGGGACAAGTAACCAACCCCTCAGTCATGAATCATACACATATAAATTATTACAAATGTATATCGATACTCTTCTAACACTTTTGAAAACTTAATTTGAAAGCCCAATAATTCGATAAATTTTAATTAACATTTAAATTTTGTTTTTTGTATTTTGTTTCGCTCCATGAATTTTAAGAATGTTATTACGGGTCGTTATTAAATTTGAAACTTCTTATATTTGTTATGAAGAAATTTTGTAAAGAAATAACAAAAGACAATTATCATATATATTATTAATGTTATATTATATAATATTTAAGTGTCTTAAATTCCAACAAATTACGGTTACTGAAAACAATAAAAATGATACCTTTAAAATTAAGATTAATATCAAATATATGAACCGCTCATTTTCATAAATAATATAGGTACATTCTAAAGTAGATTTCTATCTATCTGTTAAGACAAATATTTTATGAACATATCATAAATAATATATTAGTGAATGATTATATCATCTCTTGATGATGAGGATATCGGTTCAAATATTACATCTACATAGATTGGTACAACAACCCTACCCTACCTTACTATAACATACACTAATAACAAGTAGTAGAGACATATAGTAGAATATGATTATGTAAGGAGGTGATGACTCTTGTCATCATAATAATATTCATTAGTTTTAAGTAAATGTGTGCAGAAGATGAAGAAGAACTAAGAGGTCATATTTAAGTGAGAATACATCTCGTGCACATAAAATCAACTTTAGTGTATACGTATACGGTGTTTATCGACAAGAGAGTCCCTCTTAACGAAGATAGAGTATATATATATATATATATATATATATATATATATATATATATATATATATATATATATATATATATATATATATATATATATATATATATATATATATATATATATATATATATATATATATATATATATATATATATATATATATATATATATATACATTATATATATATATATAATGTATATAGATCTAACGTGGTTGAATAGAATTATGCTTTTGGTGAAGCAGTTTGCACAATATAATATATGACACGAAGCTCCCCTTGTCAACGTATGCATGCAATGAAATATACAGAGAACTATGTGTTATACTGATTATGTATTTCAATGTATTCTAGTAAAATCTAGCATTAACATTAAACTGAACAAAAAAATGAAACGCAAATATTCACTTGAAAATAAAGTTTGCAAAAAAAAAAAAAGAACCGACAAATCAAACAAATGAACTAATGTATAAAAATAATTCTACACATAGACCCTACTGGGGTCGTTAAAAACAACTTATTCATGCATTGCAGACTCACTCGTTGTATTCAAGCTGTACGGTAATGTTGTAAGAACTACTCATTGTTTTATTTAGTACAATTATCCTACTCCTAAAATTCTATTTTTGTCTCCTTATCTAAAATTTCACTTCTTTCGCGTGTGACCTCCACACATAAATTTTTTTTACTTCTATGTGTTATTTTACCAAAGAAAACTTATCATTTACATGATAATCAATCAAAGAAACTTTGTTTTTTATACTTCTGTAATTAGTGGCTGATGCGACTTAATACAACAGATGCGATGTTTTGCTAACTAGAATATTCAATTGTTAATCGGCTTTTCTGTGAATTAGTGCATAATTAATCGTTAAATAATTGCAATAACAAATATTATTTGTAGGTACAATCTGCCTCTTCTAACAAAGAGGTAATGAAAAATGTCCTGTTTGATTACTTAATGTCCTGTTTGATTACTTAACCTCAAGTTGATTCATTTTATTTCTAAATAACTATGACGCTAGTCTCTATTATCTACCATGTAAGTTCGTTGAATCTAGCTGCATATCACTAGCGAAGATATCCGTCTTAAATGCAGAAGACTAGGTAAGACCCTAGCTCAAAATTTCGGGGCCAATTTTTATCTCATGCGTCATCTACAATGTCAAGTTGGTGCTAGTCGCTTTCATCCACTAACTTAGGAATATGTTTGAGCAACTGGCAAGCAAAAAGCAATCTTTTTAATTGCTTAGCCTCAAGTTTAACTTTTTATGGTTATTTAAACGCCTACCTCTCCACCATTACCTTTGTACAGCTCGTTTATTTTAGCTACAAGTCACTAGACAAGCTATCCATTGCAGAAGTCAAGGTAAAACCCTAGATCAAAATTTCCGTATCATTATTTTCTCTTTTACACCATATTCAATGTCTGGATTAAATATGGTACCGTCATACTGAAATGTTTTTTGTAAGCTTATAAAATCAAATAATTTATAAAAGCAAATAATTAGCTATAACCAATCTGCTTCGCAGAGCAGTTTAATTTTTTAGAAAAACATTCTATTCAGTTTAATAAAAACGTCAACAAAACATAAAGTTTATCATCTGTCCAGTACCTGCCCAGCTGGTACTCAACACGTTGTTCTTCAGAAGAAGTACTTCATAGTCATAGATCTCAAGTAAGGTATAAAAAATATTGTACATAGTTCCGTTTTTCAGCCTGGTTTCACTCATATGAAAAGCAAGGAAGCTATTTTGTGAAAAACCTTTAAATGTATTGGTAAAAACACATAAGCTCAAACTGTAACCAAACTATGAATAATACTAAATAATCTTTTATGCTAAAGTTTTTTGTATTCAAAAAATATACATTGTTTGTGCAAACGTTTTTTCTCTATCGCTTACCATTGTAAAATTGTATGGTTAATGAATACGTACATGAACATTTTTTTAACTAACCAATCTTTGGTAAAATGCAAGGACTAGAATAATATTAAGTCAATACATCGACTGATTTTCGAGTCTAGCGAAGAGAGACATACGGAAACAAATTTTTTATTTTGACCATTCATTAAATACAACTACAGCTCTAACTTCCACTAAAAAAGAGCAACTGCTAATTAAAATCTTATACACTTAAATCTGCTTATGTTATTGCTGGTAAGACAAATTAGTCGAATTGTTTAAATACATATTTTATTTTACCAAAAAATTGTTTAACTAAATATTTCATAAATTTTTTCTGTTTTTTAAATGTATTTAATAAACGAAATTGAGAGAAATCCAACAAGCGTCTAATGCTTCAATATTCAATTAGATCATTCTTTATCTCAATAAGATTTGAATTATGAACATTCAATGAAATGGACTGTTTTACACAGTTTAGATAAATTATATATTTATACAATATATTTACACATGCTTATAACATTATCTACAAGATGGTGTAGAAATATTTATGATTATTTACTACATGAAGTTAATTTTTTATTTGAAAATATCAGAATAAAGAAAAAATTCAGACGTCAATTGCATATAGCATTTGTCACTTACAAACGTCAAACCATTGATGAAGAATATACAAGAGCGACCCTAATTAGTAAGCCAGTAACAACGTGAAATCCACTTATTTTCAATTTTCAATTTTAGCCTGTACGTAGTGTTGCATAAACAGGTTACAATAATAAAAAAGCAGATTAGCAAAACAACAACCTATTATTTCAACGGATTACCATATTTTCATTTTCACATATTCTGCCTTAAGAACTAGACTTCTGGCAATAATTTTATGTGATTTCAACTGTATCTAGAAATTTCAACGCTGATTCAATGATTATATTTTTTTTCTTAAACACCTAATATTTTATCTCAAAATGAGCCAAACCAAAGATTGGTTGGTCTTAAGTAGTTTTTCATACTGATTTAATTGAAAAATTTTAAAAATATATTTTTTAATGTGGGTAATGTAAAATTTATCATCCTCACAATTTAAATGTTAAAAATTTCAAGCTTATAAATCATTAAAATAATTTTGATTTATAATATTTTAACATAACTTCCTCGCTATAACTTTACTGGAAGTAAAATTTATTTTTCCAGAAAAGTATATGAATTTAAATTCCTAATCTCAAGCATCAGGCACAATAAATCTACTATTTTTTACAAACATTTCTAACCGATCTTTTGATCAAGTGATAAGTGTTTAGTATTAAACTAGTTGCTACTTTATTAAATTTTTTGATCAATATGAACAAAGCTTTTTTGCAGCTGAGAGGAACAATATTTACGCACTTTTGAAATGATGTATCTACTAACGTGAAAACTCATTCTTAAGTACAAAATCGTCTAGTTAAGCCATCACTACGCACTTCTCATAATTCCAAATCAAATATCTTTCAATCAAAACAAAAATGTACAAATGTACAGATAAAAGTATTTCTTCCTTAAGTTAAATATTAAGAAAACAATTCTGCTACATATTGTACTAGATGAAGAAGTGATTCTAATAATCTAGTGACAAGGAGCGCCACATGAGATGAGTCGCGCGATAGCTCTAGTATGTATATGTTATATATTATTATATTCACGACGACTGTGGAACATATAGAGCCTCGACTATGAGATGATGGTACACACTACTCTCTACCTTGCACAACCGATGAACACATCTACAATCAACAATACAAGCTATATACATTTATCTACATATATATATATATATATATATATATATATATATATATATATATATATATGTGTGTGTGTGTGTGTGTGTGTGTGTGTACTCTTTTACTACAACTATTACTATACTACGAGTTATCTACGAGAACCGAAGTGAAATACGTCGTGTAAAACTCACAACTGTGTAGAGTTTGCGCGACCAGGTTGATCAGTTTTTAGACTCCGTCCACATCTGTCTGTCAGGTTTCACAACACACTGTTCGTTCTTAGTTCGTTTCGTTTATAATATTCAAGTTTATGTGGGGAAGTGACGTTGGGTACCGCTCGCTCCGTTTTCTGTGTTTTTATTATTATAACACGTCACATAGTTTTCACAATTGCAACACGTTGTATACATGTAACAGAACATTGTGTGCTTTTTCTCTCGTAAAATTGTCGACGGTATATGAGGATTGATATTCTTAAATCTTAACCACAGCAAAAAAAACTCTGTGACGTTTGATATATTTTATAAACTACGTTGATAATATTTTTAAAAAAGGTGCATTTAATGTAAAACAAAAAGTACATCTAATTTAAATATTAGAACAATCGGTGATATTGCTTTTTGTTAAATTTAATTGTGAACAACGGTTTCTGTGTCTCAACATTTAAACAGTGAAGTAAAGTGATTAATAAATTTGATTCATTTTCTTTTTATTTTATTTATTTTTTATGTGAGTTTGTTTTTTTAAAGAAATAAGTGACGTTTGTTGTGCTCTTGAAACCACCGAGAATGATCGATAAATTCATCAAACTGTTGGTAATATTGGTGTATGTCACATGGCTAGATGCATATTCTTGGCCACATGAGACAACTACACGACAAAATCCACCCATAACGGATTACCATAACGATCCACTAATTGTTGAAACTCAAATGGGTTTAGTGCGTGGTGTTTCAAAAACGGTACTCGGTCGTGAAGTACACGTTTTTACGGGAATTCCATTCGCCAAACCACCAGTGGGTCCATTAAGATTTCGTAAGCCAGTACCAGTGGATCCATGGCATGGAATATTGGATGCGAGTGTTTTACCGAACTCATGTTTTCAGGAACGTTGTGAATATTTCCCTGGATTTGAAGGTGAAGAAATGTGGAATCCAAATACAAATATTTCAGAAGATTGTTTGTATTTAAATTTGTGGGTGCCACAGAGAATTCGACTACGGCATCATCAAGAAAAATCCTCCACAGATCTACCCCGTGTTCCGATTTTGATTTGGATTTATGGTGGAGGTTTTATGACAGGAACCTCTACGTTAGATATTTACGATGCTGATATTGTAGCAGCAACAAGTGATGTCATTGTTGCATCCATGCAATACCGTATTGGTGCTTTAGGATTTTTATATTTGAATCGTCGGTTCCCTTATGGTAGTGAAGAGGCACCTGGTAACATGGGACTATGGGATCAAGCATTAGCAATAAAATGGATAAAAGACAATGCAGCGGCATTTGGTGGTGATCCTGATTTAATAACACTATTTGGAGAATCAGCGGGTGGTGGGTCTGTAAGCTTACATTTAATATCCCCTGAAACTAAGGGCCTAGCACGCCGTGGTATATTACAATCGGGTACATTAAATGCACCATGGAGCTATATGACCGGAGAACGTGCGGATGAGGTAGCTACAATCTTAGTTGATGATTGTGGTTGTAATTCGTCATTACTGGCAGAAAATCCAGAAAAAGTTATGGATTGTATGCGTGCGGTTGACGCAAAAACAATTAGTGTTCAACAATGGAATTCTTACGATGGTATATTAGGTTTTCCATCTGGTCCAACCGTAGATGGTAAATTTTTACCAAAACATCCTTTAGATTTAATTGAAGAGGGGAACTTTGATGATATTGAAATTATGATAGGAAGTAACCAAGATGAAGGTAAGATTTATATGCTATTCCAATAAAGTTCTTAAAAAGCTTTACTCTAAGAATATTAACGAAATTTTAAAGACGACCTCGTAAATTCAATTCAATAGTGTGAAGTGTGAATTTTCCAAGTGATGGATCCAGTTTTGCATATTATAAGTTCTGATTACTATTTCCAAAGTTAAAGATTATGTAATAATGGGCTATCTATAAGCGATAAGGTTATATAGTTATAAGTTATTGATTATGTTAATAAATGCATGATGCACCAGATCACGTGCAAATTGAATAATTTATGATAATAAAATCTCCCATATGCAATAGGTATACTACATATAAATTAAAAAGCGTTTTCAGGTCGGACTCGAACAAACATACTTCAATTGAACAATTCAAGTGGACTAAAAATCTTTTAAGCTATACAGTTTGCCTATAATCGTATTGAAACCCATATTATCAACATTTTATAAATTGTTGGAATAAAATGTATGGGTGTTTCTTCATTACACTACCCGACACTACATCTTTTAAACGGACAATATAATTATATTGATTATTTTCTGCTTCGATATTTAATATTACTGCTATTATTTGCCCACTTTAATATATTTCTAGTAGTATATGCCTTTGAATTTACTTTAAAAAATTTACTTTAAAAAAACTACTTTACAAATAATTTATTAAAACTATTTGAGTGAATTTTTGCAAGGGATATAATTTTATTTATTTCATTATTATATAATATTATCCAACTCTTTGAATATAATTGATAAACAAATTTATTTAAAACACTTACAAATCATACTGCTTCTTGGTACACATTTCATTTTTAGTTTCATAATTAATTTTCGAATATTTAGCCTTAAGAATGAATATTGGGTGCCTCATTTAGAATCTCCTTCAAAACGAAAATATTCCGATCAAAGATGCAAATATTATCATTTTTATTTATAAGTAGAATAAATCATTTATGAGGACATTTCCATACACTTTTTTTGTTAATTATATACTATTTCAAATTATTAAATCTGATTTGAAATTTATTTAATTATATACTAATTTTATGTTTTTGGTTTTTATACATTTTATACACCAAATAAAAACCATTACACAAGCTTCGATTTTAAGATTTTAAGATATGTGTTTCTTTAATACATGTGAGGACGTTTAAATTTATTTATTGTTAATTTTAAACTAAATGTCGACCATGAAAGGCACCTTTCTAAATTTTCATGTTTTTTTAAATTAAAAAATACACGTTTTTAATGGTGTTTTAGGGTCTTTAACAGAATTAATTTTATTTATATAAGTATAAAATTCATTCAAATCAAATAATTAATTAGACCATAAAAATGGTGTAATTTTAATTTTAAAAAAAACTTGAAAAGTTCAGGTATCACCATTTTTATGATCTAATTACAGCATATATTTACAGCATTTTGTGAAAGCTGATAATGAAAAATAGTTTTAACATCCATACTCAATCATATTTAAGGTATCTAAACAATTAAATCTGTAAGTTGTTATCTTTACTACCGCCCTTTCAGCTTTTTCATCAAGTCCCAAAATAACGGAATAACTTACCTGAACATTTCATTTTTTTCAGTTCAAAAATACACTTATGGTATATCTATATATAAAATAACAAAATGTATAATATTTATTAAACTGTCCTATATTTCCGACCACTTACCTTATTCCGACCACTGAATATTTTTGTCAATATTTAGAAACATGATTCATCAAATTAATTATTAATAGCTATATTCAATAATCTTATTAAAACAGATTTGTTATTTATTAACATACTTTCATTAACGTTCAAAAAATAATTTTTTTGTTTAGAATCTTCTTCATTGCTATCGACCCTATGTTAAAATACTTAAAATTAGTGTTTTAGTAAAATGAAGTTACTATTTAATTTAATCGATAAATAATAATTGTAGTGGAAAATACTTAATCTATATTCTAATCAATCAATCTATTTTATTTCTTTAAATTATCGATAATAGCAAACATTTTTTTTAAATAATTTATATATACCTATACCCGACCACATAGTTCATTTCAACCATCAAAATTTTGAATGTAATACCAAACATAACTTAATAATTTGAGGCAAAATAATTCTGGGAGTTTTATAAATAAATTTTTCGATTAACTTTTTTTCATAATTAAATATTATTTCTTAATAATTTAATTAAATATTATATCTATAAAAATTACGATACTAAATTACCTATATTCATTATTACGAAATTACGAACACCTACTTTATTCCGAGCAATTAAATTTTTTTTCAAATATTAAATGAGAAATTGATGATTTTAAAAATCTTTAGAATATTTTGATACATATTTAAACAATTTTTTATTTGTATTGCAAAAATAAATATTGATTTTTTTTTAGTTCTAATGAAAAATAATGTTAATAAATGTCTGCAATCATTACTCGGTCTATTTACTTATTTCCGGTCACTATAATTTTGTTGACATTGAATAAGAAAATAAAGATTTGAAGAATCCTTAGAAAATGTCGAGGCCTGTTTAAATATTTTTTTTAATTTAAGAATTGGATATTGATCTAAATAATTTATATAATGTTATTAAATACCTTCATTCGTTATTCCAACCACTAAAATTTTGCTTAATAGGATAGGTAACGTCCTACAATAAAACAAAATAATAATGACGAATTCCATATTTCTGATATCTTAGAAACCTTTTCTTCAATATAAAAATAACAATCAAGGAACTATTTTACGTTGAAGTTGCTTATGCAGATACTATCATTACTTGTTTAAAAAAACAGTGGTCGGAATAATGAATGTATGAAGGTATAATCAATATTTAAAATTAGAAAAAAAAAATAAATAATAGAAAAATAGATTTTTAAAATTAGCGTAGACATTTTGTTATGTTTTGGTTATGTAAGCATGCTCCATCATAAAGCTAAACTACTGAACTCATTTTGCTGAATGCGTCGTCCATCAATTTTTTTATTGCAGTCCAGATGTGAAAGGCTCTAGAAAATAAAAATAAAATCAATATGGTAGAAGTAAGAACAGAACAATTGGAAGTCAAAAATTGTTTGTTCTTTGAAATGCGTCTGATTGGGATTGAGATTGGATCTGAAAGAAATAGCTCAATTTGTACATTACAAAAACATATAATTTAATGGCATTTACATGACCCAAAAGTATTTTAAACTAATTTCATTAGTTTAAAAGTTATAAAATGATTTAATGTTAATCTGTTCCCGCATGACTTCAAAACTTAATATAAACAATTAGCAAATTAAGAATTTATGAAAATAAAATTTGTTGGTACGTTAAGCACTAACGAGAAAGGTAAAAAGAGTTTAATGAATAAACAATTCTAAACTCGCGTGATCTTCACCAATAGCAGATTTAGAATTCTATCAAGTCGTCATTAAGTGTTCATTAAGCACCTCTATCCAAAGCATTTCTATCCTAAATCGAAACTAAAATCAATATACTAAATGATGAAAAAATTTCAAAAAATGTAGTCCTCGCACATGTGCAATGTTACATGTTAGAATAAAATAATAAAATTTTACGTTTTCTAAGCATACGATACTCGTAATAATTGAATGATAACCATAAATTGCTTTGAAATAAACATCTTGGCAATGCAAAGCCAAAATCAGGGGCTCTGATTTTTAGCAGTGAATGTATGTACGTTTATCGGTACATGTACGTTTATCGTATCGGTGGTCCAGCGCACACCATCAGATTTTCTGATCAGACAATGTGATGTAACTAAATCACATGTATTTTATATTAAATTCCGCACACGGTAAGATTTCTACATAACACATCAGATTTTCTGATCAGAAATTCTGATCGTAAAATCTGTTTGTTGTGCGCGTACGTATAATAATGTCTCAAGTAGCATGATAACTTCTCATCAGAAAATCTTACGATGTTGTCTGATGAAGGCCATCTGTTAGTTTAATAAGTAATAGTTTAAATTAAAGTATTTTAAAGTTCCTTAGTTCATTGTGGGCCGTTGTACGTATCCGATGAAACCCGATGGAATGATCTTGGTAAATAATTTTTTATGCCTGATGTATGATCAGATTTAATAATAATTTTTATAGGACTGTCTGATAATGTGCGTTGATCATCAAATTTTCAGATGACAAAATCTTACAGTATGTGCTGGCCCTTTATCTATCGATTTATTACTACGATATTTTATGAGAAAATCAGTATGAAGGATGATCCAAATGCAATGGTATCCCAATATTTTTAATGAAGTTTATCCTGTAATGTGTATGAAATAAAACAGCTTAGTTAGTGCAATTACAAAATATATGCATAATTACATCTCCTTAACCCCAAAATAATTACATATTAAAGAATTACGTATCAAGAAAAGATTGTTATCCAAAATTTGATAATGCTATCCACTCGACATCATATTATAAAATCTCGGACAATAATCTATTCTTGTTTTGTACTTTGAAGAGCACATTTCCGTAGGAGTGTTTTAGTTCGTTTAAACTAATTTTTATATATTTAATATTATTGAATGTGGATATTTATTAACAATTATTGTAGAAATTATTTAATCAATATTTAATTTTCAAATAAAAATAATACAAAATTTTTAAAATTCGTCTCTAAATTTGCAATGCTTTGTGAACATTTTCAATTTTGTATTAAACCTTGTGGTGGCCAGAATAAATTAAGTGTTATTATTTTTATTTAATTTATACCAAAAGATGATTGTGTTCAAATTTTGTTTGTTTGTCTGTGAATTTTTCTCTATCTTGAATTGAAGTACAGTTAAGTACTAAGGTATCGATTTCACTCATTCACGAACATATGAACAGTTTTAAGATCTTGTATACTGATAGCTAGATGATCAAGCGGATGAACATATGAATGAACTAATGGAAATGATCTAATTAGGTAATTATATGATCACGTTATACCAATTTTATTAAGTAATACGTGTAAGTTAAATACTAATTATAGTGTTAAGTATTAAATTTTTAACTCAAGAAAATCTGCAAGGCACTAATAAAACATTATTCAAATGTTTAAAGTTTGTTCTGACAGTGCTTTCAAAATAGTCACTTTTGCCTCAAGTCAAAATTTATTAATTTCTATTTTTTCTCTTATCTAACTGTGATATTATGACATTGTATAATTAGATTTCCCTTCTTTGGCCTGCTTCATTGATAATAGAGATAATTGTAACTGATTTTTGCTGTTCTATAATATGATGTATAAAATATGCTGTACTAAATTTCATTCGTATTTGTTACTCAATTTTAAGATTGTAACACCAATAAAAATTCAGGGGCCTAATGAATGTTAACAAAGTATTTTCAGATTTTTTCCCAAATAAGGTGTGTTAATTAAAGTAACTTAAATAACTTAAGTATGGTACGCAAACAAAAATTTGACAACCCTTTTTTTTTGGTATTTATTAGCCAAAATAAAAAACGAAAGTTATACCATTCGAAAAGCTTGTGCTAAAATATCGTATAATATTAATTTACTGTGTGTTTATAATTCCCGTTAGCTTGGTCGTCTATCGAAATCTTTTGGCTTTTGGCAAAAATTAATATAATTATATTTTATATTGTCATAATTATATGAGGAACCTATGATAATATCAAAGTTATCAAATCTAAAGTTACCTACATATTATTCATATCTGTGCAATTAGGCTTTTGAAAAAACTCGCAGATGACCCCGATAGTATCCGGAACAAAGTTAAACTTTTTTACGTCACACGTGGATAATGTCTAAATCAAAGATTAATTCAAACGGA
This sequence comes from Chrysopa pallens, assembly GCA_020423425.1. NCBI lineage: Eukaryota > Metazoa > Arthropoda > Insecta > Neuroptera > Chrysopidae > Chrysopa > Chrysopa pallens. The sequence goes on from CM035591.1 coordinate 3,990,654, forward strand.
AGCAAAAGCTACGTTTAGTAGGAATCTGATGGAAGATGTTTAAATCGACCCATTTATCTCTCGTTATCTAGCGTTAACTGTAATATTACCCAATTCTGCGGAATATGTCAATCACGTCGGTAACAGAGATTTTTAACCAAATTAGAGAAACAAAAGAAAAATGTTTTTAGTTCAACAAATTTAAATTTATCAACAAATATTTCAATGTTTTAACAATTTGAATTACTCAATATGAGAAACAAGAGAAATTTAGAAATAGTTTGAAAATGTTGACCAAAAAGGATTTTATAAATTAATATAATATAACCCTACCGTCTTAAATTGACTTTTATAGGTTCACGCCATAGCAACATGAATAAATTGTTAAATTCATTTCAAAAAATATGATTAAATGAAATATTAAAAACAAAAGAATTGTTTCCTGAGAAAAAAAATTATTACGGAATACTTGTATACTACGTTTTGTTGGTTTTTTGTTTGAACATGAAAGCTGTATTAACCTAATTTTATCGAAAGATACAAAATATAGCATCAGCAATCTCGATGTTGCCAATTTTAGATACACAACCATGAAGTTATGATTTCGAAAAACTGGTTATGTTATTTATAAGAAAATCATGGTAACATTGAAATTATTTTAACATAATTACGTAATGGCACTTATTTAGTTTTTGAAGTTTTATTATTCTCAAAGTGTCATAATTAATTTAACAGAAGTTTTTCGCACACTTTCAATATTGATAATTAAAAAGTTTTAAAATTCAATGGATAATTTTTAGAAAGTTTTTAATAAAAAATCACTACAATTCTTTACTTAAGTTCAACTTTGTGTGCGAGAGAGAACACAAAAAATTTTCAACGTGCCCGCTGGGTATCACACGGGGTGCACCGACATTCTTTTGAAGACATGTTTTTTGTATAAAAAGTACTACCGACGCACATGACAAAAAAGTATGTAAAAGTTTTTTCAATATTTATATATATGAAGTATAAGGTGCTATAACCATCCAGGCAGTGTTAGAATTAATAGCAGACAAAACGTACTTGGCTAAAAAAATATATAAAGACCTTGATACTAGTTATTATATCATTTCAATTGAAAAACTTATTTTACTTATCCCTATATACATATCTGTATTGCTCTTTAAATATTGATAGTTATAGATCAGTTTGCGTGACTGAATAGTTAAGAGGAGTTGCTTATTAGTTATGGTTGAATATCTGTTAGTTATTATCTAGTAGTTTGAGTAAGTGGACGGAGTTCGATATTTAATAACTGTGTCATTATTGTCGACAAGGTCACAAATAGGAATATATAAGATATAACTTACCTTTTGTTATTTCAATTCCGTTTATACCTCTATATATTGGAAAAAAAATGCAATGTGAATAGCTTCGGTTTAAGGTCCGAAAAAAAAATTATAAATCAATTCCCAATCCTAGAATGATTTGGCGAAAGGCTAAATTGTTAAATTTAATAAGGAATGTTTTTGCATGAATATTTATAGTGATTTATGAAAGGCGACGGAACATATGTGAACACAGTCATAAAAACTTACACAGATGCAAAAGCATAATCCTATCGCAGTTGGCTAAATGAACCCAAAAATAAAAGTTTAAAAGATATAAAACACTCCTACGGTATTGTGCTCTTAAAAGTACGACACAAGAAAATATTATTATCGGTAATTTGATAATGTGATGCCCAGAGGATTGCCGTGGTAACATGTCAAGGTGTTTTTTACTACAAAAAACTTTCAGCATGCATGAACCATGGCTATCCTCTGAACATCACGTTATCAAATTTCGGATAAGAAGCTTAAGTTGGCTTTCATATTTTTAAAAGAACGTTACCGTAGGAGAGTTTTAGTGTCCAAAAAGTGGAGTTAAAAAATTTGCTTAAGTGTAGTTTCCTGTTGGAGTAATAACGGAAACAGTACAAATAGTACAGTTACAAAATATATACATTAATATAATCCTCTTAACCTCAAATTATTTTAAATAAAAAAATTTCGTATATATATATATATATATATATATATATATATATATATATATATATATATATATATATATATATATATATATATATATATATATATATATATATATATATTACGAAATACTCAATATGCTATGTCATAGAACATCTACAATACATAGCACTGATAAAATTATAATCAATATTCCGTACATGGAATATTGATTTGAAAGCATTAAGTGCTTCAAATGTGAATCAATGACTCGAGTAACGTATAATTTAAAAATTACTAATTTTATGGTTTTATACTTTAACTCGAAATATATTACAAGTGTGGAGACTATTATTTGAATTCAAGTATATTGATCTTGGTTGCGATGGAAATGGTGCTTAATGAAGACTTGATACAGTTCTAAAACAACTGTAGGTGATGGTCACGCGAATTTAGATTTGTTTTTCGTTAAACATCCCTCCTTTTAAAGTTAAAAGTACCAACAAGTTTTATTTTCTGAATAACATACCGTATATCCTTCCAAATTTTTACATTCCAAATTTTATATCATTTGGATTATTATTTATTTAATTATCTATCGCCGAAAATTGAAACAGTACAATAAGGAGTATGCTTATTATATAGATAAAAATCCCCCTTAAAATCGTTTTGAAAAAATTGTTTTCCTACTCCACACGTAAATTTATCTCATTCGCTTTTATCAATACATTAATACGCGAAGCATAAATTTTGTACCATTTTTTATGAATATTGGCTATACGAAGGAATATGAAATTTAGCAAACTTATAATGTATATAGAAAGGGATGGAGAATACATTAATATAACACACATTAATATAACACATATTAATATATAACACATATTAAACAATTAATATAACAATTTATATTCAATTAATATAACACAGATTAAAACAGAAATATAACAGTTGTGGCTTATATTACACACACTACCAAACACACATATACACTGTTTTGTTTAAGCGTACGCATATACACTATTTTGTTTAAAGACACAGAAATTCACTTTTAAGTGATTATGTTCGAACTTCGACCGCTAAAACGGCTGTCTAGTTTTAGAAGAGAGATAAAAAATATACAGAGAATACAAATATTTAATTAATATTTTACAAATGAAAATACATAAGAAATTCGAATAAACTTCCATATATAACATACAAATTAAGTTATTTTTAGTAATTTAAAAGAAATATACTCAATAATATTAAATTACAGATAACAACACACTAGATATTAAATGATGATATATAAATACATTATTTTTATTATTATTATAACGCATTCCGTCCTTAAAGAAAACTGAGCTATTGATTTTGTACAAATGATTGGAGTAATAAATAATAATTGGATTGGTCACTGTCATAGAATATGCTAATTTGGGATACAGAACTTCCAAGTATGTAGGTATATGTTTAATTAGATATCTTTCAGTCCGATTGAGTTGAAATTTGATAATTGCTTAAAACAGCATTCATGCTTCCAACAAGATGAAATTATGAAACGTTATGATTTTAACCCTACTGGTAACGGAAAAAGCAATAAAAACTATCGCACCCTCGGTAACTATATAAAAAGACTTTTACATATTTTACTGCTCGTATCTCAAAAAGGATAGGAATAATAGATTATTTGTCATTTTTAACTGGTCAAAGATACTCGGAATTGTGATTTATAGTAAATATATTTATATACACTTACAGCAATACTTAAGAAACAAATCTCAATTTTTAAATATATTTATTAACTTATAATGGGATTGATTTTGTAAATCTCTAAATGGGAGATACTATTTGTGTGTGCGTATGTGTGGAATTTTTCGTCTCGATTATCTCGGGAACAAATAATGATATCTACTAAGAACTACTTTATTTCTATATGTAATTACATAATTAAGAACGTAATAATCTTTGACATATAAAACAATAACTGACTGACCAAACCGCTTACAGAAGTTTAAAAGAAGTTTATGTTTACTTCATATTCAATTGCCAGTTCAACTTCTTAAATATGGATTTGTGGATTTGCGTGTGATAATACTGTTTTTTCCACAAACGAGTGAGGGGCTAGCAACATTTTTATTGATTAGGTATTGTTAATTAGTCGATTCTTGATTATTTTACCACAATATTATTTTATCGGATGAAAGATTTGGTCATTAAATGACAGGAAAAATGGTCCATCGGTAGGCATCTCATGTATGAAAGCACAAAAGAGAACAAATCAATATAATGTTTAAGTTGTTAAATATTTCTGTTTCGAAATTTAGCAAAATTATATTAAAAACGTCAACAAACAGAACTTCAACAAAATATATACTTTTTAATTATATTTCCTTACGAAAATATTTTTAAATATTTATTTCAATAGTTAAAAATGTAATTAATTTTATAAATGCTTTTTTACTTAACATGTTTTTAAATATATATTTATTTTCAAAAGAATATACCAGATTAAATAATAGCTTGCTTTTTCTTTTCCTCATGCCTATTAAATTTCCACTCTTCAATTTTATATAATGTTTTGTATAAATAATTATTAGTATCATAATTTAAATAAAACAGAAAGGATATATAATTTTCATTGTCTTTGATAATTCGTTATATCTTGAGTATTTCACCTAAAATTGGTTTGTTCTTATGATGATGCGGATTTTCATTTAAAGTATAAATATAGATATAAAATTATTTTCAGCCCAATTTTCACAATCATTTTCATTGATATGTCCATATTTTTTTATATAAAGTAACCAATCGATAAACTACGAATAATAAAATGTAGGTAAGTAATTAAAAATTATTAAGTTTGTGAAATTATAAGTGTAAGACTTATTGCTAATAATAATTTAATTTTAATTCGAAATATAAACAATCGAACATAACAACTAACAGTATAGTCCAGGGAGCTATAATCCGTATTATCATATATCCGTATTTTTACATAATGCGTGAAAGGGGATTTTTGATCGACTTGTACGCCACGATTAGCTTAAATTTAATGATTTATTGGCCACTTACATATTTTAATGTAAGAGTTCTGATAATCAAAAATTAAGAAATCCCATATAAATTTGCCAAAAAATGCAGCCAAATGTCTTAGAATTAAGCAGCCAGTAAATATAAGGTTGTAGCAACAAAAAGATTATAATCTAAAATTTCTTTAACAAGAATATCAGACCACCAAAGAAACTGAAAAGCAAAAAATAATATAACTTTTTATAAAACCTTAATAACTTATAAGTTCTTAAGATAATGATAAAAATTCTAATATCTAAATATTGGCACAGTATTATAGTTTGAAAACCATGAACAATATTTTATTTGTCGACCCAAATGGTTCAAATTCTGGATCAGAAAATGTGGAGGCCATCTTGACAGTGGAGTTTTTAAGATTAATTATTTATCATTCAAAACCTAGGCATACTTATAGTGGTTTGTTACCTTTTCAGGTACAATTTTTTCGATGGTTTAATTTTTGGTTTTCGGTAGTTTTTATGTTTTAATTCAAACATTTATCTATATTAAGTGTAATCTCATTTTATATCAGATGCTTGTGCTGGTGTTACACAATACAGCAACCGATTGTGGCTGAAATCATCAATGTGGTATTTTAGCTTTATTTACAGAAACGGAATTGAATCCGGAAATATTGCTCAAAACCATTTGCTGCCGCTGTAAAACTGGGTGTAATAATTTAAAATGCGCCTACTGAAAACATGGTTTCAAATGCACAAATGGGTATTTATGCTCAAATGGGTATGGTTTGGATAAAGGCTCGAATATAAAGAAAATTCTACGAGGAAATTAATGATTCAGAGGAAATTTTGAATAAAAAACTAATGCAAACTGGAAATAATATTAGGCGATATAATGGGCGAAGACGGTGATAGTCTTGAAGATTGCAATGATCTACTAGAATCGGAAAGGTTTATCGAATCTAACGATGAAGAAATGCCTTTATAGAAACAATAAGGAATAGATAAGTTTGTTCAATTCAAGATTAGTTTATTTAAAAATATTATAATGATTAACGTATTATGAGGTTTTCTATGACATAAATGTAATTAAATTCTAATAAATAAATCAATCAACTTTGTCTATAAAACCTACGAAAAACTTTCTTAGCGTTTAGTACATTATCCAAGTCATGTGTATGTTTTTTTTTTTCAACAAAACCATTTGACTTTTAATATTTTTATACTTATTTTACGTAAATGTTGTACAAAAGTATTTTTACCTTATATCTAAATTGTAACCAACTCGGTCAAGAGGTTCAACCTTTTGTAGTAAATATATTCGATAACAGTTATTTTCATATAAATGTGGATATATGGTGAACCATTAATTTATCTTAAACCAATGATTTCAATTTTGTTTCAATTTATAATTCTGAATATTGGAGAGAAAAGTTTTAACACAAAATCGTTAAAAATGAAGTAAGCTTAATGCTACAGTAAAATTTGTGTGACTGAAATGTAGAAAATATATTTTTCATCCCATATTCAAATTGAAACGCATTCGTTGAATACGTACAGGTTTGTATCACAATATATGTATACATATTGAGTTGAAGTACAATGCCTCAAGTGCATTATGATTCTATTCTTAATTACTCCAACAATAATGTCACTGAATATAGAAGATACAATTTATCAACATAATTATATTAGGATGTGCTTAAAAACAGAAACAATTTAATATTTTTCTAAATTCAGGATTTTACAGAAAATTTGTTCCAACTAAAATATTTTTTATTTGTATATACATTTTACATGCATTCACTTCTGTTTCTAAATAACATGCAACTTGTATTTGCATGCAATCGGCACATAATAGTAGCATTTTATATAATTTCACTTAGATATATTATGTACGAACGAAAGAAATCGTAAATTGTAATATCTGACATTGATCTAAATTCTAAAAAGCAAATGCATATTTTATTGAGGTAGAAATATCTAAAAATTCAATATTATTTAAAACTATTATTACCTATAGACATATCATAGTATATAATTAATTTCACATTATTTGAATGCTGTTATTATTATGTAATATTTCTTGTAGTTTCTATTTTTTATACTAGGCAATTTTATTTTTAATGTTTTTTATTGACTCAAAAATAATGTAGAAAGCTATTTTCCTTCGTTTAGAAAAAAAACAATTAAAGTTTTGTGATTAAATGTAATTTTACCGGGATGCCTAGGAATGAATAATACAGACGATAAATTATCAAATTACTATAACATATACATTACATGAAAATGATCTTTTGTTTGAAACTAAACATTTTAGCTTTGTACAATTTTATCATATTTTAGTAAAAAGATGTAATGTTTTGGGGCAAATTTTCGATTTCAACTTTTTACTGAAATTACACGTTTTGAATCTAAAAAAGTATTGAATATAAGTTGGTCTGCCTTTTGTCACGATCGTCCGAACTAACAGAGCTATAATTAAAAAATGTTATATGTGAACGTCGACTAATCCACGAAAAGTCGATCTAATGATCATTTAGTCAAAATTGTCCTACGAATAGTTCCTATTTAAACTATTTTTTTTTTTGTGGTATTTTATGTTTTTCAGGAATTAGGTCATATGATTTTTGTAAATCTTAGTATCAAAACACAATGTAAGTTCTATAACCTTTATTTAAAATATTTATATGATATTGAATTTTTCTTGTCGAATAAGAAGGGAAAATATCCACATACATAATACAGTATAAACCTTAATTAACTTAATTATGAGTTTTACTTCTCGTTTCGATTGTTTAGAAAAACTAAATATAAATATTATTTCTAGTAAAAGTATATAATAGTAAAATAGAGTTTTGTGTCGCGCAGTTTTATATATTACAACACAAGCTTCCATCAAATTTAAGCCCAAAATCTTAATCCTCAAAAGTCGTAAATTAATTTAAAATTTTTCCATTAAAATAAAATGTAATTTAATTTCGTTTTATTTTAGAATATTATATTTAGTTTAATGTACGTACTTAAGGGGAATTGATATATAATACTGAAGCCCACTCCGTTATGTAAAAATCTTTCAATTTTCGTGCCCAAATAATAATTAACCAAATGTTTTGAAATTTGGTAAATAAAATATTGACATGAAAACGGAGGGCTTATCGAAGAAAAATCCTCGAAAAAACTTATATAAATATAAAACTGAATTTTGGTTTTGAATTTTGTTTTCACAAAAACTCTTAGAATTTCGAGAAAGTTATCCGTTTTTATTATTGTGCATATCCAATTTCTGTTTTTATTATTTGTGCATATCCAATTTATTGTCCAAATCATTAGGATTCGTATTTGTTGAGCTATTTTTGTGTTACATAATCTGTGTTAAACTAGACTTTAAATTAAGGTTCTTCCTGCCCTCTGCTAAATGTATCCGCATTAATATTATCAAATCATTGACTGTTTGCTTGGTTCAATACAATTCCCTGACCGAAATTAAAAACTGTGCGACCGCCCGAAACTTTTTCATATACGTTTAAGTCATAAGGCAAATTAAATTTATCAAAAAAATCTCGTAGCAAATGTATTAGTATTACGTTAATACAATTGTCCGTTTCACGTAACATCTCAAACATGTAAACGGTGATAGAAAAAATATGTAAACGGTGATAGAAAATATCAAGAGTTTATGCAAATGCATAAACTGTTGACATTTTTTCTCATAACTAATAGTTTCAGTAAAATTTGTGTATATATATTCCAACCGACACACTGTATCTATTTTGAACTTGATTAAATAAATATATTTTTTTTAAACGGAGTATAGACACAATCATAAAACTTTTAGCATGTATATCTGCTGTATACTTGTTATATATGGCAACCAGAAGAAATATTCTTGGTTTCATACTTATTGAAATTATAGCTTATAAGTTATTGAAATCAATTACCTGAAATCATACACCCATCGAGACTAACATGGTTACTGTTTATGCGTTTTTCTTTTCCGTTATATTCGTTATAAATTACAAAGGATTTAATTTTAATATTTTTAAATTGGTTTTAATAAAGAACGAACATAATTATATGTACGTAAATTACACGTAAAAATAACAAAACCCACTAATCCGATTTCAAAAATCGTTTTGTATGTATTTTTGCAATGGACCTACTTTAAGGTGGACAAATGGTTAATGTTATGTTACACACTAGATATGGATTAATTTAAAGTTTCCAAAGCTAGTCTCATTTCAAAATTGGAACGGTTGAGTTGAAGTTTCTATTAAATATCCGAAAGTACTCATTCCATATCAAAACAATATTTTTTATTTAGAGTATGCATTTTTAGGATATAGTTATATATTTAATATCTCATTAAAATTAAAGAGCAGTGATGCGGAGAAAACTAAATTAATATTTTATACATACAATCACAAATTCACTACACTGCTATTCACTAGAACAAAAAACGTTTTTGAACATCTAAGTATTTGAACAACACGATCAAAAAATGATTTGAATGCTCCAGTAGGTGGACTAGAAAAATATACAAAAAATGAAGTTAGTTATTTAATTGACAAGCATTGCATTAAAAAACAAAATATTTCGTATAGTTACATATTCTACTATAGTACAACAATATTCATAGCAATTAACAAAAATTTAAAATACATCTATCGTATGAGTGCATGAAATACATGTATCCTAGATGCATCGTATTAGTGTTAAAAAAAAAAAAAACAAATCCAAAAACAGCCATAGATAAAAAAAAAAAAAAATGTAAATGTTAGTAAAGATATATTTTTTAAACCTTTTGAATATCAGGTACACCATATTGTTAACTATTAATATAATAAACAAAAGAAAGTAGGCCAAATTAACATTTTCGTAGCTAGTTTTAAAAAATTTAACTTGTATACCACAAAAATTTTAAACCTTTTCAATTTAAATTAATTCAATCAATTGGTATGAAAATGAAACGTAAATACTTTTAGAATTATTTGAAAAAATTCCTTGAACTTTTGATCTTTGTAATCTAGAGATAAGTCGCAATTATGAAAAATCTATTAAAGAATAAATATACAGAATTTTTTAAAACTTTTTGTCTATTTTCAAAAATATTATTATTCATGGCAAAAATAATCAGACACAAAATGGTCGTATAAAATACGTTTTGTCCGAGCTCAGTTCATAAAACATATCGACTGGATTTTTTGTCTTTTATGCAATTAATCACTATAATACTAATATATTTACAAAAAAATAATGCGTACTAAATTTTCAAAAAGTTAAAAGTCTTTTAAATTATCGGAAGACAAAATTTCTTTTAAATTATTTATGTCTCAAGTTATTACTGTTTATCTGTTGTCGAATTCCTTCTGGGACTGATTTGACTACATTTAAAAAAATTAAAATTAATAAACTTTAAAAACATAACGATTTTGGAGTTTATTAAATTTGAATTTGAATTGATCCAAATCTAAGATTATATAAATATTAATATGTTATTTTTTACATTAAACATTGTTGCGATTTTTCAAAATAATTAAATTAACATTTATATCGATTTTGTTTAAAAATTATGTTAAGCAAATTTGTCAGTTACTGAGTTACCGGAACGAAAGAAGTCACAATTCCTCAGAAATTATATTATTTTTGCCTCCATAATAAGTGTCAATTCCCTAAGAAGTGGATTAGAAAGAAAAACTTAAGAGATATTACAAATAAAATTTTAAATTCCCAATATTTAGATAAATAGGTAGAGTATTCCACTATTTATTTAGTAATTCAATATTTCAGTCGCAACATTAAGCTCTCGCACACAGTTTTAAAAAAAAATGTAAATATAATGAAATTTTTCATGCATAAGTATTTTAATATGAAAAAGAAATTATAAGGATTAATTAATTATGTTATGCGAATAACATTTACAAACTTCACTTTTTTGCTTAAACACTTTATTATATTCTAATTTTGCAGCATGTTTCGGATGTGACTCCATATTCAACTGCGATCATGCACAACAGATTCGTACTTTTTATAGAAAAAATTTATTTAAAATAATATTGTTTATTGTATAAGTTATATGATCATGCATTTGGCCTTGTATTTTCGAACTTTTTAAAAAACAATTTTGTACTAATAATTTTTTAGTGTTTAATACATTTAGATAAAAGTCAGGATTGTAAAATGTTTTTTGTTTTATATTAGTAAAAAACGAGAAAAAACAGGGGGGGGTAAATTATTTTGCACTCCTAGCGTGATAAATAAAAAATTATTCTAGTAGAAAAAGTAGCTTTGAATAGACCGTGGCTTCCGTTTGTTCATTTAGGATAAGTTGGTGTCCTTTTTTATGTTTATAAATTACTAGAGCCTCTATTTCTAGGGCCTCTTTTTGAAAAATCTTTATATTTCCTTTTTGTTATGAACGAATGTTTGTCATGTTGAATGGTGCAAAGCAAATTTCGTTGTATTAAAATAGTTCTTTTTTGAGTTATTTGTTTGTGAAAATAGTGACGTATCACTAGATAATTTAAATAGAACCCTTTATATTACACAAATTTGAATAAACCATGCTATTGCAATTACTTTACACAATAATTTATTAATATTATTCAAAAAAAGAAAAAAAAAACATCCATCAAAATTGTGGATTAAATTTTTTTTTTTTTGAAAATTGTTCACGAAAATATGTCAAATTGTGTAAGTCACATTTGCGAGAATATAGGTTCTTAGATAATATGCTTAAGCTTCAGTCTTTATTAGAAATTTATAAAATTGATTACGTTTGAATAAATTTATAAAAATTTTTTTGTAATTATATTTTTTATTAAAACAACAAAAAGTTTGTAGAATCTATGTTGAAAGATTATACGGGAGGAAAAAATCGATGTTAAGATTCAGTAAAACAACATTAATAACTAGTATCAAAACAGAATAAAATGAAGACCATTCTTTTTCGGACAGAAATTTAAAATACTTACTTACCATAAACCTCTTTAATGCATCTTTAATCTTGTAGAATGTAATTCTCGACTATAATGCTGGAGAGTCAATATATATGTTTATAATTTTGAAACATATTATTAGCCAGAGACGCAAAAACGCTCTCTCCAGAATATAACCACATAACAATGAATGAGTAGACGTTGAAGCATCAACTTACTTTACAGACAAAAATATCTATACAAAAATACTATTAGCCAAATGAGTACTCAACGAATTCAAACATTAAATCATTTTAGGAAAATGTCATCGACTTTATTCGCATTACGTAAAAATAAATTATTTGAAAAACCAAAATTTAAACCTCAAATGTTGATTGAAATAAATAGGGAATGATTTTCACCTTCTTAATTGAATGCGGTATTCACCGAAAATTATGTTTTTATTAATATACTTACGAGTATTAAAACACATTGAGAATAATGACGAGCAATGTCACAAAAATCGGAAATATCATAAAATAAAAATAAAAACACGAATATCTTAAATTGTTTCAAATTTACCCAAATCATAGTTCAACATGAGGAGTACCATGACGTAGCAAATACTTAAGGGCGATCCCTACCTATCCAAAAAGGTCATAATACCTAAATCAAATTATCTCCTTTATAACAAATTCTCATAAGTCTACTTTATACTGCAAACAACGTTTGTAGACAAGATCGAAATTTGGCCATACAATAATTTACACCAACCAGAAAATAAATATTAGTATTTCATGCGGAAGTAATATTACGAACTTCAAAGAAAAATTATACATTGTATATAACGCATGTTACCTTCCCATGAATGGAGTGATCTGTGAAAGCATAGTAGGACAACCATCGAATTTCAAATTGAGACTTGAGGTATAAGGACCTACATCATCTACAAAAATATATTCTATACAACATCAACCAACAGCACCTATATCGTATCAATCCGGAAAAGAATCAATGACGGTACGACCTCCTTGAAATTACCCATTTCACGGATATTTCTAATCTTGAGAAGAGATGAGTTTTATATTCTACTATGAAACAACATTTACGTAATCATGAGTATTTACTGATGATTACGTAAACACTTGATGATTGATGAGAAACAAACTACATCATTTTCGAAAAGATATAAAAGCCAACATACATAATTATTTAATTTTCTTTTTACATTCATACTTTGAATTAATTAGCACATAATGTTTTTTTTTTATTCATACTTTGAATGTACTAGGTACTACGTTCGCCCATTGAATAAACTAGATATAATTGCTGTCTCTTACATCCATAGGTTTTGACATATGTTCGCTTATTGGATGTACTAGAATAGTAAATCTAATTGTTGACAAACTAAATGTATTTAAAAATTGTATCGTTAAATAAATAAAGTTTTTTATAATTTTGGAACTTATAATTTATATTTTACACAAGTGTCAATATTAGTCATTTATTTTCTTCTATTTTAAACTTTTATATATCTATCTATTCAAGAATTTTTACAAAATGAAAAAGTTTTAATATTTATTTTGTGAATTTTGAGTTAATTATTTAAGTTTTGTTAGCATTTTCAGGCCCTATATCAAATACAGTCTAAAACTCAAATTTATTTGAATGCATAAATATCATTTCTGATTCATAAACGGAACACATTTCGTATCGGGTGGCCAACAACCATTATTAAAGTCGCCATTATGTTAGATTTTGATTATTTTCTGTATTCTACTTATCGTAAATCTATCCCATAAAACTCTGATCTTACAAATAAGTCATAGTATGATCAACAAATAAATACTTTGTGTCGAGTACATTTGGGAGATCGTTTATAGAAGCAATGTACATCAATATTTACATTATCTCAATGTTATTAATAATAAGTTAGAAGGTTAAACAGTATTTGAATAGTAACTATCAACATATGAACGAATTTGTTGAATATAATCTTTCTTTGGCCTTGCAACTGCGTATGACCCCTTAAGTTTTACCACAATATTTATCAATGAAAAAATGCTATGCAGTCTAATATGTTTTAACTAGAACTATAGAAACTTGACATGGATTATATTTTCTTCAATGCTGTACATTAAACGACATATAAATCTAATTATTCCTGATTGAGGTATAAATAACGCAAATATACTTATTTTATTTTTACATAGCTTTTATGTAATAAATTATATTTTTTGTTTCCTTTGCTAAAGTCCCTTATTTTCAAAGTTTCTCTCAAAATAAAATAATTTGAATTCTAATCATAACAACCGAATCTCTAATAAAAAAATTATTAAAAATATAATATTGTATACTTTTATAAAAATATCCATGTAGTAAGCTGTTTTAAAATGTTCTTAAGTGAGTATAAAAATTTATTTATGATGTAAACTTGAAACATTATTTTTAGTATACTACGTGAAGAATGGTAGTGTAAACATTAGAACATAAAATGTATATAAGACAGCTTTTAAATTCTAGACATTTTGCATGATGTTTACTAACAGTTGATCCACGTGTATACCTTAAATTTTTATGTGACCAAAAAAAAAAAAAAAAAAACATTACGAGGTCGAAAGCTATTATTATTATTATAACATGGATGCACAAATTTTTGAAATTTGGTTTTTGATTGTTTTATAATTATTAGAAATGCTCGGTGCTGTATGTTGAATTTTTATGACCAAAATTAAATTTTTTATATTCATAAATTTTCTTGTTTCTACTCGTCCACTTCGTACAACAGTTTAAGCTTTCCTCCAAAATTAAATAAAATGATGTGGTGTCGTGGGAGGAACGACACCAGGTAGGAACGAAGTTCCATCGGCTAATGTAGAATCGACACAAATTGCAAAAAAAATCGTGCTCAATTTTATGTAGGTTTTCTTGATTTTTCTCTTAAATTAATTTTTATTTAAGTACAAGAAAGTATTTAGGAAATTCAGTATTTTAGGAAATAATAAATTACTTAAAGTAAAAAAACATCGTAATTCAAATTATCAACTAAATGTGTGTGTATCTATAATGTGAGTATTCGCCATGTGCTTGTCCATGAATTCATGAGTATATACTATGCATTGGCGGGTTGGAGTGTTAATAGAAAGAGAAGGGATGAGAGAACCAAAAGAAAGAGGGAGAAAGAGAAAGGTATTATACACTACTCGCTTGTGTATGCGACTTTCGCGCCTGCGCACGTCGTAATTCCACGCTTTTTTTCTTACGGTTTTACTATCACATTTTTTTCAGTTCGCTCACACAGCAAAATCCCTATCCCCTCCAAGCCTGCCGTAAGGAACTTCGTTCCAAAATTTAAGTAAAGCATAATGATATGTAAAATTTCTCAAAACCTAAAATTGGTCATTTGGTTACTGCACTTTGTGAACATCCCTCCATAACTCTACTAAATAATTCCTATCCATTAATTATTTCATTTTTATTTTAATTATTTCTATCCCGAATGAATAAAACACAACCAAATATGATAACTATATTTATCGTTTAAACATGAATCTTGATTTTCATTTCATTCATAAAGCCTATTGAAAATCACCAAAATTCTTATTTGTCTGAACATTTTTACAATTTCCGTTGACGGTTACTTGGATATTTTATATTACTAGATTCCTGTTAAATAATACAGTATATAACAAAACAGTATATAAAACAAAAGAGTGAGTATATATGAGTTTGTATGGTAGTGTGTATATTATAAGCCACACCTCTTATATATGTGAGTGTTATAGTGTGTGTAATGTTTTCTTTGAAGTAAACATCAGTTTACAAGCGTATAATATAATTGGGAGTGTTTCTAAAAAGCTTTTGTAACTGTTTATAAAAACTCATGTGAACTCGTTCTATATCATACAGATAACGCATGCACCAAGCTGGATCACATTACAAACACGAATTAACTACATACAAATTAAATTATTCGCATTTTAAGAGGTAATATTTTCATAACAGATCTCATATGTACGCTTCTCTTTTGAATCGATAATTATCCTGTATACAAAAACAGAGATGATAATTTTTTTTTACTATTTTTACTATTTTTTTGTTTGTTTTTATAAAATATAAATATCAACAACTATTTCTTAAGGAACGATTTACAATTATCACTATCAATAAATCAATATAAAAGTAAACAATTTTCGATAATTCGTAAAAATTTGAAGAGAGGATTAAAGTACCCCCTCGACTAAACGCTTTTCTATTCTTAAGAATACTTTTCAGAATATCTTAAAAATACGAAATCTGTACAAAACATGTAGATTGTCGTAGAAATTTTACTATATATATGTATACATAGTACTATATATATACTATATATATATACATAGTAATTTTACTATATATCTATATATCTATATATATATATATATATAAATATATATATATATATATATATATATTTATATATATATATATATATATATCTATATATCTATATATCTATATATCTATATATCTATATATCTATATGTCTATATATCTATATATCTATATATCTATATATCTATATATCTATATATCTATATATCTATATATCTATATATCTATATATCTATGTGTGTGTGTGTGTCTTTTAAGAGGTTAAAATTTTTATACATTACGAAATTTTATACATTATCTACTAATACGAAAAAAGAAAATTTAATTGAAGTTGGCTTATAAGTTTACTAAAAGAAAGGTAAATGCTTCTTCGTTTGATTCGCACTTCTTGTATCCGGTATTGACTTCATAGATTGAATTTGATATTTTCGTCAGTATTTGATATGGACCTATTCTTAGTTCATCAAGTATCTTTCTATTTCGCTTATTTCCATTTTCCACATAAACTTGGGCTTCTACCTTAAAATCCAATTATTTTCGATGGAAATCAAATCTTTTTTTATTATAATCATGGGACTTTATTGGGTTCGTTTGTGCCAATTTTTTGTCTTTTTTTAGATCGTATTATTTTTTTTTTTTTTGCATTTAATTCTGTAGATAAGACAATCACGGTTTTGCCCTCTAACAGATATTTTAGTGCCAGCTTGATGACAGTGTGTTCTGTTCGTTATACGACTCAACTCATCTTTGTGCGATAGTTGTCCTTGCACATTTTTGTTTACTTTCATTAAGGCCATTTGAAAAACAGCAGTGGGCACCATTTTTATGTTTTTCTCTTTTAAAAATGTTTTTAATTCGATATATATATATATATATATATATATATATATATATATATATATATCTAGTTCCAGGTGTTTGTTAAATATATCACACTTTTTGAGATGGTAGTAAGAATTCGATCACCCTCCGGTGATTTTTTATTTTTGAGGAATTCCATATAGATTTTAAGTCCTTTTGGGTGATAATATGCAATTCTTCAGGACAGTGATTTGTATTTAAGACGTATGATGCGATTCGTTTAACAGTATCATCGGATATATTTCTAGGAGCCAAGTTGACTAATTAGAAATGTTTCAGAAATGGGGTTCCTTTAACTTCAACTTTTTGTTTATTATCAGTTACGATAGATAGTTCCGGTATTAGTTTGAATATTAGGGATTTGATTCTTGGTTTTTTTCAATTTTCGAAGTTAGGTCCAAATAGTTAAATGGTTGGTATTCTTAAGTTTTTCGTTACAATCGTCTGTGTATAATTTCTAAAGTTTTGATGGCTAAATTGACAATAAATTGGTTAAATTGGCGCGTATGACGGTAGCAGAATTTGTCAGATCGTTGGTATATTGATTCTTCTGTCGAAGTTACATGGTAAGTTATAGTTTTTCTTGAATGTTTTATATTTCTGTAGTAAGAAGTAATTTCTGTAGTCTTCCCTTTGGAGAAGAACAGTAATACGTAACTAGCATAATTGTTCTGTTATCTTTAGCACTGGAGTTAATTTTTTTATTTTATTATAAAGCTTTTTGATTAATTTTAATATTCTTCTTCGATCTTTACTACAGATTTGTTTCTTGAAATTGTTTTTTTCAGACGCCAAAGAAGTATATCTTCTAACGCGTTTACGTCAATACTCACACATATTTTTTTATATTTTGTTTGTCAACTAGTACATCATGAATATTGACATCAGTAAATTTGTTTTCTTCATCACATTGTATGATTTTAAAATTTTAACTTCATTTTTCTTCAATAATTCAGAATGTTTTTTTTTTCTTGTTTGTCACCTAGTAAACCAGGAATCTTGACAATGGTAATATTTTATTCTTGACTTTTTGTTACTTTTGCAAAAATACTTGTAGCTTTGAATTCTGGATTTTAATTTAATTGTAGTGAGTCTGTAGTATCCAAATGGAGGGGACTGTCAATCAAATCCCCATAGCTCAACAATTCATGATAATGATCATGATATTCGGCATATCATTTGTCGTTTCATTCACAGTTATGTATTAAAAAATATTAGTACATAATTAAAACAGATCTAAGATTCGAAAAATGGAAGTCAGTTTATAAAATGCTGCTTGTTATTTTTTCTTTAATTTTTTTCGATGCAAATGAGGTTAATAATAATCCGATTTGTTACATAATTCAAGTGAAAATTTATATAATATTCATACGTATGTGGGTTTTTAAGAGGCAATTTAAAAAAAAAAATGTTTTTACATTTGTATCAACGCAGCGAGTCTGCTTCCAAATCTTGAGCCCGTTTGCTCACGAGAAAAGAGTCAAAATCCGATATAAACATTTTTCGACAGATATACAAGCAAACAGACACTAAGAGTTAAAAGAAAAAAGTAAAAATGGAATTCCATGCTATATGTTAAAATTAAAAATCAATATTTATAATATTTATAAATTTATGTTAAACTTTTTTTTTATTAAGCTTTCAACTTTCAAAAAGTAAATTATTCAGCTACAACACGCTTTAAAAAATACATAACTTTTAAAAATAGGTTATACATTTGTTCTCAGGTTTATAATAAGGTTATTAATTGAGTTCACAATCTTTCAGATACTTCAATATGTTTTTCACTACTTTGGTATAAGGATAAACGAAAACAGAGTTAATGTCCAATGGAAGACAGATATTATCTTTTGTGGAGCAGTTAAGCAACTTCAATATATTATTTTCAAATGTAGGACACTGCCACACCACATGATTCAGTGTTTGTTCCGGATAGCCACAGGTACAATGTGGATTTTGAACAATTTGCACTTTGTAAAGTGAAAAGTTCTGATTATATTACCCGGTGCAATATCCATTGATTGTGACGATTTGCTTCCTTTTAAATTTACTAGCGTGAAACTGCGGCTTAGGTTTTTGATTGTGGTATATTTGAAAATAATCTATTCCCTTTTTTTGCCTATCATTGCGATAATATCAGAATTACTCGTTTTAATTTTACTTTTTAAAAAATGTTTTATGTCAGGGAATGGAAGCATTTCTCTGGGTTATTTTTAGGGTTAGTTGCTCAGGGTTAGTTGCTCTTATTGCGTTGAGATTAGCATTCACATTATCCTCAATACCAATATGGGAAGGTATCCAAATTATTGACCGAACAAATAATTTGTAAAAAGAAATCAACTTATTGGGATGATTTCCCCCCAAGTACTCCTCAAAAATCTTATAATGTCCAACGCCCTGTTACATTTACCTTACACATAATAAGGAATTATAAAAGAAATATTTTAATCAAAAATATTCCTAGAGATTTAGTGTTTTGATTCAATTTTGGGATTTCTAACTATCATTGATATTTGCCCTGATTCTACATCCTAATTATTAAAATTTATAAATTTTGTTTTACCAATAGATATCGAAATACCCCATTTGGACAAATATTTTTCTGAAATTTCAATTGAGTACTGAAGTAGCCCTTTTCCAAAGATACGGTTTTCGACTGAGTCTAATAAGACAATATCGTATGCGTATTGTAAGATTTCTTCTTTGTTGCGTAGATTTTTAACAATATCAGGAACATAAATTAGCTACAAAATCGGACTTAGAACGCCACCCTGAGGAACTCTCTTATATAATAGAGCTCTGCACATCGTGGATTACACATTCGATATCTATAAAAGCAGCTAAAACATGTCTCTTCTTTTGTATAGCCTGGTTTATCTTAACAGTAAAAGTCGCTAGGTTATCAGTAGCATATAAACTCTTGCGAAACCCTATCTGGCTCATTGGCGAAATATTATTTGTCTCAATTCACCATTGTAGACTAATTTTGCTTATAAAGATACCACCACTTTTACTAATAATAATGTGGATTAAAATATTTTTCCAAGTCTGTGTGTACAAATTTCTACTGAACATCTCATTAAAGGAATAATTTGTTGAATTTCATTGGTATATTTAACACCTTGTACGTCTGTTCATCAATGTGGGAGCAACATAACCACTCCGAGAGTCCAACGCAATATTCATTTCCACAAGTTCAAATCGAAAGACAAGAAAGGGATTGTTTTTAAATTGTGGGCTTTCAATTGGGCTATTATGTATCGAGGGTGGGTAAAGTTTATTCATTAATTTTTCTATTTCCATATCATCCTGATCAAAATTATCAAGAGAATAAAGGTTAAATATTAACTCCTTTATTTTTAATATTTTAGCTTTGTTCCAGACATATTTCGTGTCTTTGTTAAGATCAACGGCTTCAGAAAATTTGATAAAATTTTCCCTTTTTTATAATTTTAACTTTTTTCTGGCGAGAACCTTAATCTTTATATATTCCACTTTGTTCTGCTGTGCTCAATCTTTTTAATTTTTCACATTCTTATACCACCATTCAATCAGGTTTTTATAGTTCCTTAATTCTTTCTTGTTTTTTCTAATTTATGTTTTTCAATTATTTTTGCTACTTGCTACTATAACTTTCATCTGAATCTATCTCTGAGTTTTCAAGCTTAGAGATGTTCTCTTTGTCTGTTTCTTTTATATCCGACGTAGAAGGGCTGGAAGTGAGCAAAGAAAGTGTCCGTTTTTTGCCTTTCGAAACAATCTCATCCATTTCCATTGGAGTACTTGTACTGTGGGACGATACAGGTGGCATTTTTATCATTTATCAATTGGGTAGATAAATGTTCCGGCGACATTTTATTTTTATTTTGTGCAGTTTCTACTATTAAGATTCTAATATTACAACTTCGATTGTTTTAGGTTCATTCAAGTCACGTAAATTGGGATATTTTTTCGCTAAATATTTTCCCATATTATTACATTAAAAAAAAAAATTTTTTTAGTTTGATGTATAAATCCAGTTGGGAGGGTCTTCGAAATTTACTTGAAACTATTCTAGAAGGTTTTTTTTTCATCTTCAGGACACACATATAGTTGCATTTTGAAGCTCAAAATGTGTGAAAATCCAGGATCATTTATACCAGTGTTCCATTTATACCAGTATTCATTAGCGTGATGAACGACTTTACTACTTTTTACTACTAATTCGAGGAATTTCTTCTCAATGATGAAGTTTTGTATTACAGGACATACATTAGATAGCAGCATCATACGCTTATCCTTAGCCATATAGAGGTCTAATAGTTAGCATATTTTCATGAATTTTTAAGGTCTTCTAAATTTCGATAAGGTTATCCGATGTCTTTTTTGAATCAAGATAGATACAGATGCGATTTGTAGAATTTCTTGATATAAAGCGTATTGCTGTTGGGGGAATGAGTGAAGCCAGTACTAAAATATAGTCTCTAATTCCAATATTTGAGATGGCGTCTAAAATAATTGCCTGTTCTTTTTTCGGGAAGGTTTCGTTTGCGATATTAACTAGTGGTTTTATTGGGTAGTTCTTGAATGATTGAAATTTGTTGAGTTGTTGAGGTTTCTGAGGAACATTGAGTTAATGGGTCATGTTGGTTTAATACATTTGTCTATACGTTTAAATTGGTAACGGTCATTTTAATATCCAATGGAGTATGTTGGAACCGTGATGGTTTGATTTATAGAATAGTCCTATTTTTAAAATTTATATATAGATCATATTTAATTTAGCATATTTAATTATATAGATTTTTAATTTACAAGTTTTTAGAAAACAACTGCGATAAAATCGAAAAACTCACTATCATTTCGTTAAAACATATCCGTGTCTATTCAAATTTTGGTTACTTAACACGTAATATTATTTTACACTGACTGTTTATGCTATCAGTTTTTTAACTGTACACCTTTTACTTGCCATTTTTTTATTCACAAAAATTATCAAATTATATTGACAATTTTTAATCAACTAATTATTAGTGTCAACTATTTATTAGTTTACAGATGCACAAAACAATTTCTTTAATTCGTAAAATACGAAGAAAACTATGAGAGAGGGGTTGTCAAATCAATTGGTTCTGTTTGACATTTCAAGGAACACTGTTATGTTAAACTATATATAACATTTTTGGCTGCTTTAAAATATAAAAATAAAATTTTCTAAGTAAAAAAATCATCTATTTCGATGTTTCGATAAAAATACAATTTTTTACTGGTTATAAACATTATCATCATTAAAAAAGTTTTGAATCAGGTAGTGACTTACAATATTTCATAAAATAATATTTTCAAAAATATGAACTAAAAAGTAAAATATAATTTTAAATAAAAAATTCAATAAATAATTTCGTTGTGATCAATTACCTATCGAAGACCGCGCCATCGACTCATTATTTTAGTAATTTATTGAAACGGACTTTATTACGGGAGGTGACGGAAGGTAATTGGCCCCAAAAAAATAGTGTTTAGAAGTTTGTAAGATAAAGCAATTTTTAACTTTTTAATTTATTTTTTGATGGCTGTTACATGATTTTGAGTGTGTAAATGTAAAATATATATATATATATATATATATATATATAAATATATATATATATATATATATAGATATATAGATATATAGATATATAGATATATAGATATATAGATATATAGATATATAGATATATATATATATATATATATATATATATATATATATATATATATATATATATATATATATATATATAGATATATATATATATATATATATATATATATATATACATCCTTTCAAAACACATATATATATATATATATATATATATATATATATATATATATCGTTTCGAAATATATATTTCTTCGCATTACTTTTTTTTTTTTAATTTCTGGCTTTAGCTATTTTCATCTATATAGCCATCCAAAGTGGATTATTATTATAATACAACAACAGTACACAGTAATGCTAGGTGGTAACCCATCCAAATACAGATTGGACTGCTGTTGCTTAACTTGTATTAGTTGGTCTAAACATGTCATTACGTTACGTCAGTCCGGGGTCTTCGCATTACTTAACCAAAAAAAAAACTTATATCATGATATAATTACATATCATAGATGCGCAACAATAAAGTAATATGTATCTCTTATTTATGTTCGTTAATAATTTTTTACAATTATAATATACTGCCATAGATATTAAAAAATGACTTATAATCTTTTCGAAACAAATGTAGCTTCGCATTATTACTTACAAAAAAAAAAAAAAAATTTCAATCATGGTATCGAGAGTATCGGCTGCCAAATTTAATTAATTTTTTTCTTTAAATTTCGTACTATTATTAAAAAAAAGTTACATTATTGATTCAATATAAAAAAATTTCGTCAGATTCATCTTAAAACGTAATAAAAGATTGTCAAACTATCTCTTTTTTTTAAGTTTATATGCTAAATAACTATTATGTTACCAAGGTTGGTATTGGAATAATAAATTTAAAACATGTTAAAATATTGTTTCGATTTTGAAAAGACAAATGTTTTCGATTGTACCTTCCGTTATATCTATGTGTAAATAAAATCGTTTCAAGTTGTTTTATCAATAAATGGATAAAAACAATTTGGTAAATA
The DNA here is from genome assembly GCA_020423425.1 of Chrysopa pallens. Classification (NCBI taxonomy): domain Eukaryota; kingdom Metazoa; phylum Arthropoda; class Insecta; order Neuroptera; family Chrysopidae; genus Chrysopa; species Chrysopa pallens. Next base: position 4,014,438 of record CM035591.1, read on the forward strand.
AAAACAGATATAAATGACATTTTAGTTCATATTAAAAAAGCTAAAATAAAAATTAAGTTTTATAATATGTTGATTCGAATTTTAATCAAATTTTTGGAATGTTTTATCAGGACTTTAAAATAGCTTTTTATAACAGTTGTTATATTATTTTAAGTATTTAATTTAAAAAAATTTAAATATTTGTTTTTTAAATAAGTTGGTTCTCACGTATGCAAAAAAAAGCATTATAATTATAACATACTTCTAGAGATCCTAGACACGTGCTTTTTTTTAATCGATTCCAAATTATGTCAAACTTCTAGGAAATTTCCAAAAATCATAAATCATAAATCTTTCATTCAAACTATGCGACAAAATTGAAAAAAACATTTTCTTAACGCATTTGAATCGTTCTAAAGAAGCAAATATACGATATAAATAGCAAGTGACTAAGAGAGGCTAACAAGTTTATTTTTTACGCATTCTCATTATAACTGTAATTATGTAAAACAAGGAAAAAGTTATCATGAAACAAAGATATATAATATTTACACTCAACAGCCATTATATAGATACAGTAAAAAAAATTTTAACCGTTTTATACACAGTTTCAATATTGTTAGAAGTTCTAATAATAAATAAAAATTTTGTTTGCTTAAAAAAAAAATTTTTTTTCTGTATTAGTAATTTTTTTCTTTTAAAACTTTGTACTAAATATTTTGAAATTTGGGGCTACAGTAGAAATGACGAGCAAAATTACTAGGAAAGAATCCCTTTTATTATAAATGTGAATTTAAGTTTGTTTGTTTCGCGCGAAAACTACTTAACCGATCATCATGAAACTATATACACACATTCTTGGATGTAAAAGAAATAACATTCTTGTTGATGAAAATTATTTTTTAAGAAATTAAAAAAAAAAATGTTTGTCAAAAAATCTCAAAATCTAGCTACTTTATCGCCACCTAGCACTCTAGTAATGAAGTTCCAATCATTAGTACTGTAATACCGTTGCACTGTTTTATCGACGGTCAATATCCAATCCAATTAACTGTAGTTTTTGGTGTCAGGTTTGTACTATTCATTATTTATTATATATATATATATATATTATTTTTATAAATTATTTTTCACATATTTGCAACCGACGGAAAAACTTATAATATAGTCTACAATATTTCCTAGAATAATATTCTGCATTTATCTTTTTAAAATGTTAAAATAAAAAATTATTAATTTATGTTACAGAGAAATGTATTTTATTGATTCATTTCTATTGTAATGATATCTGATACTTATTTAATAGCTTCAATACTAGCGAATTCGCGGGTACAAACTATTGTTTGATAATTTTTAAAACGTTTAACGAATTATATTTATCAAATTGTCGTTAACGAGCATTATAGATTTTATTCCGTACGAATTTAACCGAATTATATTCTCTTGCAAATAAATCCATATTATTATATCTATATTGTATGTTTTCAATGTGAAAAATATAATATCGAAATGATTAACGATTTTTCCATCCATATTCTAAGCACGATAAACACAATAGTTTTTATAATTTTAATTCATCATAGATAGCTATTTTATACATAAAATGATCGACTAAAAAATTTTTAAGTCGCTTGTGCTATGAATCCATTAAATAAATATTTCTTTCTATTACAATGAGATGGTGTACCATAAGTTTTGTGTTGTTATTGATAACAAAGTGACAGAAATGATGTAAAAAATCATACATAAAATATTTGAAATGTATCTCCTACCATTCGTGAAACAATATCACATCGTACACTATTATACAATCGAAATATTAACGAGAAACTTTTGAATAAGATCCCGGACTGACGTAACGTAATGACAGGCTTTCATCAATCAATAAAGTTAAGCAACAGCAGTTCAAATCTGTATTTGGATGGGTGACCACCTAGCAGTACTGTGCACTGTTGTTGTATAAAAATAATAATCCCCTTTGGTTAATGGCTATATAGCTGAAAAAAGCTGAAGCCAGAAATTAAAAAAAAAAAACTTTTGAATGTTTATTAAATATAATAAGCGGAATATGTATTATTTTATTATAAAATATGATATTTTATTCTAAAAAAATAAATATAAATTATGTAATTTTAATATAAGAATTAAATTTAAAACAAGTTTTTAAATAATAATTATCGCCATACCTACGCGAATTTCGTGTTTATCTCAACAATGAAGATATTAAAAGAATAATGTGTGAAATTTTAAAGTACAATTATTATAATCATAATAATACGACCAATGATACAATAATTTTGTAATTGTCTTCTGCCAACATTGCTTCGATCTTCTACTATAGCATTAATTCTTAGTATTTATTGTCATATATGCGCTTATATGACAATAAAACGTATTACTTTTGAGGTTTTCTTCATTGTTAAATCAACAAGGTATAATGGAATTGTTTATTTAAAAAAAAATAACACATAAAGAGTGTACTTTGATAAGAGCTACGCTGAATGTCACTTTATACCACAACGTTTCAAATAAAAATATACATAAGTATTTCATACTTTTTAGTTTCATTTGATATATGATTTTGTTTTTGAAGAAACATTTTATAGGATATCTTATGGGTCTTGTATGTTGTAAATTTCAAATAAAACCATACACCACCCGATACATGATTATTTAGAATTTTTGCAATCAATGCTGCCATCCCATTTTAAATTGTGAAGAAGTGGCAGTATTATTATACAAGATTAAATAAAAAAAATTTTTATTTGGATTAATTATTATTTCCAAAATTTATGTTAGCAATTTCTTTAAATATATACAATTACAAATGGTCTTTGAATTGAATTAGGTATATTTCCTGAAAATTAAAACAACCCTTAGACAAAACCCAAATAGTTTAAATATTATTTATCTGTTTCAATATTTTTTAAAATTTTAATGTACTGCCATAAATAATAAAATTGGATTTATAAACTTTTGAAAGAAAATATAATTTCGCATCATTTAACCAAAAAAAAAAAAAAAAAAAAAACTGTCACTTTTCTACCTGACAGGTGTATCGCGACTGCCAAATTAGATTTACTGCCAAATTGCATCATTGATTTCACTATAAAAAAATCAGTAAATGATACATTTTACTGTATTAAAATGTATCATAAAACGTATCGAAATCTGTACTGTACTATTTGAAATTTACAAAATGGTATTGACATTGTGCTATTTCGTAATTTTTTTTTTTTAATACTGGTAGCCACTTTAAACTAGACTGTAAAAACTTGTTTTTAGTTTCTATGCTAAATAAATATATTGATACTAATGTTGGTGATGGAACAATACATTTTTTAATATTTCTTGTGATTTGTTTCGATTTTGAAAAGACCAATGTTTTTGATATTAATTTCCGGTATTATATTTGGAAATAAAATCGTTTCAATTTCTGTTATCACTAAATGGAAATAAACGATTTGGGTTAGATATTAAAGGTTTTTTAGTAAATAATAAAAAAAACTACTATGTAATAAAAAATTAAGTTTTAAAATGTATAATCTAATTTTAAGCAAATTAATATCCTTAACCCCGAGTACCTAATAACTTTTTAGAAAATATAAAATTTTGTGTTTTATTTTTAGTATTTTTTTTATTTAATCTTTGTTTTTTTAGTTAAATGGTTCGAAATTTAAATGAATCTATTAAAGTTTTCTGTATTTTCATTATGCCTATTTTTAAACTTTACTACGTTAAGGCTAAATTTAATACATTCCTTATTTATTACATTTTTGTTCGATTCAGTTTTTAAATCATATGTGGGATAAAAAAATTTATGGTGCTCAAATTTGATTTCCATGAGGGCAAAATTTTTTTTTATTTTAAGTATATTTTATTAGTTTAAATATTGATTATATACCATAAAATAAAAATGGATATACCTAGCATGTTTCAAAATGTCTGATATTTGGGACATTGTCAATGGTTATAAACTTATTCTATATATTTTGTAAAGAATGTTATAAACTAAATTATTTATTCTCATAAAATTCTACAGATGAATATTATAACAAAAACCGAAAACAAAAATATTTCATAAAAGGTATAACAAAACAATTAATTATTTATTTACATAAAAACTTTTAAAATAATTTTACTGTTTTGATGAGCTCAGATGCACTTTACATATTTAACGTATATCCAATTTTTTTAATATTATATAGTTTTACATAGAATATTTTTTCACCATAATGAATTGGTTTTGCCATCATGCTCCGGTAAATGATCTACCATATCCAGCCGAACGTTGTTTGACGGCCTATTTTGTCGTTTCTTTTTTGGTGTTGGAGAAGATTACCGGGTGTACCTTTCCACGCCTTCCACGAGTACGGGGTATACCTTTTCCAGCATTAATCCGATCGTCAGCTATTTTCAATTTAAAATGAAGTAAACAGAGAATATCATTTTCTCTGATTTTTAATATGTGACTCAGCTTCATATTCAAACCATTAATTGACGATTGCTTCGTCCACGACATAGAAAATAAGCCGCAGTGGCCACTGATTTTTCAAAGCATTGTCCCATTCGTCAAGTTGCGAGATCTGAAATCCACGTATTTTCAACTGAGTTGATATTTTTTTATGATTTCTCAGCACTTTCGATATTCAGTGTGTTTTGATTTTTTTGATTTTCTATTTTATCATCGTGGTCTTCAGTAATGTAATCTTCAAGCAATTCGCTTTGGTAGTTATGAACAACATCCGCCCTACTCTTACAAAATTTGACCATCAACCCGCTAATTCGGGATCGTTAAAAATTAGCGAATCATCTCCCGTTTCAAAGAGATCTTCATCAAACATCTGGAGAATATCGTGCGCGTTTAGAGGTTGGACATTTTTCTCCCCAAAACTAAACAATAAATGATTAGTAGCAACATACATTTACAGATAAAAAAAAAAATATTGTAATTCATACATTATATTATGTACATAATATTTATTTACAACTGACGAATCATTTTGTCCAGCATATGGGACAAAGATATTAAAACCATGATATTTATTAACTATTTTGTAATATTTATTTTAATAATTACATAAAAAATTATTTTTTGAAAATTTTTTCGAAACTCATCAGGTTTCCGTCGAAAAATCGCTTTTATCGATGATATAAATCTCACAATTTAAAAGATACAACAAACACTTGTTTAAACACGAAATTATTTTATTGTTATTATCGTAAATAAGATGATAATAACGTATTTTATTTTTAAATAGATTCATGTCTATCATAGAGCATACAGAAATGAGATCAAGCTGACACAATCAAAAATCATTTTGTCCCGTATTTATGTATAAAAGGCTGGTAGTCAAAAGGTTAAAAGTATTATTACAAAACTTTATATTATTGACCTATTCTAAATAAAATGAACTTCAATCCGATTAATTAATATCACAATTATAATTTGGTATGTTATGTGAAGCGGAGCTGTGGCCGAAAGACTTCCCCGTGAGTCAAGGGGGTGGATACCCTTGCGAGCACACTGAATATAATATATGTTTATAATATATGTTTATTCATGGTAACATTTAATCTATTTAAATAAAAATCAGTTTAAAAAACCAAAACCCTACTACAGAAAATCTTCGTATAATAACAAATTTTATTTAACTGCCTTTTTCACCAACAAATAAAAAAAAAAAAAAAAAAAACTATTTACATTTATCATCTAATTATTTTTCCTTTCATTTTTATCATATTATCTTCCGTTTCCAATTTGTTTCATTTTACTATAATTTTTTTCCCTTTGAAAAATTATCTACCCTGGTATATAAGGTGAGTGTAAAATGTATTCTTGTGAAAATATCCTTTAAAAAAACGGCATACGACCACCGGCTATCATCTGAGTATCTATTTTTTAAATTAAAATATGGATGTATATTAGTTGTTGTAAGTTGTTTACTTATTAATTGATAAATATTAAGTAGTTTTTTTTGTAGATAAGAACATTATGTTATTTTATACTTTTCAGAGCTTGATTTCCCGTAGTCGACTTTTTAAACTTTTTTTTTGTGTAAAATTGAAAATAATAAAATGATAAAAATAATTAATAAAAATTATGAAAGATTTTTTGTAAAAATTTAATCAATCTTTGCCTGTTAAAAATTTTTTAGAAAACTCAATTTTTCAATAAAAAATTACTTATAGAGTGGAAAGTAAGATTTTAAAAACTATCATTGTAAAAATTTTTCATCGCCGAAAATTTAAATTTTTACTTCTAAAATCTAAATTTCCAATTATTTTAAATAAAATTATATTTCTATGATTAGTTTGCAGAGACTAAACGAGCATTTGATATTAATACCTTTTTTTTTTCAAACAATATTATCGATTTAACTTATTTTTCGAGTTTATTTTGTATATATCGGGTAATAAATTTTTACGGAGAACAATAAAACTGACGTGAAAAGTTAACGTGGATGTTGTATCTTGCTCTTGAATGTAGTTTCTGAATTGCGCGAAAAAGTTACATAAATGGATTTATTGTGAGAAAAGAATTAATTTGAGGCACAGTATTTATAATCTATGGAGCCATCTAAAGAATGTGTGTATGATAATAGACTGAAAAATAATACGTATAGAAACACTACAATATTATATAGATACACTAGTTAAATAATTCCTTTTAATATACTCAATATGAACACAATATATGCATTAAAAAAATACAAAGCTTTTTAAAATTAAGGTGTCGCACCTTAGACATAAAAAACTAAGTATAAATTCGTGAATAAGCTAAATCGGTCCATTAGGTCAAATGTATCCATGACGGTCCATGATACAACTTTTGAACCATTAAAGATAAAAGAAAAAAATATTTGTTTTGATTTTGTTTTTAGACACCGGACTGACGTATCGTAATTATAGACCTTGACCAATCAATAAAGTTAAGTAACATCAGTCACAGTCAGTATTTGGATAGGTGAGCACATGTTGTTGTATAAAAAAAAACATAATCCCCTCTTTTTAATGGCTATATGGCTGAAGTAGCTGAAATGTTTTTTTCGTAAACAAGTTGAAATTTAACTAATAAGCACACAGACGATTTCAATACATATTAATATTATAGATGTATAAATAAATATATGGACTGCAGATTTAGAATATTTCATACATCCGTATCATTAAAAAGAGTTCAAACAGTGATACGGCAGCATATATGAAATATCTAAACAACTTACTCTGTTGGTTGTTATCTTTAATTGTTAAAATTATTGTTTTTTAAAAGGACATTGTTAAGTTTGTATATTAATATGCAAGCTATTGAACGGTTCTCAAAACAGAAGTGAATGTTATTCTTTCACTTTTATTATATTTTTAATGAGAAGTATTTGTTATCTGGTATATTCGTACATTCGTATTGTGAGAATGTACCACAATGATGATATTTTATGAAACTAAATACAATAAATAGTAAGCACATCCCTTTGTTTTTCTACATAAGCTGCGGTCGCACTTCCTTCTCTCTCTAAAGGGCGAATTCAAACATGATGATAGATGATTAACATAAAATTAAAATCAACAACGTGTAGGATAGTCCAGATATATATAGCAACTGTACGTATGTGTCCCATATACGAAGCTACCCCACTTTCCACAAATGCTTAAAAAATATTTAAGGCACTAACAAAATTTTCCGTCTGTCCGTCTTCAAATACAAAAAATACCTCAAAACAATAATTTTCTGTGTGTTAAATGTGTGTTCGTAAATTGCATAGGATGGCTAAAATTTTATCCCAAATTAATACGTACGTATATTAATATTATTATAATACATATTATTACAAATTATTATAACTAAGGACTTCAGATGTTCAGTGTATTTTTTAAATTTCGTCGTTTCACATTGGCCAGGTGTCCCATGACGGCCAATTTTTTTAAATTTTCTTTCTAGTGGATGAAAGCTTAGGGAATTTTACAGTTGATCAATGTTTTATAGTCATAAAAATAAATGTACAGAGAAAAAAAACTAAAAAAACCAAACTATAAAAATCTATTGTTTAAAAAATGTTTTTTTAAATCAAATAGCAATTTAATTTTATGTTTGTCTACAAACTTTTCATATAAAAACTAAAATGCTTTCTATTTTTGTTTTTATTGTAATTGTATTTTTCCAAAATAAATACATTATTCATGTTATATGGTATTTTAACGACTATTCATCAATTTTATATAAAAGAGAAAGACTGCATTTTGATTATATTTGCTAAAAATTAAAAAAAATTTTATTCGAATAAGTATTTTTTAATTGATATTCATTTGTTTATTCATTTTGAGCACAAAAATTAAATGCAATACATACAAATAGAGTCGAGTCAAGACTAATTTATTTGTTTAATAAGCTTTTTTTTCAATACTATGTTGAATGAAGTTGATACTATATTTTTATCTGTTAATACTTTATCCAAGACGTCTTAAAATTCACCATATAGGATGACATAGTTTAGCCATTCCTATCAATTTATTGACATGATTGTTTCAAGAATATTTGGACTGATATTTTTTTAATGTCGTAAATAATTGTACTATTCTAATGATTTCAAACACAAATTCAAAATTTCACAATTTATAATAGTAATAACGTGATAAATAACATTCCCGGTTTATGAAATAAATTATTCATATTTTTTCTTTAACATTATTAATAAATCTTATATTTTTTTCTGCTTCTAAATAACCTAATCTACAGACGCCTTTAAAATGAATTTTATCCATTGAATAGTTTCTCAAGTATAAACACATGAAATTGAGTGTTTTTATTTTGACTTAGAATCCATCAAATCATTATAAGAGTTGTCGTTTCTATTATTGAGTAAACTCTAAGAGACTTTAAGGATAGTAACTTATATTATACATTTCAATTATAATAATTTATGCGTTCTTTATTTTTATTTCGTTGTAGAAGAACAGAGATTTCATTAAAACTTATACAAATGCACTGAATTTTGTATCAAAATATCGTAATTTCTTATATTTCGTTAATATTGCCCCAGATTTTCAACTCTTATATAATTTATGTTAGATGGTAATTTTTTTTTAACGTATATGTTAGCACTGTGGTTGCTGAGAAGAGCAATCGTTTAAGTATTCGTAGGTTTTCTTATATTTTGGCATTCTTTGTGATTTAGAATATTCTTAAAAAATAGATTTTTTTATTGGTGCATTTGCATACACCTGAATTATTAAAACAAACAGCAAATATTCCCCAAGTTTTAAGCACTATTTTAATTTTCCTTTAATAATTTATTATTTTATTTCACCGCTTGGATTACGACTAAGAGCATCTACGTGATCCATAAGATTCGGATAATATGGCCTATGTTGAATTCCGAATTGGAATTCTTGTAATGTGAGTAGCTGTCGTGTTACTCTTGGTGTAATTTCTTTGCGATTCATTTTTCGAGACACTATTTTGTTCTGATTTGTCATGTTTTATTGTATTCATACGCATGTGTAATTATAAAAATAACATAGTTCATTGATAATAATTTGAATAATATGTCAAATTATAGCTTTTACGGAGTTACAATCAGTAAGTATTTTAAATGGGTGTCCCAATAGGTATACACGAAATCTTGCTATTAGTTCTCGTTCCCACATTAATTCTTACCGTTACGTAGGTAATATGTTACCATTATTTACCGTCAATAATGCTCAAACAATATTACGTTTATACAGAAGGATTTGTATCTTCCTTCGAAAAAAAAATTAATTATTTTATATTAATATTTACTTTTACGCTATGACGTATATTATAATTTGTTGAATATGAACTATAATATAAATTGGTAGAGTGCTATAGTTTTATACACCTTTTGACTAGGTGCATTCTTGTTCTTTCTAATGTTCAATTCTATGACTATACAGACACGCAATATCTGCGGTATTTTAGTTAAAATTTTTGTAATGTTTTTCAGCTTTCCGCAGCAGCTAAAATTTATTTCGTATATTATTATTTTCACGTTAATAACTTTTCGTTAATATTACGTTTACACACTTATTAAACACTTATCATATAAGTAGTTATCACATTTTCTTCTTTGGTTCGTATTGTTTCACTAAACACATTTTTCGTATTAAAATGTATATATTTAACTTTATCGTTTTTTTTATTTTACTACTACCTCACACCTGATTTGTTAGAGCGAGCGGCTTACGGTCAACTAAATATAAATAATTAAAACGGCGTAGATTATGAAAAATAATTATTTTTTATATTTAGCTATTTAAACTATTTACTTCGAATTGAAAATTTACAGATTGACAAATAGAATGAATCCATTTTCTTCTACCAATTCTCAGTCTCAGACTACTATCAATACATTTATCTTTTAGCAATATCTTGGTTTTGGTATTTTTTATTTAATCTACACAGATAAATTGCATATGCAATTGCATAGCCTAGTTCAAAACAACAATTTGTTATTTTACTGAAATAATTAGAGAAAAACACAAAAGAGGTAGGATTAATTATAACTTTAATAAAAAAAGGTCATATGAAAATTTCTACAACGAGAGAAAGAACGAAGGTAGAAGATCCAAATTGAAGTAATAATATTGAACAAAATGGCAAAAATCAGTGCATCTATAAAAGAAAGAATACGTAACGGAATCAAAGGTTATTTTGCAAATTAGAACCTTATTAAAACCAATTTTTTAACTATAAAAACGAAATGTATAAAACCATCCTGTGACCAATAATTACATATGAGAGTAAACATCGACTTGTACTAAAGAAGAGCAAGAATAAAAAACTTGGAAATATACAGCTTTTTTATATTCTTGCAAGCAAATTTACTTGCTTGCTCACTGGCCTAAATAATTTAAATAACCAATAATAATTCAAAATGCAAGAATTATGTTCATTGATCGTTCACGTATATTGGCACATCGGTATCCCTTGTATTACACTTTGTATATTAATAACTTTTTTGAGAAAACTTCAGGAAGTACTAATTAAATAATAATAACTACTTATCATACCAGCGATCATCAAACGCATAGAGTAAAACATAATTTCAATTACTTTAAATCACCTCAATACAGAAACGAGAGCCGTGCTCCAAAATCACCAATTTTAACCATCAATATTGTGCAGTTTTACTGTGTGCAAGCCATAAATTCTAAGAGAATATTATACACTTATCCAGTTAATTCAAAACTATTAAATTAAATAATAATTGAACAAGTGATAATATAAAAAAACACGACAAATCTTTTTGACAACGAAATTCCATTTAAACGCACACAAAATGGGAACAACATGCTTGTAATAATAATTAACGATACAGCCAAGTAGCATGTTTGATACAAACATAAAAATTACCTAAAGAACGGATGCACCAATTTTTATAATTGATTTTTATTTTCTTCGATTAATCTTCGAATAATCGATAGAGGATAGGAATAGGAGATAGGATAGGTTATAGGGCCATTTTCTACACCTAAGGCGTTGAAAATAAAACAATTTTTTTATTACCAGTTCTCACATGCAAATTGTATCAACATCATGACTTTTCATGAATTTACTCTTATGCATGCATATTTAGTGCAAAGATGCTACACAACAAAAAAGTGAGCCAAAATTTTAATGGCGTATTTTAGAAGTATAAAGTTTTTGAATGAGTATGGTATTTCGTGTGGAACATCGGACTTTATAATGCGGTACACATACCCTTGAAGTAAAGCTTATGGAACTTCATAACCACGAGTGGTGATACTTAAATATTGCGATATGCACACTTTATATAGTTGACAGTTCAACAAACTGCTCGAAAGAGAAAAATAT